>CM053026.1:764729802-764803731 GCA_028564925.1 Lithobates sylvaticus | reverse complement strand
TTCTGCCCCAATAGACACCTATGGCCTAGTCACTTAAGCAATGTCTTTTGTCTGCTGCATAGTATTGTTTGCCCCAAAACACCCCCTAAAATATGCACAAATGTTTGCTGTGTGGTTTACTTCATGTAGAGCCCCCTTTTTTTGTTCTTTTGGTGGGGGGGGGGGGGGCAAACTCATTAGGAACCCCCTCCCCCAACTGCTCTGTCAGATGGTACCAATCCTTTATCTGCTGGCTTTCCCAAGGTCCATACACACTATATACCTACCTCTTTATAGTGCGCATCTTTAGGGATGAATTCAGCAAAGCATGTAGTGCAAGGGACTGCCTCCATACATTCCATTTCCTATTTTTTTGTCTTCTTTCCCTCCTATTAGCTTGCTTGGTAATTTAATAATGTCACACTGTGCCTGCCTTTTTTGGGGGGGGGGGGGGTTGAAATGTTATTTGATCTTTCCTGTGGCCTGCCAATAGTGTTAAGTACAGAGGGTCTGGCCAAACTAGCCCACATTATTGAGCCATTTGCCAATCAATGAAGTGCAGAGGGTTAGCTGTCCACCACCCCCCCCCCAAAACCCCTAGTTATTGCCAATGGCCCATCAGAAGTGGGGGGATTGATGGGGGGGTGAGTAATCTGTGAAGGGGAGCCTCTACTTTTCTGTGCAAATACTTTCCAGCCTCCAATTTTAGACAATGCTCTTGTTCCAAGATGTTGATTGTCTAATCTGCTTGCAATGTTTAGGTGCAAAGTGACTAATTTTTTTTTCTTGTTTCACTCCACAGTTCCCTTCCACGCCACAGGAATGGCAGACTGTGGCCTCACACTTTGCCAGCAGTTGGGACTTTCCTAACTGCGGAGGGGCAATTGATGGGAAACACGTCCGCATCGTCCCACCGCCCAACTCGGGGTCCTACTATTATAATTATAAAGGGTTTAATAGTGTAGTGATGTTGGCGGTGGTGTCGGCAACATACGAGTTTATGTATGTGGACGTGGGGATGAACGGCCGGATATCGGATGGTGGGGCCATTACGCACACGGAGTTCTACTGGCATCTCCAAAGTGGCAGTCTGTGCTTGCCACCTCCAGAGGAGAATGCCGAAGGACTCCCCTTCGTCTTTGTCGCAGATGAAGCGTTTGCGTTGACTCCCCATGTGATGAGGCCGTTCCCGATGAGGACCCTCACCCCGGACCAGAGGGTCTTCAACTACAGGCTGTCCAGAGCCAGAAGAGTGGTGGAGAACGCTTTTGGCATCCTGGCCAGCCGCTTCCGCCTGTTCCTGACGGCATTTAACTTGGCGGAATACAAACTCAACCACATAGTTCTTGCCTGTTGCATATTGCACAACTTCCTCAAAAGACATAACAGGAACTATGTGGTGCCCGTTGGCCCAGATGTGGAGGGCCCTCCAAATGCCGAACTCACAGCCCTTCGAGTGGCACGTCCAGGCTTGCCCCCTCTAAATGCCCGTGTGGTCCGGGACCAATATATGGAGTACTTTGTGGGTAGGGGGGCCATTGCTCTGCCTGACGATGTGTGAGAGGCATTTTTTAATAAATCTGATATTTTAACCAACCTATGATTTCATGTCATTTCAGTCTTCTTTTTAGCTTATTTTACTTTGACATTTTTTCCCTTTGCCTTCGACAGTGGGAATGCACTTTCTGGGCAAAAGGAGGTAACAGTCTCTTCTTCCCAAAAAGATTCTTCTCATGTTGTGTGTTTGCTACCTAATCTTTGGTCTAGAGAAGGTTTGTACTGCATAACTGACACCCAAAATACTCCTTTTCATCACCAGGTCTGACATGTGTGTATTCTCCAAAATGCTGTGCTCCGTGTTTTCGTACAAAGCACTGTGGGTGTCATTTACATAAGTCAAATCCGCTATGCTCTACAAGTGCATTGAAAAAGTTCCCCGGGAAAGAAAATTGGAGTGCAAAGTGGATTTGCCTTTAGTAAATAACACCCATTGCCCCCCATATCCTTTTCATTTTACATACATAATGCATTGTGTTTTTTAAATAAGGAAGCCACACATTTAGAAAAATAAAAGTTTACTAGGAAAACATTCCCAAGTGCGTTTACAATCTTCACGCCAAAACTGACAACATCTTGGTTATTTACAACATTGTTTACAAACATTCCGCAATTGGTAAAACCAGGCATGGAGCAAAACAGAACCTAGGAACTTGGAAAGTTCAACTTTGTAAAGTGAAGACAAGATCAGACATGACTATATGTTCAAAGTGTGTTTGATCTTGCCTTCATCACATGGGGGGGTCACCCCCGAAAAGTGGAAATTTGGAACATGCACACAATTTGGGACTGAAAATGGTCATTAGATGGTAAAACACATGCCTAGAAGCTTCAAAAGTGCCATTTTCCATCATGGGGATGAATGGACGTTTTTTGGGGGTGCAACCCCTTCACCACAACCACTTTCGTAGTTCGTAAAGTGTTTGCACCCCCAAAAAAACGTTGCCATTCATCCACCATGGTGGGAGCTAGCACATGTGGACACAATGTGTGCATGTTCCAAATTTCAGACAGTTTTTAAGTTGCAAATGTGTTCTGAAGCTGGCACAAATGTGTGTTAATTACTTGGTGCGTTTTCATATTTTTCCTAAAATATCAATGATGTTCTTCAATTTTTGTTGAACATCATTGATGTTTTGCTTTATGTAATCTAGATCTCTATTGCAGACCATTATCTCTCCGATGAGTACGTGGGCACTCTCTGTGGTAAAGTGCGATTTTTCTTCCACAACATCCACGTCACCTAAAAACCACAAACAAACAAAAATGGGGTGTTGGAAATGAGGCAGCCATACATGGATTAGCTTACCAGTAGCTGTGTTCTCCCACACTCACCTGTTGTGGTGACAATTTCTCCAAGTTCGAT
The DNA here is from genome assembly GCA_028564925.1 of Lithobates sylvaticus. NCBI lineage: Eukaryota > Metazoa > Chordata > Amphibia > Anura > Ranidae > Lithobates > Lithobates sylvaticus. The sequence continues at coordinate 764,800,829 of CM053026.1, read as the reverse complement.
GATCTCTCCTTCCTCCTCCTCCTCCTCCTCTGCTTCTGCTCTTTCCCCTTTTTTGGTAGGTGTTGGTTTGGGGGTTTCCTCAGACGGCCCAAGTTTTCGCTCCCCTATGAGAATGTCCAAAAGGAAGATTTAGCAACACAAGCTATTGAGGGCAGAAATAGGAAATGACAAACATTGCTTGAAAGTGACGGACACTATTTTAGTTTGGCCAGTTACAAATGTCAACTACATGAATGAAGTCACTTTGTAAAGGTGCTAAACTGACTAGCTTTTTGGTAGAAGTTTGTGTGATGGAGACCCCCCTCTAGTATCCACTGGAGCACATGTGTGGAAAAGCATAATAAAAAGGGGGTTTGGGTGTCCCAGCACTAGTGCTCTAGAGTCCAGATGGGTAAACAGCTACTGAGTGACCTCTCCTTTACATTGAATAAATTGGCTTTACATTCTTGATGACATTTCTAGTGAGAACAAACTTCCTTTCCCCAAAAAAACACCAAACATCGTATTATAAGTGGCCGAACGATCGAGGTTGCGTACGATCGAATGCACACACACACGACCATGACAGTGGCAGAAAGATCGAGGCTGAGTACGATCGAATGCACAGACGAACCTGAAAGTGGCCATTTTGGAATGTACAACTTGGTAAAAATCAAAACACAATGGAGCAGTATGCAAGCAAGAAATCAAACACAAAACACAACTACTTACTTTTTTGAAGAATTCTCTTGATCTTTCTGTACTGATCGGCCTCCCTCAGTTTCAGGTCTGACCAGCGTTTCCTGAGTTGCTCCTTGGATCGTTGTACCCCAAAATTATTGTACAGCCTTCTCACAACTTTAGACATGATCTTGGCCTTGCCTTGCGGACATTGGGGTTGAGGTAAGGCCCATACTTCCCATCATAGTCGCTCCTCTTTAATATGTCCACCATCTCCAACATTTCTCCAAATGACATATTGGAGGCCTTGAATTTCAGGTTCCGGGATCGGGACGTTTCTGCCTCCGGACTTTCCTCGTCCTCCTCCTCGTTGGTGGGATATTTGTGGCGCACCTGCTGTGTCCCCGCCATGTGCTCTCCCCACTACGCCGTAAAGAGAAGGGGTGGGGAATAGACGAGAAAGATCGTCAGGGGCGGGCGGAGTTTGAAGCATGCGCAGTGTATATAAAACGTCACACGCCTGTGTCGTAGCCACGATCTGGGAGACGAGGGGAGAGAAAGCTCACGCACGAGACGATCGCTACAAACGAAGGTACAATTTGACGTTGGTACATAACTAGCCTAGACTGATTAGAACTTGAGGCTTCTTTATGGAGAAGATTAGGAGAGTTTAGGCTGACATTATTTATATTGTTTTGTGTGGCGTTGTGTCTTGCAGAGGTGATGGATGCCTTCTACAACGTGAGCTTTCTCCCACACTTCATTGATAAATACCGGCAATTCCCCCTCTTATGGCAGGCAAAACACAGGGATTATAGCAACAGACCAAAGAGGTACGCAGCCCTGCTGAAACTGGTGGCATTTGTAAAGCCTACCCTGCCCATGGCAACCGTCGCAAACTTAAAAGTGAAGATCACCAACATGAAGACTACCTATTTCCGGGAGCGCAATAAGGTCCTGAAGTCACAAGCATCTGGAGCTGCAGCAGCTGATGTCCATGTCCCCACGCTCTGGTACTATGACAGGCTCCACTTTCTCAAAGACCAGGCTACTGTCAGGAAGTCACTCTCGACTCTTCCTTGCACGCGTCCTTCCACGCACGCCACCCTTGATGAGGATTCCGAGGACCAACCTGGGCCTTCCAGTCAGGAATATGTGCAGGTGCCCAGCTTGTTCCAGGTATAGTAGTTTTGGAACCAGTTTGTTGAATAATGAATGATGTTCAGTTAATTCAGGATCCCCAATTGCTTATTTCCTAACGTGATTGACATATCAACAGACAGTGGTGTGGGAGACATTTTTGGGAAGAATCTAAACTGCAGGGCTGAGAATTGTATGGTTTTGTATTTGAAAACATTTTGCAACAGTCACTAGATGAGAATTGTGTGTGTTTGATGAACAAATAACTGAAACTATGTCCCTTTTTCATACACAGGAAGACCTCAGCCAGGAGGTGGCTGTGGAAGGTGGCAGTCAGGAGGAGGCAGGGGGTAGTGGCAGCCAACAGGGGGGTAGGCGTAGGAGCCTGACTGTCTCCCAAGTCTCTCCCCTCCGCCTTCCCTACAGAAGGGCGAAAAACATGGGGGAGGTGGGAGAGTCAGCGCTCCAGCTGATAAAAGATGCCTCAGCCTCCCTCTATGCCACACCCACCTACGAGGAGGCCTTTGCCTCCTTGGTTACAAGTAAATTTACGGGTATGGAGGCGGGGCAACGCAGCATGTGTGAGGAGGTCATCCTCAAAATACTAAATGAGGGGATGGCTGGGGAGATGACTCCCCTCACACATGTTTGCGAGAGTGACCATGCTCCGCCTCCTCCTCCTCCTTCTGCCACCCCACCAGCACCAGCACCACGGCGTGGAAGGAAGCGTACAAGGAAGACAAGAGAGTGACAACCTGGACTCAGTCTGGTCTGAGAGAAGATGGAGCCTCTCGTAGTACCAGAGCCTGGGGACCTAGATGGCATCTGCTGCAGTTCCGGATGTTTTGGACTTCAGGACCAGATTGCGCTCCCTTATTATTTAGATAGGTAGTCTTCATGCCCCCAATTGTTTAAGTCTGTAAAATGATGGTTGCCATGGGTGTCCAAGGCTTTGCAAATTCCCCAAGTTTCACCATGGCTGCGTTCCTCTTTGGTCTGTTGCTGAGACCTAAATAAAGGTTTTTTTTGATTTGAAATAATCATTGACTATTGTGTTTTACTTTTCTACAATGACAGTTTTTCTTTGAGTAGGCAGGTACATTTCACTAATCCTAGAATTAACAAGGGGCACCAACAACCAACAAACTCCTAGTAAATGTAAGCAAGAAATACAAATGTTAATAATGTGGTTTTGCTAAGTTGAGACATACAAACCCCCTCCAAAAAAAAAAAAATTCTCCTTCAAATATGTATTCCCCCAAAAAAAAAAAAATCTGGGTAAAAAAATAAGAAAGATTGTATTACGATCTGAGTAAAAATAAACATGTAGTGTATAAATGCTGCAAAGTAATAAAGAAGTAAGTTTGTGAGAAGTGCGGGTGAATAGGAGCAGCTAAAAGATGTCATTCTTGTTGCATTGTAAAGAAAAAGAGAATGCGCTGCATTAAAGACATTTTAACATTGCAGCGTGACGAATGTGCTGTGTCGATTAGGAAAGGTAGTTTTACCTGACCGAGCGCTTCCGTCACAGAATTTCTTCTGAGCATGCGTAGCACTTTGTCCGTCGGACAAGCGTACACACGCTCGGATTTGGTGTGATCGGACCGGGTTGACGGGAAATCTTTCCAGCAGGAGATAAGACTTTGTCCGACGGACAAACCGACGAACACTGTCCGATGGTGCATACACACGGTCTGATTTTTCAACAACCTTGTCCGATCGGACCAAATTGATGAAAAAGTCCGACCGTGTGTATGGGGCTTTAGTGTTACAAGGTCTCAGGTGTAAATGGGGATCAGGTGTGTTAAATTTGGTGTTATCGCTCTCACTCTCTCATACTGGTCACTGGAAGTTCAACATGGCACCTCATGGTAAATAACTCTCTGAGGATCTGAAAAAAAACATTGTTGCTCTACAAAGATGGCCTAGGCTATAAAACGATTGCCAAGACCCTGAAACTGAGCTGCAGCACGGTGGCCAAGACCATACAGGGGTTTAACAGAACAGGCCTCGCCATGGTCGACCAAAGAAGTTGAGTGCATGTGCTCAGCGTCATATCCAGAGGTTGTCTTTGGGAAATAGATGTATGAGTGCTGCCAGCATTGCTGCAGAGGTTGTAGGGGTGGGGGGTCAGCCTGTCAGTGCTCAGACCATACGCCGCACACTGCATCAAATTGGTCTGCATGGCTGTCGTCCCAGAAGGAAGCCTCTTCTAAAGATGATGTACAGGAAAGCCCGCAAACAATTTGCTGAAGACAAGCAGACTAAGGACATGGATTACTGGAACCATGTCCTGTGGTCTGACTTATTTGATGTCAGATGGTGTCAGGCGTGTGTGGCGGCAACCAGGTGAGGAGTACAAAGACAAGTGTGTCTTGCCTACAGTCAAGCATGGTGGTGGGAGTATCATGGTCTGGGACTGCATGAGTGCTGCCGGCACTGGGGAGCTACAGTTCATTGAGGGAACAATGAATGCCAACATGTACTGTGACATACTGAAGCAGAGCATGATCCCCTCCCTTCAGAGTCTGGACCGCAGGGCAGTATTCCAACATGATAACGACCCCAAACACACCTTTAAGATGACCACTGCCTTGCTAAAGAAGCTGAGGGTAAAGGTGATGGACTGGCCAAACATGTCTCCAGACCTAAACCCTATTGATCATCTGTGGGACATCCTCAAACGGAAGGTGGAGGAGGGCAAGGTCTCTAACATCCACCAGCTCTGTGATGTCGTCATGGAGGAGGGGAAGAGGACTCCAGTGCCAACCTGTGAAGCTCTGGTGAACTCTATGCCCAAGAGGGTTAAGGCAGTGCTGGAAAATAATGGTGGCCACACAAAATATTGACACTTTGGGCCCAATTTGGACATTTTCACTTAGGGGTGTACTCACTTTTGTTGCCAGCGGTTTAAACATTAATGGCTGTGTGTTTTTTGAGAGGACAGCAAATGTACACTGTTATACAAGCTGTACACTCACTACTTTACATTGTAGACAAGTGTCATTTCTTCAGTGTTGTCACATGAAAAGGTAGAATAAAATATTTACACAAATGTGAGGGGTGTACTTACTTTTGTGAGATACTGTAAATAAATAATGAGATCTGTACGCCTCTGTACCATATGTTGTGAATAATTGCAGAATTCATATTACTTCCATGACTGCGTTGTATGATGTGGTCCTGTACTTCGAGGCGGGCGGGCCCAATAAAATTCATCCGCAAATCTCGAGTTCGGTGGTCTCGTCCCTCCAAATCGTCTCTCTCCAGCATGAGCTTTTAGCCCTTTCGGGGACTAACAGAGAGGTGGAGAAAACTCACAGCGCCATTTCCAGCCAGATCTAAATATGGGGGGGGGGACCAAGATAACCGAGTGTGTCTCCCAAATCGCGGCGGTGGGAGCAATCTTATGCGCGATCTTCAAGAACAACACAAATGATGAATCCACTACATTGGATTTGGATTAATGAATGTTGAGATGTCGTCAGAGGTCCCAAAAGCTGCAAATGATAATTTGGGGCTTCGGGGACAAGAAAAATCGCGGCTGAAATCTTTATCGCTTACAATGTTACTTTTGGGATCATTCAGCCACAGCAGATGCATTTATATCTATTCTCTCTGCTTTCGTTTCATGGCTTTTGAAAGAAACATTTTTCAAACTCTTCTAAAAAAAAAAAAAAAATATGGGTTTTAGATATACTTTATTTATATTTTTTTAGAAATATAATTAAAAAAAAATTATAATAATAAACAATAAAAAAATAATAATAATAAACAATAAAAAAAATAATAATAATAAATCATTTTTACAATTATTTATTTATCTACTTATTTATTACAGGTAATTATATAGCGCCGTCAATTTACACAGCGCTTTACATACATATAATATATCATTTATATTTATTTTTGAATTATTATTAGTTATTTCATTCATTACATTCACATCTCTGAATGTGAAATAACTAATAATAATGAAAAAATAAATATGAGTTATATATTATATGTATGTAAAGCGCTGTGTAAATTGATGGCGCTATACAAGTACCTGTAATAAATAAGTACACCATTTTAAACATTGTTTATTATTATTAATTAATTATTATTTTTTATTTATTTTTTTATTGCCTTTTTTTTTTTATGTCTCAAGCATTCACTCAGCTGCCACAATTAACCCCATATTTTTCCCAATATGTTTTATTTTTTTTGATCATCAGCTCCATTTATTGGGCATAATGCAGTATTTTCTTAAATTTCCCCAATCAGGAAAATAGCCCATTACGACCACTAGATTGAGCTATTTATTTAAAACGTTGATGTGCAAATGTCTCAAGCATTCACTCAGCTTTCAAAAATAACTCCATATTTTTCCTAATACGTTTCTTTCCTTCCATAGTCAGCTCCATCTAGTGTACATAAGGTGGTATTTTCCTAAAGTGTCCTAATTGGGGGAAATACCTAGATTTGACCACTAGAAGGAGCTGATTATTTATTTAAAAATCTGCTGTGCTGTGAATTTGCTCAGCTGTCATGAATAACTCCATATTTTTCCTAATGTGTTTTGATCATTAGCTCCATCTAGTGGCCGTAATGTGGTATTTTCTTGAAATACCTACATCAAGAAAATAATGCATTATGGCCACAAGATGGAGCTGACAATTATAGGAAATAAGCACATTAGACACCATATTGGGATTATTTGTGATGCCTTGAGACATTTGCACAGTGAAATGTATATAACTAGAGTAAAAGTCTATTACTGAACTGACTTTGGCACAGCGTTGGCACTTTGGGCAAAGCGATTGTCTCGCTGCTTGATCTAACCGGTTACAATGTCCAAAAATCAATGCTAAGATCACTGCCCAACGCCAATATTTTTGGGGGGTGTTCAGTACAGATATGGACCACACCCCGAAGTTCTTATTTTCATGGAATGATCATTGGAAGTTGCGTCCATTGTAGAAAACTGCGTTCGCTCCGAACCAAAATGGAAAGGCGATTTTTAGCAGCATTAACCACTTAAGGACGGAGCCTCTTTCTGAGATTTGTTGTTTACAAGTTAAAAACAGTTTTCTTTTGCTAGAAAACTACTTAGAACCCCCAAACATTATACATTTTCTTTTCTAGCACCCTAGAGAATAAAATGGCGGTCGTTGGCAATACTTTCTGTCACACCGTATTTGAGTATTTTTTACACTGTTCTTTAACCACCTGATTACTGGGCACTTAAACCCCCCTCCTGCCCAGACCAATTTTCAGCTTTCGGCGCTGACGCACTTTGAATGACAATTGCGCGGTCATACAACACTGTACCCAAATGAAATTTTTATCATCTTTTCCCCACAAATAGAGCTTTCTTTTGGTGGTATTTAATCACAGCTGGGGTTTTTATTTTTTGCTAAACAAACAAAAAAAGATGGAAAATTAAAAAAAAAAAAAAAATCATGTTTAATAGTTTGTTATAAAATTTTGCAAACAGGTCATTTTTCTGCTTCATTGATATGCGCTGATGAGGCGGCACTGGTGGGCACTGATAGGCTGCACTGGTGGGCACTGATAGGCTGCACTGTGGGGCACTGATAGGCTGCACTGGTGGGGACAGATAAGTCGGTACTGATGGGGACAGCAAAGATGGCACTGATGGGCACGGATGGGTGGCACGGATGGGTGGCACCGATGGGCACTGATGGATGACACTGATGGGTGGCACTGATGGGCACTGATGGGCACTGGTAGGTGACACAGATGAGCACTGGCAGGTGACACTGATGTGCAGCACTGGCACTGTGGGCACTGAGAGATGGCACTGAGAGATGGCAGTGTGGGCACTGGTAGGTGGCACTTTAATGGGGCAAAGGTGGGCACAATAGGTTGGGCACATTGCAGTGAGAGGGACTGATGTCCCTCTCACTGCCGCCGGTGATCGGCTTTTTTTTTACCGGCTCTGTTATTATCACATGATCAGCTGTCATTGGCTGACAGCTGATCACGTGGTAAGGCATCGGGATCGACCCCTTACTCGGATCTGTGATCCAGCGAGTCTCACAGACTCGCTGATCACAGAGCGCGCAGCACCCGCCCTTCAGGGGGCGCGCAGGCAGCTCGTGGCCGGGACGACGTCAATAGACGTCGTCCCGGCACAATAGATCCGCGCTGTAGCCGTCATTTGGCTATAGCGCGGATCTCAGGTAGTTAACCACTTACCGCCCGGCCTATAGCAAAATGACGGCCGGGCAGTAGTTCAGTTATGCTGACTGGGCGTCATATGACATCCTTCAGGATAACAGCCGCCGCGTGCCCGTGGGGGTGCGCATCGTAGCGATCGGTGGTGCAGTGTGTCAGTTGGACACAGCGCTACACTTATCTCCATAAAGAGCCTCTGACGGAGACTCTTTACCACGTGATCAGCCGTGTCCAATCACGGCTGATCACGATGTAAACAGGAAAAGCCATTGATCGGCTTTTCCTCACTCGCGTCTGATAGATGTGAGTAGAGGAGAGCCGATCGGCGGCTCTCCTGACGGGGGGGCTTGCACTGATTGTTTATCAGTGCAGCCCCCCCCTCGGATGCCCCCACTGGACCCCCGGGGAAGCCCCCAGGACCACCAGGGAAGTGGACAACATGTGGATGGCCAGGTATGTACCCCATGGCCATTCACATGTGCCCAATCTGTGCCCAATCTGTGCCAATCAGTGCCCACAAATGGGCACTGACTGGCACCATAAAGTAACAGTACAAACAATGTCATATTGTTACATACGATGTCACATACAATGAGTAATGCCCAGCAATGCCACCCATCAGTGTCATCAGTGCCACCCATCAGTGTCCACCTATCAGTGCCCATCTGTGCCACCCACCAGTGCAACCCATAAGTACCTATCAGTGCTGCCTACGAGTGCCCATCAGTGCCACCTATGAGTGCCCATCGGTGCCACCTATGAGTGCCTATCAGTGCTGCATACCAGTGCCACCTATCAGTGCCTATCGGTGCCACCTCATCAGTGCCACCTCATTGGTGCCACCTCAATGGGGCCCATCAGTGCCGCCTTATCAGTGCCCGTCAGTGCAGCCATATTAGTGCCCATCATTGAAGAAGAAAACTTACTTATTTACAAAAAAAATTAACAGAAACAAAGAAAAACATGTTTTTTTTCAAAATTTGCGTATTTTTTAATTTGTTGCGCAAAAAATTTAAATCACAGAGGTGATCAAATACCACCAAAAGAAAGCTCTATTTGTGGGAACAAAATGATAAAAAAATATGTTTGGGTACAGTGTTGTATGACCGCGCAATTGTCATTGAAATTGCGACAGCACTGAAAGATGAAAATTGGCCTGGGCGGCAAGGTGTCTAAGTGGTATTGAAGTGGTTAAAAAATGTTGGGTAAACATCCCTTGTAATAGAAAAAAAAGCATGACAGGTCCTCTTAAATATGGGATCTGGGGGGTCAAAAAGACCTCATATTTACACTAAAATTCAATAAAAAAAATAAAAAAATGTCGTCATTTAAAAAAAAAAAATGTCCCTTTAAGAGGTATGGGTGAAAGTCACGTTTTGACGTCGCTTCCGCCCTGCAATGATATGGAGAACGGTGGGGGCCATCTTCCCCTCACTCGTCTCCATACCCAGGAAGGACAAGGATCCATTCGCTTCTGCTGCTACCGACAGCACCGGAAAGAGGTGGGAGGGGTGGGGCCCTCTCCCCCGCCGCCGATAAAGACGACCTTGTGGCGAATCCGCCGCAGAGACCACTATTATCAGAAACCGGACCGCCGGCCCGAAGAAGAGGATACCGGGGTTATGGCAGCTAGCTGCTACCATAACAAAGATATCCCCCTTAAAAGTCAGGACGTATATCGGCATGCGGCGGTCCGGAAGTGGTTACATTTCCCAAAATGGCTTGTATAGAAGTTTGTGACTTCACGCTTTAAGCGGAGTTTCCCTTTAAACTCATTCATTAGGCGTCGGAGCATGAAACCTCAGTAGGATTGGCTCGGCCCCGGCGTGTTAATGACATCTCGCACTGAGTGACCTCTCCCAGGCAGGGCTCAGGCAATCACCCGAGGTCGGCGGGTCAGAACGTTTATATGCTAATTAGGCCAATTACACCACACAATCTCTTTCAGATGTGCAAGGAGAAGGAAATGTCAGGACGGGCCGCAGGAAACATTACAGAAAAACCTCCCGAGCGCCAATAATAAATAAAATGTGTACCGAAATACGGGGACGTGTTTATGTCAGTCATCAGCTTTAACCCTCCAAACGCATGTCAGGGGAGAAAAGACTTAGATAGATAGAGATATAGATAGATACTATTGATCAATGAAAATATAGATTATCAAATAGATAAATAGATAGATAGATAGATAGATGGAGAGATTGATCGACAGATAGATAGGTAATGTAGGTAGATAGATACACTATATTACCACAAGTATTGGGACGCAACATTTTCCACTTCTTAGACCATGGGGTGCTCAAGCTGTGGCCCTCCAGCTGTTGAGGAACTACAAAGGCAGAGGCATGATGGGGCTTGTAGTTCTGCAACAGCTGGAAGGCCACAGGTTGAGCACCCATGTCTTATGCCCCGTACACACGGTCGGATTTTCCGTCGGAAAATGTCCTATCGGACCATGTTGTCGGAAATTCCGACCGTGTGTGGGCTCCATTGGACTTTTTCCCGTCGGAATTTCCGACGGACAAAGTATTATCTCCTGCTCTCAAATTTTCCGACAACAAAGTCCTATCGGACTTTTTACGATCGTGTGTAGCGAATTCCGACGGACAAAGTGCCACGCATGCTCAGATCACATTACAAGACCAAAGCTATTGGCTACTAGCCTCTACGTAGTCCCGTCGTAGGCAACGAACGTCACCACGTTCAGAATGATCGGATTTTCCGACAACTTTGTCTGACCGTGTGTATGCAACACCAGTGTCGGACAAAATCCGTCGGAAAAAATCCGACGGATTTTGTGGTCGGAATTTCCGACCGTGTGTACGGGGCATTAGACCCTTCTCCCTTTTTTTTTTTTTTCTTTTTTTTCCCCTTAACCAAAAAAATATACTTTTATATTCGCTATTAATTCATAGAGATGTATTTATAATAAAAAAAAAAATGATTGGCAATTCTCTCAGTGAAAGTGCATTTACATTGGTTCTGTTTGAGTGGACCAAAAAAAAAAAAAAAAAACCCCAAATGTTATTAGGCTATTTCTTGTGCTGGACAAATGTTTTTCATTGATCTAAAATAGAAAATATCAAATGTGGCCACTAGATGGAGCTAAATATAATAGGACATGATACTTAGTGCAATCTTGTGGTCAAAGTTGGTTATATTGTCAGGGCTGGGCTCAGCCCTTCCTTCTCTGAGCTGGCTGCTCAGCTGTCGGCTAATTGCCAGCTCCTATCTCTCCACAGTTAGCCCCCGTACACACGGTCGGAATTTCCGACAGAAAATGTCCGATTGAACCATGTTGTCGGAAAATCCGCCCGTGTGTGGGCCCCATCGAACTTTTTCCGACGGAAAAAATGTGAGGTCCTGCTCTCAAATTTTCCGACAACAAAATCCGATCAGACTTTTTCCGATCGTGTGTAGAGAATTCCGACGGACAAAGTGCCACGCATGCTCAGATCAAATTTCGAGACCAAAGCTATTGGCTACTAGCCTCTACGTAGTTCCGTATTACGCAACGAACGTCACCACGTTCAGAATGATCAGATTTTTCGACAACTTTGTCCGACCGTGTGTATGCAACACCAGTATCGGACAAAATCCGTCGGAAAAAATCAGATGGATTTTGTGGTCGGAATTTCCGACCGTGTGTATGGTGGCTTACTCAGCTGTTGATGATATCCTGCTCATCAGTCCTGCCTACTTAAGCCGTCCAGTCCAGAGGTTCTCTGCCTTCGCCTTGGTCAACATCACAGAAACTATCTCCTGCGATCCTGTTTAAGACTTGCTTTGCTGGCATCCCTTCTGGCTCCACATCCTGCTTGCTGTTCCCATACATTGATCCCTGACTTCTGGCTTGGCTGACTATCCGTTCCGGTTACTGAACTTTGGCTATGTAATGACTATGTTTGTTCTTTTTACTTTTATTATTAAACAAGTGTGATTAAACTGTACTTCTGTCTCTGTCTGATTTCATGTTTTCTGACATATATATATATATATATATATAGTTATAAAGAGTTATAAAGCTTTCTTTTTTAACTGGTTTTATGCATGGGCTTTGAACTTTGAATAGCAATTCTCCTAGTTAAAGTGCGTATACATTAGCTTTGTGTAAATAGAACTAAAAAAATAAAATGTTATTAGGCTATTTCCTGTACTGGACAAATGTTTTTCATTGATTTAAAATGGAAAATGCTAAAGTTGGTCACTAAATGTAGCTAAGTATAATAGTAAATGATACTTAGTGCCATCTTGTGGCCCAATATGGTTATAAATAGTTATAAAGTTTTATTTTTTTAACTGGTTTTATGCATGGGCCTGTGTCTTTACAAACCTGGGGCTCAGAATGTTGTTAGGACCACCCACTGCCTCTGAGGAAAAAGAGGAAGGACCCATGATGTCACCAGACCATCTTCAAAGCGGACCTTCACACCCCTAAAGCGCTTTCTGAAACCTCCCCTAGCCCCACAATCGTAAAACCGTTATTTTCCCTTATTTATTATTTTTTGTTTGTTCCAGATCAACCCCTTTCTACCCTTTCTTACACTAGAATGATGTGTAGCCTATTACAGGAGGCATCAACTTAAAGAAAGGAGACTTCGTCAGGGGCTGGCTGCAAGAACCAGGAAAAGACAGCTGGCCCCTGATGATGTCTGTCCATGTACATTCTTTCTTATTCGTTCTCATTGATTTAGGATGAAAAATATTGCATTTGACCACTAGAAGGCACCAATTATGACAGAAAATGATATGTAGTGCCATCTAGTGGACAAATGTGGTTATAAATACAGTAGAACCTCAGATTACGAGCATAATCCGTTTGAGGAGTATGCTCGTAATCCAAAGCACTCGCATATCAAAGCGAGTTTTCCCATTGAAGTCAATAAAAACAAAAATAATTTGTTCCGCATTGACTTCAATGGCCAGAGGTGGGGGGGGGCTCGGGAGAGCCTCGGAAACGTCCGAAAAGGCCCGAGGACACTTCAGCTGACCTCGGCAAACCTCGGAAAGACTTCCTACTCGAGATTTGCCAAGGTCAGCCGTGCTGTACTCGGCCTTTCCGTGCCGTTCCAAACATGACGTTCAGCTCTGCTCGTCTCCGGCGCCCCCCCCCGACCTCAGGCCAAAAGCGCTACTGCACACCACTTTGGCCTGAATCGTGCTCATTTTGCGAGACAACACTCGCAAACCGAGTTACGATTTTTAAAAATACAGTGCTCATATCGCGAAATGTTCGTTAACCGCGTTACTCGCAATCCGAGGTTCTATTGTAGGTATAAAGTTTTCTTTTGAACTGGTTTTATGGATGGGCCTTCATGGCTGACACCAGAAGGTGCATCTTTACACAGCTGGGGCGCACAATGTTGGAAGGACCACCCACTGCCACTGAGGAAAGAGAGGAAGGGCCCATGATGTCACCGGACCATCTTCAAAGTGGACCTTTACTTCCCTAAAGCACTTTCTGAAACCTCCCCCACCTCTGCAATCAAAAAAAACTTTTTTTTTACCTTACTTATTTTTTATTTTTGTGCTCCAGATTGACTCATCCCTACATTTTTGGCTACACTAGAATAATTTGTGCCCTATGCCAGGAGGCATCAGCTTACAGAGAGGAGAAGGATGGACTTCATCAGGGAATGGCTGCAAGAACCAGGAAAAGACAGCTGGCCCCTGATGATGTCTCTGCATGTACATTCATTGTGATTCGTTCTCATTGATTTAGAATGAAAAATATCGCATTTGGCCACTAGAAGGCACTAAGTATGACAGGAAATTATATTTAGTGCCATCTGGTGGACAAATGTGGTTATAAAGAGTTATCAAGAGTTACAGAGTTTACTTTTTTAACTATATTTTTTTTGCATTGGAATTGCAAAAAGTTAATGAAAAGAGACTTTCTGCTGATCCATCCCCTGAAACAACCTCAGAATTTGGCTATTTACATATTAATTATTTTACCGTCCAAGCGAGTAGAATCAAATGCCTTATTATCTGAGAAACACGGAGAAAGCAGAGACGGACACCTTGTTCCCTCCGCCAGGATATATCGATTTTATTCTCCCAATGTTCGTCTCTTTCTTCCTAATGTATATTCATTGCTCAGCTGGATAAAGAGTCTCATTGAAGGCAGAGTACTCTCCGGAAAGCCTTGCCATATAGCGAATACTCAGGACGCAGCGGAGGGGGGAGGGGGGGAGTTCAGGTGTCCGGCTGTGACAGGTGATGCTCCGGTAATGAATTCTAGGGCACGATATGCAAATATCAGAATATGAAATGTCGGCGAAGGCGGCTCGGGTGTCACTTCGCTCTTCCGAGACGGGGATTAATCAAGGGAAAGTGGCAACAAGTCTCTTTATCTGCTGTGAATGTGTCACCTCTGAAATATATTTCTCATTTCCTCCATGCATAGTTCAGTGATGGCAGAAATATGGCGAGCCAGTCGGAGACGGTTGTTCTGGACCTCATACCAGTACATTAGAGTGTAAGCTCCTGTGGTACAGAGACTGATGTGACTGGCTCAGTGTTCTCTGTACAGCACTGCGGTATATGTCAGCACTATATAAATGTATAATAATAATAGTGTGTGACTGTGGGAGGACATTAGAGTGTAATTTTTTTTTTTATTAAAAATCATACAAACATACAGCTCATTAATAAAAACATATTTACATAAAAATAAACAACTAAACAAAAACAAGCGTGCTTACATCAGCAAGTAAAGAAAAACATTTCCTGACAAGATAACATAGAAAGAAACATATTTAAATGACAACAAAAAATTGACTACAAACCCCGAACATCAACTCAAACACAATCCAGGCTAAGAAACCTTTTGAGATTTAATCGCCATCAGGATGCGATTCCAAAACCCCCCCATTAACCCCTCCCCCACATAATTCACCCCCGACTTCCACATCATTCACCTTGCATTCTGCACCAGCCACTCTCATTCCCTTACCACCCCCCCCCCCCCACCACCATCATCCAATCCATCCCTAACTCCACCCCTCGGTGTCTGCCGACCTCCAGCTGCGCTTCTGCCACGGCGAGGAGGAGGGGTTGGCACCACCATACATTCTGGTCCAGCACCCTCCACTGCCTTCACTACACTAGGAGAAATAATAGGTGCAGACATAGACTTGATAACCACAATTTCTGACACTGACTGGGAGACCACAGACTGGGGGGACACTGACACCACAGAGGGGCTCACAGACACAGATTCTGACGGGACAGAGACACTAGGATCCCCTGGTACAACCTCCGCCAACCCAGACTCTTCTCTATCCGGATGGAAGAATTCCTCCACTAACTCTGGCTTCGTGTACAAAGCCTCAGGGCACCGGCTATAAGTCATGCTAATTAGGTTAGGTTTTTAGTCAACCGGCTGTATATATGTGTGTGACATGTCAAATAAAAGTTATTCCTGATGTACTCCAAGACTGATGTTGTCTAGTTCTTGGAGGCTCCTATAGCCAGATCCACTGGACTCATGTTCCAGGACTTAGGAAGCGGTATACTGACGGAAGCTTCCGTCACATTATCAAAAAATACTCGAGGAACATTTGCATTCATCAGCCAGGAAGCTGCGCATGGGAGGTACTTGGACATTCCAACATGACAATGATCCAAAACACAAGGCCAAGTTGACTTGTCATTGGCTACAGCAGAATGAAGTGAAGGTTCTGGAGTGGCCATCTCAGTCTCCTGACCTCAATATCATTGAGCCCCTCTGGGGAGATCTCAAAACGTGCCGTTCATGGAAGACAGCCCAAGAATTTACAGGAACTGGAGGCTTTTTGCCAAGAGGAATGGGCAGCTTTACCATCTGAGAAGATAAAGAGTCTCATCCACAAATACCACAAAAGACTTCAAGCTGTCATTGATGTTAAAGGGGGCAATACACGGTTTTAAGAACTGGGGTATGTAAACTTTTGATCAGGGTAATTTGGGTAGTTTCTGTTGTCATTATGATTTAAAAAGAGTGAACACAGTTGATTAATAATAAATGGCTTCAGTCAAACACTAACCATGAGTGAAAGAAAAGCTTTTTGTGTTATCATTCATATTCCCAGAAAAATGGCCAAGAAATCATAAATTCTGCCAGGGTATGTAAACTTATGAGCACAACTTTATATATATATAAAGCCCCCCCTCGGATGCCCCCACTGGACCCCAGGGAAGCCCCCAGGAACACCAGGGAAGTGGACAACATGTGGATGGCCAGGTATGTACCCCATGGCCATCCACATGTGCCCAATCTGTGCCCAATCTGTGCGAATCAGTGCCCACAGTGCCCACAGTACAAACAATGTCATATTGTTACATACAATGTCACATACAATGAGTAATGCCCAGCAATGCCACCCATCAGTGTCATCAGTGCCACCCATCAGTGTCATCAGTGCCACCCATCAGTGTCCACCTATCAGTGCCCATCTGTGCCACCCACCAGTGCAACCCATAAGTACCTATCAGTGCCG
Organism: Lithobates sylvaticus; assembly: GCA_028564925.1. Lineage (NCBI taxonomy): Eukaryota > Metazoa > Chordata > Amphibia > Anura > Ranidae > Lithobates > Lithobates sylvaticus. Next base: position 764,784,363 of record CM053026.1, on the reverse strand, counting down.
CCTACGAGTGCCCATCAGTGCCACCTATGAGTGCCCATCTGTGCCGCCTACGAGTGCCCATCAGTGCCACCTATGAGTGCCCATCGGTGCCACCTATGAGTGCCCATCAGTGCTGCATACCAGTGCCACCTATCAGTGCCTATCGGTGCCACCTATCAGTGCCCATCAGTGCCACCTCATCAGTGCCACCTCATTGGTGCCACCTCATTGGTGCCCATCAGTGCCGCCTTATCAGTGCCTGTCAGTGCAGCCATATCAGTGCCCATCATTGAAGAAGAAAACTTACTTATTTACAAAAAAAATTAACAGAAACAAAGAAAAACATGTTTTTTTTCAAAATTTGCGTTTTTTTTTATTTGTTGCGCAAAAAATGTAAATCACAGAGGTGATCAAATACCACCAAAAGAAAGCTCTGTTTGTGGGAACAAAATGATAAAAAAATCAGTTTGGGCACAGTGCTGTATGACCGCGCAATTGTCATTGAAAGTGCGACAGCGCTGAAAATTGGCCTGGGCGGCAAGGTGTCTAAGTGGTATTGAAGTGGTTAAAAAATGTTGGGTCACATTTATTCCTATAACAAGGAATGTAAACATCCTTGTAATAGAAAAAAAAGCATGACAGGTCCTCTTAAATATGAGATCTGGGGGGTCAAAAAGACCTCACATCTCATATTTACACTAAAATTCAATAGAAAAAATAAATAAATTTTGTCATTTAAAAAAAAAAATGGCCCTTTAACCACTTCAGCCCCGGACCAATTTGCAGCCAAAGGACCAGGCCCCTTTTTGCGATTCGGCACTGCGTCGCTTTAACTGACAATTGCGCGGTCGTGCGACGTGGCTCCCAAACAAAATGAGCGTCCTTTTTTTCCCCACAAATAGAGCTTTCTTTTGGTGGTATTTGATCACCTCTGCGGCTTTTATTTTTTGCGCTATAAACAAAAATAGAGCGACAATTTTGAAAACAATGCAATATTTTTTGCTTTTTGCTATAATAAATATCCCCAAAAAATATATAAAAAAACATTTTTTTTCCTCAGTTTAGGCCGATACGTATTCTTCTACATATTTTTGGTAAAAGGAAATCGCAATTACCGATTATTGATTGGTTTGCGCAAAAGTTATAGCGTTTACAAAATAGGGGATAGTTTTATAGCATTTTTATTAATATTTTTTTTTTTATTGTAACTGCGACATTATGGCGGACACATCGGACATTTTTTACACATTTTTGGGACCATTGTCATTTATACAGCAATCAGTGCTATTTAAATGCATTGATTACTGTATAAATGACACATGCAGTGAAAGAGTTAACCACTAGGGGGAGGGGAGGGGTTATGGGCTGTGACGTGTGTGTGTTTTTTTACATTAGGGGGCGGGGCTGACATCTGACGTCATTGATCGGCTTTCCCGATGACAGGGAACAGCCGATCAATGACAGGCAGAGTAGGAAGCGCGGGGAGAGGTTTGTTTACACAGACCTCTCCCCGTTCTTCAGCTTTGTGACCCGATCGCGGGACACTAGCGGTGATCGGGTCTGCTGGTCCCGCGGCCGGGGTCACGGAGCTCCCGACCGGGCGCGCGACCCACGGGTAGGCAACTTAAGGGCCACGTACCCGTACGTGATTTTGCCTAGCCGTGACATTCTGCCGACGTATATCTGCGTGAGGCAGTCGGGAAGCGGTTAAGAGCTATTGGTGGAAGTCACGTTTTCACGTCGCTTCCACCCTGCAATGATATGGAGAACAGTGGGGGCCATCTTCCCCTCACTCCTCTCCATACCCAGGAAGGACAAGGATCCAAACGCTTCTGCTGCTACCGACAGCACCGGAAAGCGGCGGGAGGGGTGGGGCCCTCTCCCCCGCCGCCGATAAAGACGACCTTGTGGCGAATCCGCCGCAGAGACCACTATTATCAGAAACCGGACCATCGGCCCGAAGAAGAGGATACCGGGGTTATGGCAGCTAGCTGCTACCATAACAAAGATATCCCCCTTCAAAGTCCAGGACGTATATATCGGCATGCGGCGGTCCGGAAGTGGTTACATTTCCCAAAATGGCTTGTATAGAAGTTTGTGACTTCACGCTTTAAGCGGAGTTTCCCTTTAAACTCATTCATTAGGCGTCGGAGCATGAAACCTCAGTAGGATTGGCTCGGCCCCGGCGTGTTAATGACATCTCGCACTGAGTGACCTCTCCCAGGCAGGGCTCAGGCAATCACCCAAGGTCGGCGGGTCAGAACGTTTATATGCTAATTAGGCCAATTACACCGCACAATCTCTTTCAGATGTGCAAGGAGAAGGAAATGTCAGGACGGGCCGCAGGAAACATTACAGAAAAACCTCCCGAGCGCCAATAATAAATAAAATGTGTACCGAAATACGGGGACGTGTTTATGTCAGTCATCAGCTTTAACCCTCCAAACGCATGTCAGGGGAGAAAAGACTTAGATAGATAGAGATATAGATAGATACTATTGATCAATGAAAATATAGATTATCAAATAGATAAATAGATAGATAGATAGATAGATGGAGAGATTGATCGACAGATAGATAGGTAATGTAGGTAGATAGATACACTATATTACCACAAGTATTGGGACGCAACATTTTCCACTTCTTAGACCATGGGGTGCTCAAGCTGTGGCCCTCCAGCTGTTGAGGAACTACAAAGGCAGAGGCATGATGGGGCTTGTAGTTCTGCAACAGCTGGAAGGCCACAGGTTGAGCACCCATGTCTTATGCCCCGTACACACGGTCGGATTTTCCGTCGGAAAATGTCCTATCGGACCATGTTGTCGGAAATTCCGACCGTGTGTGGGCTCCATTGGACTTTTTCCCGTCGGAATTTCCGACGGACAAAGTATTATCTCCTGCTCTCAAATTTTCCGACAACAAAGTCCTATCGGACTTTTTCCGATCGTGTGTAGCGAATTCCGACGGACAAAGTGCCACGCATGCTCAGATCACATTACAAGACCAAAGCTATTGGCTACTAGCCTCTATGTAGTCCCGTCGTAGGCAACGAACGTCACCACGTTCAGAATGATCGTATTTTCCGACAACTTTGTCCGACCGTGTGTATGCAACACCAGTGTCGGACAAAATCCGTCGGAAAAAATCCGACGGATTTTGTGGTCGGAATTTCCGACCGTGTGTACGGGGCATTAGACCCTTCTCCCTTTTTTTTTTTTTTCTTTTTTTTTTCCCCTTAACCAAAAAAATATACTTTTATATTCGCTATTAATTCATAGAGATGTATTTATAATAAAAAAAAAAATGATTGGCAATTCTCTCAGTGAAAGTGCATTTACATTGGTTCTGTTTGAGTGGACCAAAAAAAAAAAAAAAAAACCCAAATGTTATTAGGCTATTTCTTGTGCTGGACAAATGTTTTTCATTGATCTAAAATAGAAAATATCAAATGTGGCCACTAGATGGAGCTAAATATAATAGGACATGATACTTAGTGCAATCTTGTGGTCAAAGTTGGTTATATTGTCAGGGCTGGGCTCAGCCCTTCCTTCTCTGAGCTGGCTGCTCAGCTGTCGGCTAATTGCCAGCTCCTATCTCTCCACAGTTAGCCCCCGTACACACGGTCGGAATTTCCGACAGAAAATGTCCGATTGAACCATGTTGTCGGAAAATCCGCCCGTGTGTGGGCCCCATCGAACTTTTTCCGACGGAAAAAATGTGAGGTCCTGCTCTCAAATTTTCCGACAACAAAATCCGATCAGACTTTTTCCGATCATGTGTAGAGAATTCCGACGGACAAAGTGCCACGCATGCTCAGATCAAATTTCGAGACCAAAGCTATTGGCTACTAGCCTCTACGTAGTTCCGTATTACGCAACGAACGTCACCACGTTCAGAATGATCAGATTTTTCGACAACTTTGTCCGACCGTGTGTATGCAACACCAGTATCGGACAAAATCCGTCGGAAAAAATCAGATGGATTTTGTGGTCGGAATTTCCGACCGTGTGTATGGTGGCTTACTCAGCTGTTGATGATATCCTGCTCATCAGTCCTGCCTACTTAAGCCGTCCAGTCCAGAGGTTCTCTGCCTTCGCCTTGGTCAACATCACAGAAACTATCTCCTGCGATCCTGTTTAAGACTTGCTTTGCTGGCATCCCTTCTGGCTCCACATCCTGCTTGCTGTTCCCATACATTGATCCCTGACTTCTGGCTTGGCTGACTATCCGTTCCGGTTACTGAACTTTGGCTATGTAATGACTATGTTTGTTCTTTTTACTTTTATTATTAAACAAGTGTGATTAAACTGTACTTCTGTCTCTGTCTGATTTCATGTTTTCTGACATATATATATATATATATATATAGTTATAAAGAGTTATAAAGCTTTCTTTTTTAACTGGTTTTATGCATGGGCTTTGAACTTTGAATAGCAATTCTCCTAGTTAAAGTGCGTATACATTAGCTTTGTGTAAATAGAACTAAAAAAATAAAATGTTATTAGGCTATTTCCTGTACTGGACAAATGTTTTTCATTGATTTAAAATGGAAAATGCTAAAGTTGGTCACTAAATGTAGCTAAGTATAATAGTAAATGATACTTAGTGCCATCTTGTGGCCCAATATGGTTATAAATAGTTATAAAGTTTTATTTTTTTAACTGGTTTTATGCATGGGCCTGTGTCTTTACAAACCTGGGGCTCAGAATGTTGTTAGGACCACCCACTGCCTCTGAGGAAAAAGAGGAAGGACCCATGATGTCACCAGACCATCTTCAAAGCGGACCTTCACACCCCTAAAGCGCTTTCTGAAACCTCCCCTAGCCCCACAATCGTAAAACCGTTATTTTCCCTTATTTATTATTTTTTGTTTGTTCCAGATCAACCCCTTTCTACCCTTTCTTACACTAGAATGATGTGTAGCCTATTACAGGAGACATCAACTTAAAGAAAGGAGACTTCGTCAGGGGCTGGCTGCAAGAACCAGGAAAAGACAGCTGGCCCCTGATGATGTCTGTCCATGTACATTCTTTCTTATTCGTTCTCATTGATTTAGGATGAAAAATATTGCATTTGACCACTAGAAGGCACCAATTATGACAGAAAATGATATGTAGTGCCATCTAGTGGACAAATGTGGTTATAAATACAGTAGAACCTCAGATTACGAGCATAATCCGTTTGAGGAGTATGCTCGTAATCCAAAGCACTCGCATATCAAAGCGAGTTTTCCCATTGAAGTCAATAAAAACAAAAATAATTTGTTCCGCATTGACTTCAATGGCCAGAGGTGGGGGGGGGCTCGGGAGAGCCTCGGAAACGTCCGAAAAGGCCCGAGGACACTTCAGCTGACCTCGGCAAACCTCGGAAAGACTTCCTACTCGAGATTTGCCAAGGTCAGCCGTGCTGTACTCGGCCTTTCCGTGCCGTTCCAAACATGACGTTCAGCTCTGCTCGTCTCCGGCGCCCCCCCCCCCGACCTCAGGCCAAAAGCGCTACTGCACACCACTTTGGCCTGAATCGTGCTCATTTTGCGAGACAACACTCGCAAACCGAGTTACGATTTTTAAAAATACAGTGCTCATATCGCGAAATGTTCGTTAACCGCGTTACTCGCAATCCGAGGTTCTATTGTAGGTATAAAGTTTTCTTTTGAACTGGTTTTATGGATGGGCCTTCATGGCTGACACCAGAAGGTGCATCTTTACACAGCTGGGGCGCACAATGTTGGAAGGACCACCCACTGCCACTGAGGAAAGAGAGGAAGGGCCCATGATGTCACCGGACCATCTTCAAAGTGGACCTTTACTTCCCTAAAGCACTTTCTGAAACCTCCCCCACCTCTGCAATCAAAAAAAACTTTTTTTTTACCTTACTTATTTTTTATTTTTGTGCTCCAGATTGACTCATCCCTACATTTTTGGCTACACTAGAATAATTTGTGCCCTATGCCAGGAGGCATCAGCTTACAGAGAGGAGAAGGATGGACTTCATCAGGGAATGGCTGCAAGAACCAGGAAAAGACAGCTGGCCCCTGATGATGTCTCTGCATGTACATTCATTGTGATTCGTTCTCATTGATTTAGAATGAAAAATATCGCATTTGGCCACTAGAAGGCACTAAGTATGACAGGAAATTATATTTAGTGCCATCTGGTGGACAAATGTGGTTATAAAGAGTTATCAAGAGTTACAGAGTTTACTTTTTTAACTATATTTTTTTTGCATTGGAATTGCAAAAAGTTAATGAAAAGAGACTTTCTGCTGATCCATCCCCTGAAACAACCTCAGAATTTGGCTATTTACATATTAATTATTTTACCGTCCAAGCGAGTAGAATCAAATGCCTTATTATCTGAGAAACACGGAGAAAGCAGAGACGGACACCTTGTTCCCTCCGCCAGGATATATCGATTTTATTCTCCCAATGTTCGTCTCTTTCTTCCTAATGTATATTCATTGCTCAGCTGGATAAAGAGTCTCATTGAAGGCAGAGTACTCTCCGGAAAGCCTTGCCATATAGCGAATACTCAGGACGCAGCGGAGGGGGGAGGGGGGGGAGTTCAGGTGTCCGGCTGTGACAGGTGATGCTCCGGTAATGAATTCTAGGGCACGATATGCAAATATCAGAATATGAAATGTCGGCGAAGGCGGCTCGGGTGTCACTTCGCTCTTCCGAGACGAGGATTAATCAAGGGAAAGTGGCAACAAGTCTCTTTATCTGCTGTGAATGTGTCACCTCTGAAATATATTTCTCATTTCCTCCATGCATAGTTCAGTGGCGGCAGAAATATGGCGAGCCAGCCGGAGACGGTTGTTCTGGACCTCATACCAGTACATTAGAGTGTAAGCTCCTGTGGTACAGAGACTGATGTGACCGGCTCAGTGTTCTCTGTACAGCACTGCGGTATATGACAGAGCTATATAAATGTATAATAATAATAGTGTGTGACTGTGGGAGGACATTAGAGTGTAATTTTTTTTAATAAAAAAATCATACAAACATACAGCTCATTAATAAAAACATATTTACATAAAAATAAACAACTAAACAAAAACAAGCGTGCTTACATCAGCAAGTAAAGAAAAACATTTCCTGACAAGATAACATAGAAAGAAACATATTTAAATGACAACAAAAAATAGACTACAAACCCCGAACATCAACTCAAACACAATCCAGGCTAAGAAACCTTTTGAGATTTAATCGCCATCAGTATGCGATTCCAAAACCCCCCCATTAACTCCTCCCCCCACATAATTCACCCCCGACTTCCACATCATTCACCTTGCATTCTGCACCAGCCACTCTCATTCCCTTCCCACCACCCCCCCCCCCCCCACACCCACCATCATCCAATCCATCCCTCACTCCACCCCTCGGTGTCTGCCGACCTCCAGCTGTGCTTCTGCCATGGCGAGGAGGAGGGGTTGGCACCACCATACATTCTGGTCCAGCACCCTCCACTGCCTTCACTACACTAGGAGAAACAATAGGCGCAGACACAGACTTGATAACCACAATTTCTGACACTGACTGGGAGACCACAGACTGGGGGGACACTGACACCACAGAGGGGCCCACAGACACAGATTCTGATGGGACAGAGACACTAAGATCCCCTGGTACAACCTCCGCCAACCCAGACTCTTCTCTATCCAGATGGAAGTATTCCTCCACTAACTCTGGATTCTTGTACAAAGCCTCAGGGCACCGGCTATAAGGGTGGCGAACCTTATCACATAGGTTACATTTAATGATGTTACAGTCCCTTGCCAGATGCCCCAGTTCCTGGCACAAAGAGCACTTCTAATCTGGACATCTAGAGGAGAAATGTCCCTTGACTCCATATGTATGGCACAGCTTAGGTTGACCAGGGTAGAAGACGGTAATTCTATCTCTACCAATAAAGGCAGAGGAGGACAAATGCTGTACCACATTCCCACACACACTCAACCTCAATGACACTGACCACCCACCCATCCAGATTCCTCTATCATCCACAATATTTTTTAGGGGTCACAACGTTTCACCAAACCTCCTCAACCAGACCCATAAATCCTCAGGGGGTATATACTCATTCCTTGTCAGGATAGTCACATTTTTTTTATCAAGGGCTGTCTTGAGACAACTTTAGGGAGAAGCCCCTTCCAGTCCAACTGGCCCCCATATACACGCTCGAACCGCTCCCAAAACAGATACAGCGATTCTGGACACACAAATGATAAATCATATTCATAGCAACCAGCCGGACTGATGAAAGCATAAATATCCTCCGCCTTAAAACCCATGGCTAGGATCTTATCCACAACCACCCTCCTGATAGGTGGAATACCTCCTCCTTCCCACCTGAGCTGTACCACATTCCTGCGTTTAATCGATGAAGGTGCGTTAGGGGGAAGTCGCACAACTGGCTCCCTTCCACCACCAGTTGCATGACTTTGTTCCGACACAGCCTTAGCATAGTTTCTAACTGGGACAGATGACACATTAACTGGTTGCTAGAAATGTGCGATTAGTTTCATATGAATCGAAAATTCGTACGAATTTCCATAAATTCGTACATTTGGGAGCATATGAAATACGAATTGCTATGCTTCCGAATTTTGTACGAAATTTTTAATTTAGTTTACGAATTTCGGGTCCAAGTTCCTAACGAACATTCGTAATTGTTACGAAAAGTTAACGAACCTAAAAGTTAAAAAACCCAGGAAGTCAGCACAGGACAGGGATGGTGGGAGTCCCTCATAATGATAAATTCATCATAACGAACATTCGTAATTGTTACAAAAAGTTAACGAACCTAACGAAACTTCGTATTTCATACGCAATTTCAGACACGAATTATGAAATACGAATTAATTCTAATACGGAATGGAACAAAACTAAACTAATTTATTGACGGCACACATGTCTACTGGCTGCATAGAAACCTCTGAAATCTGGTTTGGTAAATTACCCACCACTTGATCCTCCCTCCTCCCCTCCAGCACAACAGTCCCACTCACCATAGTCCCAGAAATACCACAATTACCTGCAGTCCCATCATCAAGTAGAGTCTTCTGTTTAGAAAAAAACACCAGCTGTTTCAGTGTTTCTGCATTCATACGGCACTCCTGCTCTGCAATTTGAATGTTCATGCGACATTCCTGCTCTGCAGTTTCAATGTTCATGCGACATTCCTGCTCTGCACTGTTAGTGTCCATGTGGGACTCCTCACAGCCAGCAGAAACTTCTCTGGATACATGCCATCTCTTCCTGCATTCCCATGATCTTCATCTGATGAGTCATGCCACTCAAGGGAGATTCCATTTCTGTAATGGTCTGCAGCAATCCGCCATTTTCCTCAACCTCCTCCTGGGATGACCCAGGCCTCTGGGGAGGGAGGGGAGCAGATACTGACTCCGGTGCAAAAGATCCTGAGACAGGGGTAGTACTGGGGCCACCATGTGAAGCCACTTCCTTACCCCCCATCTATACTGTCGCCATTGCTGTGGCATCCACCCTCTGGCTGGTACTGGCACAGGCACTCTCCTTCATCTGTTGGCATCTCTCCTCATTCTCACACTTTTCTCTGAACACACTGCTGCTCTCCATTAGAGAGGTGACCAACTTCTCCTGCTTTTTCAATGCCTCCTCTAGAGGCTTCAGCTTGGATACTTCCCTCTTACTGTTTCCAGACTTACTATGCAGGGATTTCTTTTTCCTGAGATCTTCTTGCATGAAAGAAAGTTTCTGTTCCTCCTTAGCAATGCAGCAAAGTCTGTTCACCACATTATCCTGGAAGATGGGTAAAGGCTCCTCTTGCATAGGAACAGGCCCAGATATTTTACAGGTGACTGGGTGGCATGGGCGTCCGCAGCTAGCTAGCGCCCCCCCCTGGAATCAGGGAACGGATAAGGAGTTCCCCACTCTGTATTTATCCTAGTGCCGGCAGCCGGCCCTGCTCGCACCTGTACACAGTTTAGCAGGGCCGGTGACAGCCGGATCGAGGAGCGGGACAGCGAAGGCCTCAAGGGGTGGGTAGAATGACATCACCAGGCCCAGGAGGCAGAAGCCACGGGAAAGGAGAGCAGCAAGATGCCAGGAACAGCAGGCACAATGTCCCCAGCACCTCCCAGAGCCTGGAACCCCTGGACTCCTTAAACCTCCTCACTGCTCCCAGGCCTGGAGGACAGACTGACCGGGGGTGCAGAGAACAAAGACGGACAGGAAATGCAAGCAGCCAGGGACCACTCCATGTCACATCATAGATCTGATGGAAGGAACAGAGCACCACCTGTCCTCACCCAGAATTAAAACGGGTCTTGCCAGCTGCTGGCCATCATGGACATCCTACTGGCATGCAAGGTACCGTACTGATTATTACGCACACCACTGGGACATAGGGGCACTTGAGGGACTGCAGACAGGGCTAGGGGGTCCCTCTCTCTGACCCCTCATACCCCTCTTTGTCACCCCCTCTCTGTCACCCCCTCTCTCTCTCTCTCTGTCACCCCTCTGTCATTTTCACCCCCCTCTCTCTCTTTCACCCCTTTCTCTCTGTCACCCCCTCTGTCTCTTTTTGTCACCCCCTCTGTCTTTTTTACCCCCTGTCTCTCTCTGTCACCCCCTCTGTCTCTCTCTGTCACCCCCTCTGTCTCTTTCTGTCACCCCCTCTGTCTCTCTCTATTACACCCTCTATCTGTCACCCCCTCTCTCTCTCTGTCACCCCCTGTCTCTCTCTGTCACCCCCCCCCCACATGTCCGCAGTCTCTTATAGTCTCTTGAGCCATGTATGCAGTTTCTAACAGTCTCTTGGGCCATGTATGCAGTCTCTGGTCATCTCTTGTGCCATGTCCGCAGTCTCTTACAGTCTCTTGAGCCATGTATGCAGTCACTGACGGTCTCTTGGGCCATGTATGCAGTCTCTGACAGTCTCTTGGGCCATGTATGCAGTCACTCACAGTCTCTTGTGCCATGTCCGCAGTCTCTGACAGTCTCTTGTGCCATGTCCTCAGTCTCTGACAGTCTCTTGTGCCATGTCCGCAGTCTCTGACAGTCTCTTGTGCCATGTCTTCAGCCTCTGACAGTCTCTTGTGCCATGTCTGCAGTCTCTGACCATCTCCTGTACCACGTCTGCAGTCTCTGACGTGATAATTTGATAATGAAATTGTCGAAAAGGGTCAGAGCATGGGTGACCTTAAAATTATGCCCTCCCCTGAAAAAAGTTCTGCGGACGCCCATGCTGGGTGGCATTATGTCGCCTCCTCGTCACCTGTTTTAACCCCTAGATGCCTGCACCACTGTGCCCCAGAACAGTTGTGGCACAACCCTGTCAACATAAATGGTTCTGTTCAAAGGACAGCACTGCCCACCAAATGCAATGGGGGGGGGGGATAATTACTGCCCCCACTGTGAGGCAAAAAAGATGGCTGTGGCAAGTATACAACTCTGTTTGAGTGTCTTTGCAGCTTAAGGGGGTGGGAAGTGGTAAAAATGCAGCACAACCACCTGATTTTACCACCCCTCCATACGCAAGCATAAACTTGACCTTGCTCAGGTATCTTTCTGGAGCCCCTAGGCCTCAGCCACAAAGACGTTCTGATCTGTACACCCGTGCCAAGGGGCTGCCTTAACCCTTGCGGGATGCACAGGGTTTTCTTGGCAGACCCGTGCAGGCAGCCTGTTCAAATCAATGATCTCCTCATGCATTCTGGAATTTATAACTGCGCAGGTGTGATGCACGGATCAGGAGGATGGCCCAGGGGTGTACAGATTGGTATGCCCATGTGAATGAGACCTTACAGTATATATAATTCTCAGGTGAGACTGCCAAATTCCCAGCAAACTGTAAGGGCTCTTTCACACAGGGCGGATCCGTAATGATCTGCCCCGTGAAGATCCGCTGCTCAGCGGGGATCGCACAGCTGTTCCCCGCTGAGCCGGCTTATGACAGGGCGGTCCCTGCACGCTGTGCAGGGACCACCCTGTCAGTTCTCCGCTCTCCCCTATGGGGGATCGGATGAACACGGACCGTCTGTCCGTGTTCATCCGATCCGCTCTGCAGACGGATGAAAAAATAGGGTTTTCCTCCGTCTGCAGAATCGGACAATTGCGGAGGCGGACAATAGCGGGTGTCAGCGGATGCTTATCCGCTGACACCCGCTGCCCCATAGACATGCATGTATGTCCGTTTTTCATCCAAAAACGGATGGATGAAAAACGGACATACGGTCCGCATGTGTGAAAGGGGCCTAAGACAAAAGACCACTAGATGGCGCAGGTACACGCCTGTGGGGCACACAAGGGCAGTTATCAAGTTAAACCACTAGATGGTGCCTTTCTCTGTGGAACACACTGGGATTCAAGCAAATTCCAGAGGAGGCTGCAACCAAGCAAATGGCATTTTCAGAAACAGAGGTCCCTGACATGACCTCCCTAATGCACCCACGTGAGCTGGGTCTGAAGCAGACAGAGACACCGGACTCTGACAGCAGCACATACGGCCTCCACAGAAAAAAAAAAAAAGATTTTACAATTTGACAGCGGATGTATATCTATTGGAAGCTTTTTTTTTATTTTATTTATATCACTAGATTGTCATTTTAATATTGCAGATTAATATGCAAACAAGCTTCAATAAACATTGCAGGAAGATGATACAATCCGTTACAGGATGAGAATGATTCCCATCCCATAAATGTATCATTTTATTCCCCCCATACATAATGAACAGACAGAACACAAGCACTACGCCTCCTCATTATGCCGCGGGATGGCAAGTGATAAAAATTACTGATGGCTCCAGCGTTCATCTGGCTGGTAACATTTGCTGTGAATTAGGGGTCTGGAGACATACTCAAATCACTTCTCTGTGACAGGAGTCCTGGCATGGCACGCTGTGGGCACAGGCTGTGACCGTGATATAAAGCAGAGGGGGAATTATATACTATAGGCCACCAGAATGGCTGCTTCCCAGGGGGCTCCCTATATAAGAGTGCTAACAGCGGGCATACATGTAACAGCTTGTGATCGATCCAGATGTATGCAATTGCAAAAACTGTATTCATCATCTATTAAAGTCCAACTCTGGCCATTTTTTGGCAAGTAAAAGAATAAGGTGAGAAAACGTAACAATGGTGATAAGACGTCACAATGGTGATAAGACGTAACAATGGTGAGAAGACGTAACAATGGTGGAAAGACGTAACAATTGTGATAAGACGTAACAATTGTGATAAGACGTAACAATGGTGATAAGATGTAACAATGGTGATAAGATGTAACAATGGTGAGAAGATGTAACAATGGTGAGAAGATGTAACAATGGTGAGAAGATGTAACAATGGTGAGAAGATGTAACAATGGTGAGAAGACGTAACAATGGTGAGAAGACGTAACAATGGTGAGAAGACGTAACAATTGTGATAAGACGTAACAATGGTGAGAAGATGTAACAATGGTGATAAGACGTAACAATGGTGAGAAGATGTAACAATGGTGATAAGACATAACAATGGTGAGAAGACGTAACAATGGTGAGAAGACGTAACAATGGTGATAAGACGTAACAATGGTGATAAGACGTAACAATGGTGAGAAGATGTAACAATGGTGATAAGACGTAACAATGGTGAGAAGACGCAACAATGGTGAGAATATGTAACAATGGTGAGAAGACGTAACAATGGTGATAAGACGTAACAATGGTGATAAGATGTAACAATGGTGAGAAGACATAACAATGGTGATAAGACGTAACAATGGTGAGAAGACGTAACAATGGTGAGAATATGTAACAATGGTGAGAAGACGTAACAATGGTGAGAAGACGTAACAATGGTGAGAAGACGTAACAATGGTGAGAAGACGTAACAATGGTGAGAATATGTAACAATGGTGAGAAGACATAACAATTGTGAGAAGAAGTAACAATGGTGATAAGATTTAACAATGGTGATAAGATGTAACAATGGTGAGAAGACGTAACAATATGGTGAGAAGACGTAATAATGGTGAGAAGACACCATTGTGTAGGAGCCACTAGGTAGATTGCCTGGATCCTGTTCCCAATAGTTTCTTCGCATCTACACCCTGGTCCAATCACTCTTCAGGCTCATTAACCAGTCTAGGGGTACTGTTTTTTTTCTGGTGCTTCAATAGGACCTTGGATAGGTAGTGGGTAATGGTAGGAAACCGCAGTAATTCCCTAACAACGACTGGAGGACACTGAACTCAGTGGCGGCTAGTGCTCAAATTTTTAGTGTAAAAATACTGAAAAAAAACATCTATTGCGGCCTTGCACAGTAATGCGGCGTACACACGATCGGACTTTGTCCGCCGGACCCAGTCTGGTGGACAAACCGCCGGACTTTCCAGCGGGGCTTCGCCGGACTTTCCGAGCGTGTGACTTGCCCACACACACCCGGACTTCTCCGGCGGACAATCCGCGGGAAAAAGTCCGCGGGACTTTTGAAAATGAATGGACTTGCCCACACACGGAGCAGTCCGTTCATTTAGAACGTAACTGCAGGTAGACGGGGCTAGCGAAGGCAGTGAATGCCGCCGCGTTAGCCCCGTCACCTGGTATGGATTTAAAGGGAACCCCAAATCCCCACGCCGAAAAACGGCAACCCCAAATCCATCTCAGACCCTTATCCGAGCACGCAGCCCGGCCGGCCAGGAAAGGGGTGGGGACGAGCGAGCGCCCCCCCCCCCCCTCCTGAGCCGTACCAGGCCGCGTGCCCTCAACATTCACAGTCCCGTAGGATGCGGAAAAGTCCGCTCGTGTGTACGCGGCATAAGGCTACTTTCACACTGAGGCGCGGGGCACGCCGGAGGTAAAGTGGCGGTATATTTAGCAGCGATTTACCGTCGTTTCAGCTGCTCTTTTCGGCCACTAGCGGGGCAGTTTTAACCCCCCACTAGCGTCCGAAAAAGGGTTTGGAGTGCTGCCCCATTGTTTTCAATGGGAAGGGGGCGCTTTAGGCGCGGTAAATACACCGCCCCTACAGCGCTCCAAAGATGCGGCTTGCAGGACTTTTTTCAGCGTCCTGTAAGCGCACCGCTCCAGTATGAAAGCCCTCAGGGCTTTCACATTGGAGTGCACTGAGCGGCTCTTTTAGGGCGTTTTGCAGGCGCTATTTTTAGCACTTTAGCACCTGCAAAGCGCCTCAGTGTGAAAGGGGCCTAAGGCTGCAATAGATGTTTTTTTTCAGTATTTTGCAGCCTTACTGTGCCATCAAATGCAGCCACTGTGCCATCAATTGCAGCCACTGTGCCCATAAAATGCAGCCACTGTGTCATTAACTGCAGCCACTGTGCCCATCAAATGCAGGCACTGTGCCCATCAAATGCAGCCACTGTGCCCATCATATGCAGCCACTGTGCCATCAAATGCAGCCACTGTGCCATCGATTGCAGCCACTGTGCCCATCAAATGCAGCCAGTGTGTCATTAACTGCAGCCACTGAGCCCATCAAATGCAGCCACCGTGCCATTAACTGCAGCCACTGTGCCCATCATATGCAGCCACTGTGCCCATCATATGCAGCCACTGTGCCATCAAATGCAGCCACTGTGGCATCAAATGCAGCCACTGTGGCATCAAATGCAGCCACTGTGCCCATCAATTGCAGTCACTATGCCCATCAAATGCAGCCACTGTGCCCAATAATTGCAGCCACTGTGCCATCAAATGCAGCCACTGTGCCCATCAATTGCAGCCACTGTGCCCATCAATTGCAGCCACTGTGCCCATCAATTGCAGCCACTGTGCCCATCAATTGAAGCCACTGTGCCCATCAAATGCAGCCACTGTGCCATCAAATGCAGCCATTGTGCCCATCAAATGCAGCCACTGTGTCCATCAAATGCAGCCACTGTGCCCATCAAATGCAGCCACTGTGCCCATCAAATGCAGCCACTATGCCCATCGAATGCAGCCACTGTGCCATCAAATGCAGCCACTATGCCCATCGAATGCAGCCACTGTGCCCATCAAATGCGGACACTGTTCCATCAATTGCAGCCACTGTGCCCATTAAATGCAGCCACTTCACTGGCGGCCCGGGGGTTGTTTGCTACCCCCCAAAAAGAAAAAAAAACCAGCCGCCACTGCTAGCAGACTACCCCAGAAGTACTAAACAAATTTCACTTGAACTCCTCCTTAAAGGGACCACATCCCAAATATTCTACAGCAGAATGTATTATATCTCATAGGAGGGTGTTTATGGAACATGGGGGTAAAGCAGGCATTTTCCCTTATAGTGTGCTATTATTTGCAATAGGTGAGTACAAGTGTGTCAAATAGTCATGTAAGTCAAAACATCGTATATACATAAACAGTTTTCATGTACGGACACTTGCACATTGACTTAGCATATTTAGTGTTATGTTGTTGGGTGTCAACATGTGTTTTCCTCATTCACATGGGGGGGGGGGGGGGTTCCGAGTTGTAGAGAAAAATTGTGGGGGTTTGTATGATATTCTAGAACTTATGAGGTGCGAGGTTGTTGACTGGGAGCTCTGTTATGAGGACCCTGACCATAACCAGTATTATGGCAGGGTCATACTGGTTGAGTGGGGAGAGTTAAAGGAATGAGGGTTAGGGTAGGGATCATGGGGGTGGGTGTGGAAGGGGGGGGAGGTGGGGGCTGTGGGGAGTGTGGTCGAAGTGACCCGGGGGCGATAGTTATCTCCTCAGTCTCCGCCACATACCAACTGAATGTAGCGTGGTATCGTTTTAAGGTGAGCGAGAGTATGATGGTGCGGTGATAATATTCATGTAGTTTGGCTGGGGGTATGCAGACATGCGGTCTCCCAACTACATCCCTTGTTTAGGGTTGGGAGATCCATGTCAGTTGAGGTATGGGTGAGAATAGAAAGGGGAGGGACGTCTGTGGGGAATAAGTTGTGCGTTCCGTATGTGTCCGTCATGTAT
Source organism: Lithobates sylvaticus (assembly GCA_028564925.1). Classification (NCBI taxonomy): domain Eukaryota; kingdom Metazoa; phylum Chordata; class Amphibia; order Anura; family Ranidae; genus Lithobates; species Lithobates sylvaticus. Next base: position 764,767,459 of record CM053026.1, on the reverse strand, counting down.
GTGTGAGTCATGGTCTAACTATCATTCATCAGGGTTCGGTATCTGTCGGTTGTACGGAAGTGGATCCAACATGCCCAAGTTTTTGAAAATTTGTCTGGGGAGTCTCGGGAGATGGAGATAAGTTCCTCCATTTCGGCTATTTTGTTAATTTGTTTGATCCATTCTGGGATAGACGGTATCTGAGGGGAGCCCCAGTGTCTTGGGATGCACATTTTTGCTGCGTTGATTAGGGGTAAAATCAATGTCTTTCTGTAGTATTGGGCTGATAGGTCCGAGTGGTGGAAGAGGCATTGGGCTGGGGAGTGTTCCAGTGTATATGTGGAAATTGTTTCTGTGAGTTCTCGGACTTGCGTCCAGAATGGTTGGATTTTCGGGCATGACCACAAAATGTGCAGCAGTGAGCCTGGCTCTCCGTCGCATCTCCAGCACTTGGTTGGGATAGGTGGGGTTAAGCTTATTTAAAATAGTGGGGTTCTGTACCAGCGGGACTAGCGTTTTTTGTAATTGTTTTCCTGAATGGATACATTCAGAGAAACTTTGTGGAGTGATCGTGATATGCGTTCCCATTGTTCCTCGGAGAGCTCTAATTCTGTTTCCCTTTCCCATGTCCTAAATGCTTTCCCTTCCCGTCAGATATGGTCTTAAGGGGATGGGTAAGTAGTTTTTGGCGAAAAGGTCTGAGAGGTCTGCTGTGAGGTGGATCCCTAGATATTTGATCGCATCGTGTTTCCAGTGGAAGGGGAAGTTGTAGACTTGCATAGTGTTACCGTCTCACTTGTGGGATTGTGATGTTTAGGGCATGGGATTGGTAAGGTTGATTTTGAAGTTAGAGATGTTTTGGAAGAGTTTAAAATCCTTTAATAAATTTGGGATTGAGATGTGGGGTTCGCTAAGAGAAAGTAGGATGTCATCTGCGAAAGCTGCAGTTTGTAGGTGTGACCTTCTTCTATGGGGATGCCTTTGATGTTTTCATTGCTCCTAAGGCAATTCAAAAGTGGGCTCTAAAGTCAGTACAAATAAATAGGGGATAGAGGGCATCCCTGCCTTGTCCCATTGGATATGGAGAAGGCGTTTGACAGATGGCGTTAACACGGAACCCTTGCTGTTTGGGGACGTGTATAGGGACATTATCGAGTTGAAACATATGGTTTTGGAGACCAACTGTGTCTCAGTACTGCTCCCATGTAGTCCCAGGCCAGTCTGGTCGTCAAAACGCCTTCTCCGCGTCCAGCGACAGGAAAAAGCCCTTGGTGTTTGGTGGCTGTCATCCAGTGGTGAATGTTTATGGCCTTATAGTATTGTCCCTTGCCTCGCGTCCTGGAATAAAGCCTACTTGGTCATTTGTTGATTAAAGAGGGTAGGAGGGGGAGCAAGCGGTTGGCAAGGATTTTGGCGAACAATTTTATGTCGACGTTAAGTAAGGAAATTGGCCCTATAGTTGGTTATCTAGTGATGAGTCCTTCCCCTCTTTTGGTATTACTGGTAAACGTGCGCTTCCAGGAGTCTGTGGAAGGGAAGCGTAGGGGGAGGAGGATAGGGAATTGAAGGCCTTGAGGAAGGGGTCAGTAATTACTTCTGTGAATGTTTTAAAAATAAGTGGCAGTGAATCCCCCATCTGGGCCGGGGCTCTTTCCAGTTTTAAGTTGTTTGATTGCGTTTTTAGTTCGTCTGCTGTAATGGGATTTTCTAATATGCGGGCATCTTCTCTGTCGATAGGTTTAGGGCAATGTTTTTTTTTAAAAATTCTTTAATAAGGAGTGTCCTTGCGTTGGTTTGTAGTGGGTGTTGTCTGGAGATGGGATTTTTAGTATTATTAGAGGTCAGGAATAGTACTGGTGCGTGCTTTATTACTTTGGATGGCTCTGGCTAGGTATTTACCGCTTTTGTTTCCGAATTCTAAATTTACGTTTCGTTCTAAGGGATAGCTCTGACAGTAGGAGGAGTTCTCTGGTCTGTATGAGGTCTTGTTACGTCTGTTGGGCTTGGGTCTGTTTGTGGGCTAGTTCTAAGTGTTTAATATTTTCCCTTATAGTGTGCTATTATTGAGAGCCCATTTTGAGTTATTTATTGTCATTTTATTAGAAATTAATGTCTGGCATTATTTTAACAATTTTAAACTTTTAGGGGTATACTAACTTAGCACCCTCTAGCTAGCGTGCTAGTGTACATAGTTGTTAGAGAAGGTAAATTTGGCTTGGCTGGCAGCCAGGCCTGGGTTGAGAATGGGTCAGGGCTGAGTGACTCAGGGAGGCTGGATGACTCACCAGGCAGCAACTCTGGTAACTTCCTCTGCTCTCTGGAACCTTGAAGAAGCTTCCAGAAGTAGAGGGTTGAGTTTAGGAGGAGCTGCCTGGAGTATTGATGAGGGCCAATCCCCAGTAAATGGTCTGGGAGGGGGGTATGTACCTCATAAATATACATGGGTCAGGCCAGCAAGGGGCAGTTGGGTTTAAGATGGAGAAGGAGTGCTGCGGGAGACTGTCCTGGCTCTTGAGGGTGCCCCCTAGTCTGGGTAGGGGGGTGACCTCAAGCTTGGGGCTTGCGTGCTGGAGGGACCCTCTACAACACACAGAGGATATTCTTCCTGGGTGCATGGGAGCAAGTGTGAGGACAGCAGGAGCAGATCAGGACATCCAGGAGTTATCCAGGAGAAGTCAGCCAGATGGGATGGTGAGTGAGAAGTCTGGGAAGGACTGTGGTGTCAGTCTGGGAGGACTGAGGAAAGGAAGCCAGGAGGGCTAGTGAAAGGGGCAGCTGTAGCCAGGCGGGCTGCCAGTTCCTGAAGAGGTGGTGCTGGGATCAGTAGCCACAGGTATGTAAGCTGGGCACTGGACTTTGCTACACAACTAATGGGTCTTGGGGTCCCTGCCTGTAAAGGGTTCTTGCTTTGATCTGACTGAGTGCTTTGCCAGATCCACTAAAGGTGTCCCAGCTGAGTCTGTTTCTTTTGTAAGCAAGTGAGTGCTGGAGGAAGAAGAGGCGTGTACATCGAGACTGTGTACAGCTGTATATAGGAAAAGTTGTCCCTGAAGAGTTTTTCTGAAGTCAAGTGGGGATCCCTTAATACCCCTTTCCCCATGCAAGTTCAAATCCCTCAATAAAATACAAAAACAAAGTACTGGACTGTTCACTGACTCGAGTGTGTCTGTGGTAGTTTGGTGTGCCTAGCTGTGCAGGGTGGGGGATCCCAGTTCTACTTGCAGCTCCTATTCTACATTTAAATAAAAAATAAAAAAAATAGGCATTTTCAAATTTGCCCACTAGATGGCAATGAAGAGCATACTTGTTTTCTATGATAGTCAGCACCATCTAGTGGCCATAATGGCAACACTTTTCGAATTGCAGAAAATATAGCCTGAGAACATTTTATTTTACCTCGTTTACAGAGAAGGAATTTACATGCAGTTTTGATGGACAAACCGCCTAGCAAATTATTCATAAATGCACCCCTTGATGTCTGCTGTTCCATATTTCCATGATTCCTTTTCATATGTACAGTTTCTTATATTAGTGGTTAGCATCAGCATATCAAAGAGCATAATCCTCCTCCTGACTGAAATAAATAAATCAGCTACCGTGATAAGCAACCTTGAGACCTTCAACTTAGATAAAGAGCTCCAGTTATAAAACAATTTTGACATTTTTCAGCTGCATTAAATACAAAGAACAACCTTTGGGAAAAAAATACTTTTTTAACTCACCTTTTCAGGTCTGTTGCTAGGGGGTCCCTCATAATCTGCCTCTTCCTCTCCAAGGCGCCTGACGTAATTTCCCTCGGCGCCTGTGCTCGCTAGTGCTCCTGGGAGATGTCTGTCATCATTTCCCAGGAGTCGTTGCGCCAAGGGCTGTAATTGCGCTACTTCGAAAACCGGAAGTGACGCGGGAAAAGGCGTGCTGTTATCTAAGTTGACATAACAACAGGGCGGGACCTTCCTCCATCGCCGCCCGTTGTTATGGCAACTTTATAAACAATCGGCGCTACGGCCGCCATTGAATCGCGCATGTGCGAGATCGAGAGGTGCATGCTGGTTACCCAACATCAGGGCTGTCTTTTAATCAGGGCAAAAGGGGCAGCTGCCCTGGGCCCTGTCATTGTTGTGGGGCCCAAAGCAGCTGCCTCATACTTGCCAACTATCCCAGTTTAAATGCCCTCGTCCCTCAATGTTTTAGTCCTGTGCTGTGTCCCAATATCTCAGTGTGAAGTGTTGCTACTAATACTGCCTAGCTCTGCCCTATTGTTGTGTACAGATGACTCACCTGCAGACCCTGTGTTTACATGTAAATTACCGGCATTCATATGTAAATAGCGGTGGCATTCATATGTAAATAGCGGTGGCCGGCGGCATTCATATGTATATCATGCCCCCCTGAGGTCATATCCACAGTAATCTCTTACAACCAGCCAACAAGCAGAAATCATGTGCTGTAACCTCTAGCAACTAATCAGTGAGCCCTAATGTGTTCTGTAACCTCTAGCAACCAGTCAGTGAGCGGTAATGATACACTGTAACCTCTGGCAACCAGTCAGTGAGAGGTAATGATACACTGTAACCTCTGGCAACCAGTCAGTGAGCGGTAATGATACACTGTAACCTCTGGCAACCAGTCAGTGAGAGGTAATGATTCACTGTAACCTCTGGCAACCAGTCAGTGAGAGGTAATGATACACTTTAACATTCGGCAACCAATCGCAATAGCTACCTGATCTGATTCAGTAAACTGATTTTGAGTCTAGCTGCTATTTCTTGTATGTCTCAGAGCAGGTGGAGAGTAGACATGTGCAATTCGTTTCGTTTTTTTTAGTTTTCCGTTAAAATTCATTATATTCGTTCATTCGTTATTGTACGAATGAACGAATAATTCGCTAAAAATTTTAACGAATAACGAATTATCGAATCGAACGAATATGAAAAACAACGAAAATCCGAAATAACCAAATTAGAAACAACGAAACTACGAAAGAAGAAAATCCGAAAAACGAAAACAGTAACAACGAAAATCAAAATGAACGAAAAAATTCGTACATTCGTAACTTTTTTTTTTTTGTTGAATTGCTAATTTTCCGTGTCTCTTACAATGGCGCTGCTTAACGCGCTTCGAATGGATTGAACGAAAAAATTCTTACATTCGTAACTTTTTTTTTTTTTTTTTTCCGATTCGTAATTGTCCGTGTCTCTTACAATGGCGCTGCTTAACGTGCTTCGAATGGATTGAACGAAAAAATTCGTACATTCGTAACTTTTTTTTTTTTTTTTTTTTTCCGATTCGTAATTGTCCGTGTCTCTTACAATGGCGCTGCTTAACGTGCTTCGAATGGATTGAACGAAAAAATTCGTACATTCGTAACTTTTTTTTTTTTTTTTTTTTGCGATTCGTAATTTTCCGTGTCTCTTACAATGGCGCTGCTTAACGTGCTTCGAATGGATTGAACAAAAAAATTCGTACATTCGTAACTTTTTTTTTCGATTCGTTATTTTCCGTGTCTCTTACAATGTAATAATAGCATACACATTACATAAAATTATGAGTTATGCTCCGATTACGAATCTACGAAAACAATGTTACGAAAGTACGAATAAATCAATCTAACGAAAGTACGAATGTAACTAAATCTACGGAAAAAAAAAATCTACGAGTGCGTCCGAATTTCGAATAAACAAAAATTAAACTAACGGAAAAACGAATCAACGAAAAAATAACTCTTACGAAAATACGAATCGCTACGAATACGAACACCGACGACGTACGAAATTACGAATCGTTACGAATCAACGGAAACGAACAGAAACGAAACGAAACTAATTTTTCTATTGTGCACATGTCTAGTGGAGAGCGAAAATGCATGGGGGGGGGGGGGGGGCAAGAAATGTTTTGCCCAGGGTCCAATCAATATTAAAGATGGCCCTTCCCAGCATGCACCTCTCCATTCATATTCTAGGAAGCAATCTCGATTGGGCTTCACATGCCCACATCAATGATGGAAACGGTCAAAAACGGAGGAAAGAAATATTACAGAGTAACAAATTTATATCTTTCAATAATCTATCGAGATCATTGTATACTGTTATTTTAATTTCGTTAGCAATAATACTAGAACCCCAAAAAAAAAAAAAGATTTTTGCCGGAACTCCGCTTTAGAAAGAACTACATGTCCCAGCATGTCCTGCCAGCTCCACAGCTGACCTTACCCACACTCTGTTCTGCAGGGCATGATAGGCTTTCTGGTTCCAGGGCTGCTTAAGCCAGCTAAAGGGCACGCTGTTTTCCATGAAGTTTATTGGCAGAGCTCTGTCCGCCGACTCGCAGTGCCAATAGCAAGAGCGATAAACAGAGGAAAAAAAAAACTTAACATTTATGGAGACATAAAAATCTGAAAAAAAAAGAAATTAGAAGAGCTGCCATTTCCCGGGGCATCATCTGCGGAGGAAGGCGGAAAATATCGGAAGGCACTTGCCGCCACTTACGCCATTATAGCACTTACAGGGTAAACGGCGGGAATGACAGTAAATTAGACAGAAGGGGAATGCCGCCTTTCTGTACGATGAATCTCACATTATGGGCAGTTTGTCTTCAGCTCGACATTACACACTTATTTTACGATCGGTTTTAAAGAAAATATCTGAAACATAAAGTTCTAAAGATGGAACATTTCAGCTTTTATCCTTAAAGTGTGTCTGGTGGGGGGGGGGGGAAAAAATCAGTTCATCTCTGAGATGCATTCGCACACAGCTGTACTTTTCCCCATGTTTAATCCCTAAAAATAATCAGAAAAATAATTGTTATGGGGACAAGGGGGAAGAAATAGTCAATTAAGACTGATTAGAGTAAACTAAGGGTTAAAAAAGGGGTTAAATAGGAACACACCACTTGAAGACCAGGCCTTTTTCTGACACTCTTTCTTTGCAAGTAAAAATCTGTATTTTTTGCTAGAATATTACTTAGAACCCTACAAAATTTGGAAAATGTCAAGAGGTATGAATACTTTTTCAAGGCACTGTATATATATATATATATATATATATTGATCAGAGGAGAGATATAGTGATACAAAGTAACATTGTTTATAAACATTGATCAGACAGGAAATAGATACAAAGTAACATTGTTTATAAACATTGATCAGAGGAGAGATAGAGAGATACAAAGTAACATTGTTTATAAACATTGATCAGACAGGAGATAGAGAGATACAAAGTAACATTGTTTATAAACATCGATCAGACAGGAGATAGAGAGATACAAAGTAACATTGTTTATAAACATCGATCAGACAGGAGATAGAGGGATACAAAGTAACATTGTTTATAAACATTGATCAGACAGGAGATAAAGGGATACAAAGTAACATTGTTTATAAACATTGATCAGACAGGAGATAGAGGGATACAAAGTAACATTGTTTATAAACATTGATCCGGCAGGAGATAGAGAAATACAAAGTAACATTGTTTATAAACATTGATCAGACAGGAGATAGAGAGATACAAAGTAACATTGTTTATAAACATTGATCAGACAGGAGATAGAGAGATACAAAGTAACATTGTTTATAAACATTGATCAGACAGAAGATAGGCTAATCTTCCATATGATGTCAGTTAAAGTGACCCAGTAATAGTGTTTACAGTGCCCCCTCATGCCCCTTGAAATCTTCCAAATTGTGTCCTCTTATAACCAAAAACGTAAATGTATTTTATTGGGATTTTATGTGATAGACCAACACAAAGTGGCACATAATTGTGAAGTGGAAGAAAAATGATAAATGGTTTTCCACATTTTTTGACAAATAAATATGTGAAAAGTGTGGGGGGTACATTTATATGGCGCCCCCCTGGGTCAATACTTTGTAAAACCCCCTTTCACTGCAATTACAGCTGCAAGCCTTTTTGGGGATGTCTCTACTAGGGATGGGCCTCACGGATCCCCTGTTCGGTTCGCACCAGAACTTTCGAACAACGCGAAAGTTCGGACCCGAATAACGTCACCCATTAAAGTCAATGGGTCCCGAATGTCAAAAATCAAAAGTGCCCATTTTGAAGGCTTAAATGCAAGTAATTGGGCATACAATGGTTATAGGGGTCCGGGTTCTGCCATGGGGGGACATGTATCAATAAAAAAAAAAAAAAAGTTTGTGAAAAACATCATTTTTAAATGAGCATTGATTTTTTGATTTTTAACCACTTGACGACCGGCTCACGCTGATATACGTTGGCAAAGTGGTTCGTTCCCCCAATCACGCGTTGGCCGGCGGCGAGAGCAGGAACATGGATTTGTGTGTGTAAACACACAAATCCCTGTTCTGTCAGGAGAGAAGAGACATATTGTTTGTTCCTACTAAGTAGGAAAAATTATATGTCTCTTCCTCTAGTCAGTCCTATCCCCCAACAGTTAGAACATACCCAGGGAACACATTTAACCCCTTGGTCTCCTCCTAGTGTTAACCCCTTCCCTGCCAGTGACATTTACACAGTAATAAGTGCGTTTTTATAGCACTGATCGCTGTATATATGTCAATAGCCCCAAAAATGCGGCAAAAGTGTCCGATCTGTCTGCCGTAATGTCGCAATACCACAAAAAATTTCAGATCACCGCCATTACTAGTAAAAAAAATTATAATAATAAAAATGCCATAAAAATTGCCATAAAACGATCCCATAGTTTGTAGACACTATAACTTTTGCGCTTATTGCGATTTTCTTTTACCAAAAATATGTAGAAGAATATATATTGGCCTAAACTGAGGAAGAAATTAGTTTTTTAAAAACATTTTTGGGGATATTTATTAAAGCAAAAAGTAACAAATATTGTTTTGTTTTTTTTCAAAATTGTCACTCTTTTTTTGTTTATAGCACAAAAAAGAAAAACCGCAGAGGTGATCAAATACCACCAAAAGAAATCTCTATTTGTGGGAAAAAAAGGATGTCAATTTTGTTTGGTACAGCGTTGCACGGCCACGCAATTGTCAGTTAAAGCGACGCAGCACGGTATCGCAAAAAATGGCCTGGTCATTAAGGGGGCAAATCTTCTGGTCTGTAAGTGGTTAAAGTGAAAGCATAAAAATGAAAACATCCTTCCAATGTTGTGCCTGGGGGGTCCCCTTAGTCTAACTGTAAAGTGGCAGATCTGTACCATGTTTAGAATTTGTTGCAGCAATAATTGCATTTATAAAGCCAAAAAAAAAGGAACTTTCCCAGCAAACTGCCTTTTTTTTTGCTCAGCAACAGCTGGGGAGACAGTGTGTATGATGAGGCCACAATGTAGTGCACTGGGAACAAGATTAGAGATTTTTTGGATACATTCTGGTGTCACTTTGACTTTGGATAGAAGTAACGGGTGCGTAAAAATCGTTTTTTGGGTGTCGGTGGCGCCTTCCCACTGTAACCCTATAGAGGTACTCTGGATGAAAGCAAGAATTGCCCTTGTTGTAAAAAATTGCAATGATATGCACCTGTCAAACAGGTGCTGAAAAATTGGTCTTTGGGTGTTAATTGTGCCCATGAAACCTATATCAAAAACATTCTTCCAGATGAAATGATTGAACACCCTCAAAGCTAGGCAGCCTCGACGTCCCGCAGAGATTCCACATCCCAAAAAGACTTAATCAGTGACATCGGCATCAGGGGCTTCATAGCTGGTAATTCAGGACTGATTCATTTTTATAAAAGTCAAACGGTCCACGGAGTCTGTGGACAGATGCGTTCTACCAACATCTGAATCCAGTAATGGCTGGGCATTATCAAGGAGCAAGTAGCTGACGCTGTGGTCAAATAACTCAGCTGACTCCTCAATGGCTGATGTTGGGGCTATTGCAGGAATAGATGTGGTCAAAGAGGCAGGTTTATCCACTCTGGCAACTGCAGGGGACTGCACACTTGTCTCTGCTTGCGTGACAGAGGATGAGGAGGATGAGGAAGATTTAGTAATCCAGTCCACCACCTCCTCTGCATGCTGTGGCTGGATAGCGTGGGCAAACTCAGTAGATGCACATAATCAATGTAAAGTGGTGTTTGGTGCACTTTAATTTGAGTACTCCCACTACACAGACACACTCCACGGATACACTATAATATACTGCAATATAATGCGCCAAACGTACAGTGATGGTATTTGACCCTTCGCATTGTCAGACGAAGAATGCAAGTGCAGAGAGGGCTGAGACACCGAATCTGAGGTTACAATCTGTATTTACCAGATCACCCTGCCAAGAATGATCGACTTTGCTGCCAAATGGCTGCAAGGGCTGGGCCAAAGAGGTGGGCAGAAGAAGTGGTCACCTTGGGCACTTCAGAGGGAAGGGGGTATAAAATGGACAAAACCTGCAACCTATGCTGCTGAACATGGTTCAGCTCAGGTGTGTTCAGAGTATGGTCTCCAAACTGCAGCCCTTTGCTTGTGTTTATCAGGCCCTCGGGGCAATATTTCATCCACTGATACTGACAATGGGCCATAATCCCCCCCACCTCGCCCCACTGAGACCAATGAAGGGGCACAATTCCTTCCATTTACACCAACAATAGGGTACAATTCCTCCCAATTACACCAATGATAGGGCACAATTCCTGCCAATGACACCAACAATTGGGCAAAATGAGACCAATGATGGGGCACAATTTTTCCCACTGACACCAACGATGGGGCACATCTACTCCCACCGACACCAACGAAATTGCACAATTCCTCCTAATGACACCAACAATTGTGCCCTATGACACCAACGATGGGGTACAATTCTTCCTAATGACACTGCCAATTGGACAAAATGACACCAATGATGGGGCCCAATTCCTCCAAAAGTCACCAATAATAGGGCACAATTGCTCCCACTGACACCAACGATGGGGCACAACTACTCCCACTGACACCAACAAAGTTGCACAATTCCTCCTAATAACACCAACAATTGTGCCCAATGACACCACGATGGGGCACAATTCCCCCTGATGACAAAACAATTGGGCTAATGTCACCAATTATGGGGCACAATTCCTCCCAATGACACCAACGATGGGGAACAATTCCTTCCACTGAAAATAAAGATGGGGCATTGTTTATTCCCACAGATGTCGGGACCTTTTCTACTTCCAGTGGCCACAGTCCGGCCCTCCTAAAGTCCAAGGAACAGTAAACTGGTCCCCTGTTTAGAAAGTTTGGAGACCAATGGTCTAATTCCACATGAGCGAGCCCACCAAGGAAGTTGTCACCTGAATGCACCATTAATCTGTGGCATTCCCCGTTCCGCCAAAGCTACCGGCCCTTCCCTGCTCTCCATCATGACACATTTTGAGAGGGGATAGGGGAAGCCATCATAGCTGCGGGGGACAAGGGGGGCCAGGAGAGAGCAGAAAGACGTTGGATGGGAGTAGAGACGAGGACAGTGGCATTTAGAGGAACTGATCTCCTCCAGAGGATGAGAAGCAAGCATTCAGCAGCTGCAGGAGGAAAATGGAGGTGTCAGGGACGCACTGGCCATAATGGACTTGAAGTTCTGAGGTGCGCACCTTCCGGTGTACAGGCATGCGCATGTGTGCATGCATAGGCGTGCATTTGCCACTGACATTGGCTCAAAATGCCCTATATAAGTGCAGCAGATGCACTAGAAGGTTGCTGTCTGATCTACAGCTGTTCCCTGTGTTCCTGTGGTTGACTCCTGTGATTGTACCTGCTTATCCTGACAATGCTGGAGCCCTACCTGTCCTGACCTCGGCATGCCGCTAAGACTTTGTTTACTGTACCTTTTGCACATCTGCCTGATTTAGTGTTGCCAACTTCTGCCTGTACCCTGACCATTCTTATATCTGCCTATACCCAGTGGTGGCCTGTCCATTGGGGGCACACAGGCCCCCACCCCCCCCCCCCCATATCTATGCGTCCGGCTCCCTAATCTACATGCAGGGCGTCGGATGCATGGATTCCAATGGGGGGGGTGGGTATTTTTTTTTAAGCATGTGATTAGAGCCAGAGGCTCTAATAGGCTTAAAAAAAAGGGCGGGCTTGGGGCGCAGAGCACTGTGCTCTGAGCCCACCCAGTTGTGTGACAATAGCGAAATAGCAAATTGTGTGACAGTTGTGTGACAATAGCTTCCTGATTGGCCTCCCGTGGGTCCTGAGACCCATCACCCCATTGGCTAAAAGGACAGGCGATCCTATTGGACGCATAGGAGGAGGAGGGAGAAGATGCACTGCAAAAGACGTCATGATGCAGAGATGGAGACGCCACCTGCCGCCCGTCACCTGTAGGAGCGATGCCCGCCTGCAACCTAGATTGGGTAAGTGTGGGGCTGAACAAACCGTGAGACCCCCCCAAAAAAAAACACCAGTCGCCAATGCCTATACCTGACCGTCGATTGCTGACCTGGCTTGTCTGACCCTGCATCTGCCTATCTGTCTGCCCTGCTCTGCATTGTGCCTGATTCTTCTGATCCTCCTTCTGCTGTGTGCAGTCTTACTGCATCTGTTACCAGTTACAGACTACCCAGCCTGGGGTCTGCTGTTCCTGCTGCCACCCGCTGCTTCAGCTATCCAGCTCAACTTTAGTGACGCACCTCCGCAACCAACGGGAGATCTTACAGGCCCTCTTACCTCACTGTCCTCCTGAGGCCACTGTCTCATCATCAGTGGTCCCTGAGCTGGGGCTGTATGCATTGACATACCTCCTTAGACCCAGTGGGGTTGATTTACTGAAACTAGAGAGTGCAAATTCTGGTGCAGCTGTTTATAGTAACCAATCAGCTTCCAGTTTTTTTTTTTTTTTGGCCTCTTACCTCACTGTCCTCCTGAGGCCACTGTCTCATCATCAGTGGTCCCTGAGCTGGGGCTGTACGAGAGGTCTCCCTCTACAAGTCAGGCTCTGCCGCAAGGTATGTGACAGGAGGGGATTGGTTCCTCTATATGCTGCCTCCTCCCCTCCTATTCAGGTGTACAGGGCGGGGTGGCCGCACAGGCTCCCTGGAGAAAGAGGCTGGGTCACAATTGCAACTTCTGTAGCTATGCCCCTGATAAAGACATTTCCAGGGGGAGTAATGTGATTTCTAAATACCTGGAATTGTTACACTGTTGCATTACTTATCATGAAAGATATATTTGATGCTAGGTCCACTTTTAAAGAGAGGCAAAAATATAACCCACTCCAGTTGATATTTTTTGTATGTAACTAGAGTCTTGTAGTTTAGTCACCACCAAAATCTTTCCAGACAGCTTGGAGTTCCAGGCTCTATAAAAAGTCTGATTTACACCATGCGTGGATATGTTCCTCTTGATCCCTAGCGTGGGCGAGGTGTCATTCTAACAGTATTTGTGGTTTCGACTTAAGCCCGGAAACAATAACACGCACACACTCCCATAATCCTTTAATTCCTCTTTCACGAGTTTGCCAAATTCTGTTCATTACTTACACCGAAACAAAGACTGAAAGACCGGAAAACCCTCCTCCATCCGTTAGCTGAGCTGGCCATAAGAGATGCAGTCACGGTGTCTTGAGGACCAGATGCCGGCATACATTTGTACTCCTCCGTCTTTGTGCCTATGAAGTAGGGAGCAGGGAGGAGACACTGCTAGTGCCAGTCTATCTCCAGTAGAACCAAAGCAATCATGCCAAAATGCCCCCCCCCCCCCCCAAGATGTATGGGCATTATGTGTCCCATCCCCACTCCCAACACAAATCCCTCCCAAATCACAACTCCTAGCACACCCTCCCTAAATTTGCCCTCCTGAAACAATTCTTACCCCCTGAAGCCCCCCAAATTCCTCTTTTTAACACAAATTCCCTCCCCCAAATCTCCTTGTGGTGCCCCCCCACCTCACATGATACCACAGTGCCCAGGGCAACCGCCCCTCCGGCCCACCCCTTTTCCCGGCCCTATTCTGTTTCATATGCCGCTTTATGCATTGACATACCTCCTTAGACCCAGTGGGGTTGATTTACTGAAACTAGAGAGTGCAAATTCTGGTGCAGCTGTTTATAGTAACCAATCAGCTTCCAGTTTTTTTTTTTTTTTTTGGCAAAGCTTATTTTAACCACTTAAGGAGCGCCTCCTGCACATTTACGTCGGCAGATAGGCACGGCTGGGCACAACAACGTACAGGTACGTTGCTCTTTAAGAGCCCAGCCGTGGGTCGCGTGCGCGGGCCGCCGCCGGCGTGCTCGCAACCCGGTCCTGAGCTCCATGACCGTGGCCGCGGAACCCTGGACCCGATCGCCGCCGGTGTCCCGCTATCTGGTCACAGAGTTGAAGAACGGGGAGAGGTAAGTGTAATGCCACGTACACACGTTCGGACTTTGTCCGCCGGACCTAGTTCGGCGGGACTTCCCCACACACGCTTCCGAGCGTGTGACTTGCCCACACACGCCCGGACTTCTCCGGCAGACAATCCGCTGGAAAAAGTCTGCGGGAATGAACGGACTTTCCAATGAGCGGCAAGTCCGTTCATTTCAAAAGTCCGGCGGACTAGCCTACTAACGGCGGGATTGTCCGCCGGACTGCCAAGTCCAGCGGAAAATTTTAAAACAAAACTTAAAACCTAGTCCGCCGGACAATCCCGCGGGATAGTCCCTTCGTGTGTACGCGGCATAAACAAACCTCTCCCCGTGCTTCCTATTGAGGCTGTCACTGATCGTCTGCTCCCTGTCATAGGGAAAGACGATCAGTGATGTCACACACCAAGCCACACCCCCCTACAGTAAAATAAAACACATAGGTCCCACTTAACCCCTACACTGCCCCCTAGTGGTTAACCCCTTCACTGCCAGTGACATTTTTACAGTAATCAATGCATTTTTAATCGCACTGATCGCTGTATTAATGCCAATGGTCCAAAAAATGTGTCAAAATTGTCCGACATGTCCGCCATAATGTCACAGTCACAATAAAAATCACTGATCGCTGCCACTACTAGTATAAAAAAAAAATTATTAATAAAAATTCCATAAAACTATCCCCTATTTTGTAGACGCTATAACTTTTGCGCAAACCAATCAATAATCGCTAATTGCGATTTTTTTTTTTACCAAAAATATGTAGAAGAATACGTATCGGCCTAAACTGAGGAAAAAAAATGTTTTTTTTTATATATTTTTGGGGGATATTTATTATAGCAAAAAGTAAAAAATATTGCATTTTTTTTCAAAATTGTCGCTCTATTTTTGTTTATAGCGCAAAAAATAAAAACCGCAGAGGTGATCAAATACCACCAAAAGAAAGCTCTATTTGTGGGAAAAAAAGGACGCTAATTTTGTTTAGGAGCCACGTCGCACGACCGCGCAATTGTCAGTTAAAGCGACGCAGTGCCGAATCGCAAAAAGGGGCCTGGTCCTTTTGCTGCGAATTGGTCCGGGGCTTTAAGTGGTTAACAAGCTGAAGTTAGAAGCTAATTGGCTACCATGCACAGCTGCACCAGATTTTGAACTCTCCGGTTTTAGTAAATCAACCGCACTGGGTCTAAGGAGTTCCAGACAGTATGATCACCTGATGACTTGGCACCGGCCATAGGCAGCTTAACTTTTCAAGTAGACACTGAAGTTGAATTCAATGCAATTTTACTTTAGGTAAATGCATAAAAAAAATACTTTTCGTGACAAAGGTCAACTGGCACCTCTCAGCTAGAGAGGAAGAGACATCTTTAACCACGACAGCTCCAGAAGATTTGGCTGCTGAAGGACCGCGCCATTTTTGTGGATTCGGCACTGCGTTGCTCTAACTGACAATTGCGCGGTAGTAAATCGCTGCACCCAAACAAAATTGACGTCCTTTTTTTCCCACAAATAGCTTTTCTTTTGGTGGTATTTGATCACCTCTGCAGTTTTTATTTTTTGCGCTATAAACAAAAAAAGAGCGAACATTTTGAAAAAAACACAATATTTTATACTTTTTTCTATAATAAATATCCCCATTTTTTTTAAAAAAAAAAAAGCAAATTTTTCTAATTTTAAGCATTCTTCTACATATTTTTGGAAAAAAAATCGCAATCAGCGTATATGAATTGGTTTGCGCTAAAGTTATAGTGTCTACAAATAGGGGATAGATATATAGCATTTTTATTATTATTATTTTTTTGTAATGGCAGCGATCTGCGATTTTTGTCGGGACTGCAACATTATGGCGGACACATCGGACATTTTTGACACATTTTTGGGACCATTGGCATTTACACAGCGATCAGTGCTATAAAAATGCATTGATTACTGTATAAATATCACTGGCAGGGAAGGGGTTAACACTAGGGGGGCGATCAAGGGGTTAACTGTGTTCCCTGTGTGTGTTTCTAACTGTAGGGGGAGGGGACTTACCTAGAGGAAAAGACAGATCGTGGTTTCTAGCTATTAGGAACTCACAATCTGTCACTCCTCACAGAACAGAACAGGGATTTGTGTGTTTACACACACACTTCCATGTTCTGCCTCATGTGCCCGCGATCGCTCGGCTACAAGCTCATCGCGACCGTCGGCTACAAGCATCGGCACCCCCGCAGTGCAGCGAGCGTGTGTGCGCGCGCTTGCTAACCCGATCACGCGAGTCGATGTATAGCTACGACGGCTCACGGAATCGTGCCGACCTGCCGCAGTATAATGACGGCGGCTGGTCGGCAAGCTGTTAACTATGTCCTCCTTGTCTTTTTTTTTTCATTAACCCATTACTTCACCACCCATGCAAAGGCCTTTTACTCTAGTGCCCAACACTCCTATTGGAGCCCTCAGCCCATTCCTGTACCTGGTTAGAGGCCAAAGTGACAAGAAGATTTCCCTTACACCTCTGGTCCAATCATCCAAGGAATAATGACAAGGAATGAAAGGGCACAAAGTGGCATGGGTGCAGATATATATATATATATATATTAGAAAAATCACATATAAACACTGGACAGTAGGGGAATAACCTACATGCCCCTACATATAAAAACAGGGTATATATACACAACATATCAAATAGAGATGTTACATTGAAGTAGCCAACATGTTTTGCGGTCTGTGTATCCGCTTCTTCAGGACTTGCACGCTTCGTAACTAACTCAAGATCTTAAAACGATCCAGGATATCCGGATTAGGGGGAGACCAAAAGACAACCCAACATCATAGGCAGAGACCGTGCAGCATGTGGAACCACAAACATCACAGATGTAATAAACTCCTCACTTATAGCCGAGGGTAGGGAAGACTCCCTTTATAGGGTTGATTCAATCCCTCCTCATACATAGTACCTTCACCTCCATGAATTTTAACCCAAAAGGGCACTACAAATTAAGATGTCAAACGAGATCCACCATGTGAAGATAAAAGAAGATGATTATGGTCTACCTCTGGAGAACGCCAATGATGGAAAGACGCCTGGGTCTCCCGAGGGTCCCGCACCCGAGCATGTCACTTTGCAGGGAGATGTTCACTGAGACAACAGAGGAGATCACCAAGAAGCGAGGTGAGGGTGCCACTGGAGAGTGTAGTCACCCTAGGATGGGAAGTATGTTACTGGCAGGTTGAACCTGGAAGGAAGCTGCCAGTGCTGGGCCAATGAGCTGTGGGTGGGGAGTAACGAGGAGTCCCGGGAGCCGTACATCAAGTCAAGACCTGCTGTATAATAGTAAATTCCAGTCTGGACCCCCACCAGGCCACACCCCCAATGTGTTTCACTCCACCCACTGGAGCCTACTCCCAAGCTCTGGTGGGTGGAGTGAAATGCATTGGGGCGTGGCATGACAAGGGTCCAGGTCTTGACTTGATGTGCGGCTCCCAGGACACGTAGTCACTCTACCATTGTTTGGAGCATAGATGAGCTCCCTTAATGGGCAGCACTTACAGTGGTGGGCACAGGACTTTGTTCCGTAACAGCCTGAGTGGCTCACACATATCGTTGGCTTGCAGTGGGGATGTACACAAAGGCATTCCCATTACTTGCGATATTATTGAGCTAATATGGCTGTGTTGGGTCAATGTCATTGGCCTTATACAGTGGTGTGAAAAAGTGTTTGCCCCCTTCCTCATTTCCTGTTCCTTTGCATGTTTGTCACACTTAAGTGTTTCGGAACATCAAACCAATTTAAACAATAGTCAAGGACAACACAAGTAAACACAAAATGCAATTTGTAAATGAAGGTGTTTATTATTAAAGGTGAAAAAAAATCCAAACCATCATGGCCCTGTGTGAAAAAGTGATTGCCCCCCTTGTTAAAACATACTATAACTGTGGTTGTCCACACCTGAGTTCAATTTCTCTAGCTACACCCAGGCCTGATTATTGCCACACCTGTTCACAATCAAGGCATCACTTAAATAGGAGCTGCTTGACACAGTAAGGTCCACCAGAAGATCCTTAAAAGCTACACATCATGCCGAGACCCAAAAAAATTCAGGAACAATTGAGAAAGAACGTAATTGAGATCTATCAGTCTGGAAAGGGTTATAAAGCCATTTCCAAAGCTTTGGGAATCCAGCGAACCACAGTGAGAGCCATTATCCACAAATGGCGAAGACATGGAACAGTGGTGAACCTTCCCAGGAGTGGCCGGCCGCCCAAAATTACCCCAAGAGCGCAGTGACGACTCATCCAAGAGGTCACAAAAGACCCCACAACAACGTCCAAGGAACTGCAGGCCTCACTTGCCTCAGTTAAGGTCAGCGTTCATGCCTCCACCATCAGGAAAAGACTGGGCAAAAATGGCCTGCATGGCAGAGTTCCAAGGAGAAAACCACTGCTGAGCAAAAAGAACATCAAAGCTCGTCTCAATTTCTCCACAACACATCTTGATGATCCCCAAGACTTTTGGGACAACATTCTGTGGACCGATGAGACAAAAGTGGAACTCTTTGGAAGGTGTGTGTCCAAGTATATCTGGCGTAGAAGGAACACTGCATTTCAGAAAAAGAACATTATACCAACAGTAAAATATGGTGGTGGTAGTGTGATGGTCTGGGGCTGTTTTGCTGCTTCAGGACCTGGAAGACTTGCCGTGATAAAAGGAACTATGAATTCTGCTGTCTACCAAGAGATCCTGAAGGAGAATGTCCGACCATCTGTTCGTGTACTCAAGCTGAAACGAACTTGGGTTCTGCAGCAGGACAATGATCCTAAACACACCAGCAAGTCCACCACCGAATGGCTGAAGAAAAACAAAAAACAAATGAAGACTTTGGAGTGGCCTAGCCAAAGTCCTGACCTGAATCCTATTGAGATGTTGTGGTATGACCTTAAAAAGGCCGTTCATGCTCGAAAACCCTCTAATGTAACTGAATTAGGACAATTCTGCAAAGATGAGTGGGCCAAAATTCCTCCAGGACGCTGTAAAAGCCTCATTGCACGTTATCGCAAACGCTTGGTTGCAGTTGTTGCTGCTAAGGGTGGCCCAACCAGTTATTAGGTTTAGGGGGCAATCACTTTTTCACACAGGGCCATGATGGTTTGGATTATTTTTCACCTTTAATAATAAACACCTTCATTTACAAATTGCATTTTGTGTTTACTTGTGTTGTCCTTGACTATTGTTTAAATTGGTTTGATGTTCCGAAACACTTAAGTGTGACAAACATGCAAAGGAACAGGAAATGAGGAAGGGGGCAAACACTTTTTCACACCACTGTATATGGCCATGTGGCCATTTTGGTCAATGATTTCCCAAGTATAACCAACCCTATGTGTACATGCAGTTGTGGGGTGCTCTTAGTTGATTGGCCTCACAGCGACAGCTACCTACTGGGTTTGGGCCAAACCCAAACTTATCCCTGGCAAGTTTACCAAGTGAAAATGAAATGGAAAAAGAATGAAAAGGGGGAAAAAAGCCTGGAAAACCAGTACAACTGTACTGTAATGCGGCGTACACACGGTCGGAATTTCCGATGGAAACAGTCCGATGGGAGCCTTTCATCGGATTTTCCGACGGTGTGTATGGTCAACGGTCTTTTTCTGTCGGAATTTCCGACGGACTTTGAATTGAGAACCTGTTCTCAATTTTTCCGACGGAAAACCATTCTATCGGATTTTCCGATCGTGTGTAGGCAATTCCGACACGCAAAATTCCGACGCATGCTCGGAAACAATTTGACGCATGCTCGGACGCATTGAACTTCCCTTTTATAGTGCTGTCGAACGTGTGTTATGCCGCTGTGTTATTGACCGTCGGAATTTGGTGTGACCGTGTGTAGGCAACACAGCTTGAGCGGAATTCCGTCGGAATTCCGTCGGAAAAACCGTCAGAGTTTTTTCTGACGAGAATTCCGATCGTGTGTACGCGGCATAACTGTAGAGCTGCAATATATTACATTTTTGTTCTTGGGTCCAGATCCATTTTAAAAAATGTGTACTGAGTGAAACCATACAGTCATTTCCCCTTCGTAATAGGTTCTGGATATCCATGACCCACCAGTGACGTGCGGAAAGCTCAGTCAGGAGTCGCTGGGCCCAGATGTTCCAACAGAATAAAAAAAAAAAAGGAAAACGCCAAAATATTTATGTGCAGAGATCCTCGCCCCTCCACACATGTTTCTACTCCATCAAAACTCAAACAATTTACTTAGGTCTTAAGCTAAAAGTTCTTTAGTTAAACCCTTGTGGTCTCCTGGGACTCGACTACATAAATTCAAGATGGCTACGTGTTTCCTTCCAGAGGTGAGGAAGAGCCACCTGGCTTTAATAATCTCCTGCGGCTGTGATATTTATGTCTGTATACAGTATATATTTCAGCGTCCGAGGTTAAATCACCCCAAAGACGTCTGATACGTGTCATCTTGAGTCGGGGAAATGCACCCCTATCAGATTAAGAGGCGCGTTATTGGATCGTCGTGTGAAGGGAAACTCAACCATTTAACCACAACATTTAATTTAGTTGTGGATATTTCCATCAGTTCGCAGCTTTTGTTTAGATATATTAACCGGTTTTCACACCTGTGCAGAAAATGTTTGTCACTGTGGATATACAGTGTACATTTTATTTTATAATTTGTCAGGTTTAAATTAACGGTAAAATTAGGGCTTTGGAATAAAGCATTGCAAAGTTGTTTACAAATGAAATAACGTTTTTTTTTTTTTTAAAAAATGCAACATTGAAAAAAAAATGACATATAGAAAAAAGCAAAAACGAAAAAAAAAAAGAGTTAAAAAATAGAAATATTTTTTAATATAATTTTTTAATATTTTTAAATATAATTTTAATATAATTTTGAATAATATTTTTTTAATAATTTTAATAATAACGCAAGTCATCGGGAAAATAATAGTTAAGAAGAAGAGTTGGTTAAGACTGATTAGGCTATCTAAGGGTTAATACGGGGTTACAAAGAAACACATTTTATAAGATAAATAAATCAGTAAAATGTTTTCTTGTCAGGTTGATTTAACTGACATCATATGGAGATTGAAGATCATCTCTTCAGTCTGCTGATCCTGTCTGATCAATGTTTATAAACAATGTTACTTTGTATCTCTCTATCTCCTGTCTGATCAATGTTTATAAACAATGTTACTTTGTATCTCTCTATCTCCTGTCTGATCAATGTTTATAAACAATGTTACTTTGTATTTCTCTATCTCCAGTCTGATCAATGTTTATAAACAATGTTACTTTGTATCTCTCTGTCTCCCATATGATCAATGTTTATAAACAATATTACTTTGTATATCTCCATCTCCTGTCTGGTCAATGTTTATAAACGATGTTACTTTGTATCTCTCCATCTCCTGTCTGATCAATGTTTATAAACAATGTTACTTTGTATCTCTCCATCTCCTGTCTGATCAATGTTTATAAACAATGTTACATTGTATTTCTCTATCTCCTGTCTAATCAATGTGTATAAACAATGTTACTTTGTATTTCTCTATCTCCTGTCTGATCAATGTTTATAAACAATGTTGCTTTGTATCTCTCTATCTCCCGTCTGATCAATGTTTATAAACAATGTTACTTTGTATGTCTCGATCTCCTGTCTGATCAATGTTTATAAACAATGTTACTTTGTATCTCTCTATCTCCTGTCTGATCAATGTTTATAAACAATGTTACTTTGTATTTCTCTATCTCCAGTCTGATCAATGTTTATAAACAATGTTACTTTGTATCTCTCTGTCTCCCATATGATCAATGTTTATAAACAATATTACTTTGTATATCTCCATCTCCTGTCTGGTCAATGTTTATAAACGATGTTACTTTGTATCTCTCCATCTCCTGTCTGATCAATGTTTATAAACAATGTTACATTGTATTTCTCTATCTCCTGTCTAATCAATGTGTATAAACAATGTTACTTTGTATTTCTCTATCTCCTGTCTGATCAATGTTTATAAACAATGTTGCTTTGTATCTCTCTATCTCCCGTCTGATCAATGTTTATAAACAATGTTACTTTGTATGTCTCGATCTCCTGTCTGATCAATGTTTATAAACAATGTTACTTTGTATATATCTATCTCCTGTCTGATCAATGTTTATAAACAATGCTAATTTGTATCTCTCTATCTCCTGTCTGATCAATGACTTGCCGTGATAAAAGGAACTATGAATTCTGCTGTCTACCAAGAGATCCTGAAGGAGAATGTCCGACCATCTGTTTGTGTACTCAAGCTGAAACGAACTTGGGTTCTGCAGCAGGACAATGATCCTAAACACACCAGCAAGTCCACCACCGAATGGCTGAAGAAAAACAAAATGAAGACTTTGGAGTGGCCTAGCCAAAGTCCTGACCTGAATCCTATTGAGATGTTGTGGTATGACCTTAAAAAGGCCGTTCATGCTCGAAAACCCTCTAATGTAACTGAATTAGGACAATTCTGCAAAGATGAGTGGGCCAAAATTCCTCCAGGACGCTGTAAAAGCCTCATTGCACGTTATCGCAAACGCTTGGTTGCAGTTGTTGCTGCTAAGGGTGGCCCAACCAGTTATTAGGTTTAGGGGGCAATCACTTTTTCACACAGGGCCATGATGGTTTGGATTATTTTTCACCTTTAATAATAAACACCTTCATTTACAAATTGCATTTTGTGTTTACTTGTGTTGTCCTTGACTATTGTTTAAATTGGTTTGATGTTCCGAAACACTTAAGTGTGACAAACATGCAAAGGAACAGGAAATGAGGAAGGGGGCAAACACTTTTTCACACCACTGTATATGGCCATGTGGCCATTTTGGTCAATGATTTCCCAAGTATAACCAACCCTATGTGTACATGCAGTTGTGGGGTGCTCTTAGTTGATTGGCCTCACAGCGACAGCTACCTACTGGGTTTGGGCCAAACCCAAACTTATCCCTGGCAAGTTTACCAAGTGAAAATGAAATGGAAAAAGAATGAAAAGGGGGGGAAAAAGCCTGGAAAACCAGTACAACTGTACTGTAATGCGGCGTACACACGGTCGGAATTTCCGATGGAAACAGTCAGATGGGAGCCTTTCATCAGATTTTCCGACCGTGTATTATGGTCAACAGTCTTTTTCTGTCGGAATTTCTGACGGACTTTGAATTGAGAACCTGTTCTCAATTTTTTCCGACGGAAAACCTTTTTATCGGATTTTCCGATCGTGTGTAGGCAATTCCGACACGCAAAATTCCGACGCATGCTCGGAAACAATTCGACGCATGCTCGGACGCATTAAACTTCCCTTTTATAGTGCTGTCGAACGTGTGTTATGCCGCTGTGTTATTGACCGTCGGAATTTGGTGTGATCGTGTGTAGGCAAGACAGTTTGAGCGAAAATTCCGTCGGAATTCCGATGGAAAAACCGTCAGAGTTTTTTCTGACGAGAATTCCGATCGTGTGTACGCGGCATAACTGTAGAGCTGCAATATATTACATTTTTGTTCTTGGGTCCAGATCCATTTTAAAAAATGTGTACTGAGTGAAACCATACAGTCATTTCCCCTTCGTAATAGGTTCTGGATATCCATGACCCACCAGTGACGTGCGGAAAGCTCAGTCAGGAGTCGCTGGGCCCAGATGTTCCAACAGAATAAAAAAAAAAAAAAGGAAAACGCCAAAATATTTATGTGCAGAGATCCTCGCCCCTCCACACATGTTTCTACTCCATCAAAACTCAAACAATTTACTTAGGTCTTAAGCTAAAAGTTCTTTAGTTAAACCCTTGTGGTCTCCTGGGACTCGACTACATAAATTCAAGATGGCTACGTGTTTCCTTCCAGAGGTGAGGAAGAGCCACCTGGCTTTAATAATCTCCTGCGGCTGTGATATTTATGTCTGTATACAGTATATATTTCAGCGTCCGAGGTTAAATCACCCCAAAGACGTCTGATACGTGTCATCTTGAGTCGGGGAAATGCACCCCTATCAGATTAAGAGGCGCGTTATTGGATCGTCGTGTGAAGGGAAACTCAACCATTTAACCACAAGATTTAATTTAGTTGTGGATATTTCCATCAGTTCACAGCTTTTGTTTAGATATATTAACCAGTTTTCACGCCTGTGCAGAAAATGTTTGTCACTGTGGATATAAAGTGTACATTTTATTTTATAATTTGTCAGGTTTAAATTAACGGTAAAATTAGGGCTTTGGAATAAAGCATTGCAAAGTTGTTTACAAATGAAATAACATTTTTTTTTTAAAAATGCAACAAAAAGCAAAAACAAAAAAAATAGAAAAAGCAAGTCATTGGGAAAATAATAGTTAAGGAGAAGAGTTAGTTAAGACTGATTAGGCTAATTTAATGCCGCGTACACACGAGCGGACTTTCCCGTGGGAATGTCCGCCGGACAATCCGCCCGTGTGTAGGCGCCTGCAGACTTTTTCCCGCCAAAAGTTTTAAGTTCCGGCGGACAATCCCACAGTCTGTATGCTAGTCCGTGGGACTTTTGGAAATGAACGGACTTGCCGATCATCGGAAAGTCCGTTCATTTAGAACGTGACTTCAGGTAGACGGGGCTAGCGAAGGCAGTGAATGCCGCCGTGCTAGCCCCGTCACCTGGTATGGATTTAAAGGGAATCCCCACGCCGAAAAAACGGCGTGGGGGTCCCCCCCAAATCCATTTCAGACCCTTATCCGAGCACGCAGCCCGGCCGGCCAGGAAAGACCCCCAGACGACGGCGGCGACGACGAAGAAGAAAGCCGGGCTCCTCCGCTCGGTAAAAGAGCTAGGTAACAGAGCAGAAGAGAGCGGAGGAGTCCGGCGAGAAGACCCCCCAAGACGGAAGAAGACCCCCGGAGCAGTGCAATAAAATTGTGTGTTTTTTTTTATTTACACTTTTACACCTTAGGTGAATGGGTTGGGGTATATCCTACACCCCATACTCATTCACATAGGGTGGGGGGCCGGGATCTGGGAGCCCCCTTATTAAAAGGGGCACCTGGATTCCGATAAGCCCCCCGCACGCAGACCCCGACAACCAACGGCCAGGGTTGTCGGGAAGAGGCCCTTGTCCTCATCAACATGGGGACAAGGTGCTTTGGGGTGGGGGGGCCGCCCCCCTTTCCCCAGGGCACCCCCCATGTTGAGGGCACACGGCCTGTTACGGCTCAGGAGGGGGGGCGCTCGCTCGTCCCCACCCCTTTCCTGGCCGGCCGGGCTGCGTGCTCGGATAAGGGTCTGAGATGGATTTGGGGGGGACCCCCATGCCGTTTTTTCTGTGTGGGGATTCCCTTTAAATCCATACCAGGTGACGGGCTAGCGCGACGGCATTCACTGCCTTCGTTAGTCCCGTCTACCTGCAGTTACGTTCTAAATGAACAGACTGCTCCATGTGTGGGCAAGTCCGTTCATTTCCAAAAGTCCCGCGGACTTTTTCCCGCGGATTGTCCACCAGAAGTCCGGGCGTGTGTGGGCAAGTCCACACGCTCGGAAAGTCCGGCGGAACTCCGCTGGAAAGTCCGGCGGTTTGTCCGCTGGACTAGGTCCGGCGGACAATCCCGCCGGAAAGTCCGAGCGTGTGTACGGGGCATTAGGGTTAATACGGGGTTACAAAGAAACACATTTTATAAGATAAATAAATCAGTAAAATGTTTTCTTGTCAGGTTGATTTAACTGACATCATATGGAGATTGAAGCTCATCTCTTCAGTCTGCTGATCCTGTCTGATCAATGTTTATAAATAATGTTAATTTGTATCTCTCCTTCTCCCATCTGATCAATGTTTATAAACAATGTTACTTTGTATCTCTCTATCTCCAGTCTGATCAATATTTATAAACAATGTTACTTTGTATCTCTCCTTCTCCCGTCTGATCAATATTTATAAACAATGTTACTTTGTATCTCTCTAACTTCTGTCTGATCAGTGCAGTGTTTCTCAACTCCAGTCCTCAAGGCGCCCCAACAGGTCATGTTTTCAGGATTTCCCTCAGATAAAACGGCTGTGGTATCTACTAAGGCGGTGAAACTGATCAAATCACCTGTGCAAAATAATGGAAAGCCTGAAAACATGACCTGTTGGGACGTCTTGAGGACTGGAGTTGAGAAACACTGGATCAATGTTTATAAACAATGTCACTTTGTATCTCTCTACCTCCTGTCGGATCAATGTTTATAAACATTGTTACTTTGTATTTCTCTATCTCCTGTCTGATCAATGTTTATAAACAATGTTACTTTGTATTTCTCTATCTCCTGTCTGATCAATGTTTATAAACAATGTTACTTTGTATATATCTATCTCCTGTCTGATCAATGTTTATAAACAATGCTAATGTGTATCTCTCTATCTCCTGTCTGGTCAATGTTTATAAACGATGTTACTTTGTATCTCTCCATCTCCTGTCTGATCAATGTTTATAAACAATGTTACTTTGTATCTCTCCATCTCCTGTATGATCAATGTTTATAAACAATGTTACTTTGTATTTCTCCATCTCCTGTCTGATCAATGTTTTTTAAACAATGTTACTTTGTATCTCTCTATCTCCTGTCTGATCAATGTTTATAAACAATGTTACTTTGTATGTCTCGATCTCCTGTCTGATCAATGTTTGTAAACAATGTTATTTTGTATCTCTCTATCTCCCATATGATCAATGTTTATAAACAATATTACTTTGTATTTCTCTATCTCCTGTCTGGTCAATGTTTATAAACGATGTTACTTTGTATCCCTCTATCTCCTGTCTGGTCAATGTTTATAAACGATGTTACTTTGTATCTCTCCATCTCCTGTATGATCAATGTTTATAAACAATGTTACTTTGTATTTCTCCATCTCCTGTCTGATCAATGTTTTTTAAACAATGTTACTTTGTATCTCTCTATCTCCTGTCTGATCAATGTTTATAAACAATGTTACTTTGTATGTCTCGATCTCCTGTCTGATCAATGTTTGTAAACAATGTTATTTTGTATCTCTCTATCTCCCATATTATCAATGTTTATAAACAATATTACTTTGTATGTCTCGATCTCCTGTCTGATCAATGTTTATAAACAATGTTACTTTGTATATATCTATCTCCTGTCTGATCAATGTTTATAAACAATGCTAATTTGTATCTCTCTATCTCCTGTCTGATTAATGTTTATAAACAATGTTATTTTGTATCTCTCTATCTCCCATATGATCAATGTTTATAAACAATGTTGCTTTGTATCTCTCTATCTCCCATATGATCAATGTTTATAAACACTCTCTCTGCATTTTCTGACAGAAGCAGCTTGTATAGCTCTGTGTTTACACAGTATAGTGACTATCATCTATCATTTTGACAGCTAGTAAAGTGCGAGGGAGGAAGGTCAGGTAGACAGGGCATGCAACATTTCCCCTCTATTTTTTAAAAACCTTTTCTGTTTGGTTAACAAGAACCAGGGAATTCAGTTGTGTGTGATCAGTGCTGCTAACCAGCCTCTTTGTGCCTATTCACACTGGAGCAATAATGCGTGGCACAATCCGCCACAGATATGTCAATCACTTTTTGCCAAACGATTCTTTCTTGCACTACTGCTATTAGGTAGACTGTGCTGCCTTTGCATGCACTATATAGAGCGTCAGCCTTGTCACAATTTATTCCCGCACACCTAGGTAGGAATGCCAATTAAGGCACACCAATGAAGGCCTGCAACGGTTCAACTAGGGTTGCCACCTTTTCTGCAAGTCAATCCCGAACATTCTTGTACCCATAAAATATGCTTAGAATGCAGTGCCACAAGTAAGACTCTCGCAGACATGTATAAACCTCAGTACAATATTTAAAAAAAAATAAAACTCTTCCAATACATATGATTTGTGGACTGAATGAAAAAAAACAGATTCCTCTATCCACACAAATTAGGTGGATGGAGGTATTCCCTCCCTCCTTAGAGGGAGGGGGCCAGAGGATCTGGCCATTTCTGATTAGTGGTCTGTGTGGCCAATCAACAGATCGCCCGACTCTGTGGAGGGGCAGAGAGGGGGGGGGGGGGGGTAGTAGAGTGTTCCTTCTGCCCCGGGGTCAGTTAGCCACAGTTTGGTGTGAATAAATGTGTCCAGGTTTCATGTAGTCTGAAACCTGGACACATGGTTCAAAACCCGGACTGTCCGGGTGACTCCTGAACAGGTGGCAACCCTAGGTTCAACTCACCTTAGGAATGTCATCAGATTCCCCACCACCCACTGCAATCATGGCAGATCTCTGAGGTCCATCCACTGGCAATATCCTATGTCTAAAGACTTCAATAGGGTGTGCAGGTACTGTACTTTTCTGTACTGTGCAGTGGTGCTTATGCTAAAAAATTTACTTTTAAAAGATGGTGCCCTATTTATTTTTTTTAACCACTTAAGGACCGGGCCTCTTTTTTAGATGTGTTGTTAACAAGTTAAAAACTGTTATTTTTGCAAAAAAAATTACTTAGAACCCCCAAAACATTATACATTTTTTTCTAACACCCTAGAGAATAAAATGGCGGCCGTTGCAATACTTTCTGTCACTACTCACGTATGCGCTCGCTTCTGCACGTGAGCTCGGCGGGACGGGCACATTTAAAACTTTTTTTTTTCTTATTTATTGATGTGATCAGCGGTCTTACAAGCGCACTTTTTTTGGAAAAAAATATCACTTTTTTAAATTAAAAAATAAGACAACAGTAAAGTTTGCCCAATTTTTTTTATATTGTGAAAGATAATGTTACGCCGAGTAAATTGATACCCAACATGTCACGCTTCAAAATTACGCCCGCTTGTGGAATGACGTCAACTTTTTACCCTTAAAAATCTCCATAGGCGACGTTTAAAAAATTCTACCGGTTGCATGTTTTGAGTTAGAGGAGGTCTAGGGTTAGAATTATTGCTCTCGCTCTACCGATTGCGGCGATACCTCACATGGGTGGTTTGACCAGCGTTTTCATATGCGGGCGCTACTCACGTATGCGCTCGCTTCTGCACGTGAGCTCGGCGGGACGGGCACATTTAAAACGTTTTTTTTTTCTTATTTATTGATGTGATCAGCTGTGAACAATCACTGCTGGTCACATCGTAACCAGGTAGTGCAGTTTATCAGTTTTTCCTCTAATTGGGCTGACAAGGCACAAGTAGAGGAGAGACGATCAATGGCTCTCCTGACAGGGGGGTCTGTGCTGATAATCAGCGCATTGATTATCACTGCGGACTCATCAAGGATGCCAATCAGTGCCCATTACAGATGCCAATCAGTGCCCATCAGTAATGCCTGTCAGTGCCTCCTCATCAGTGCTGCTCATCAGTGCCATCTACCAGTGCCCATCAGTGCCGCCCACCATTTCCCATCAGTGCCACCCATCAGTGCCACCTATAAGTGCCCATCAGTGCCGCTCATCAGTGTCACCTATCAGTGGCCATCAGTACCACCTATCAGTGCCCATTAGTGCTGCATATTAGTGCCTCATCATCAGTGCCCATCAGTGCCGCCCCTCAGTGTCACCTATCAGTGGCCATCAGTACCACCTATCAGTGCCCATTAGTGCTGCATATTAGTGCCTCATCATCAGTGCCCATCAGTGCCACCTTATCAGTGCCCGTCAGTGCAGCCTCATCAGTGAAGGAAAAAAAAGTACTTATTTACAAAATGTTATAACAGAAACAAAGAAAAACTTTTATTTTTCGAAATTTTCGGTCTTTATTCATTTGTTTAGCAAGAAAATAAAAAAAACCCCAGTGGTGATCAAATACCACCAAAAGAAAGCTCTATTTATGGGGAAAAAAATTGATAACAATTTTTTTTGGTACAAGGATCGTGCAATTGTCATTCAAATGCGACAGTGCTGAAAAGCTGAAAATTGGCCTGGGCAGGAAGGGGGTGAAAGTGCCAAGTATTGGAGTGGCTAATAAAAGCTGCCAATTCAACCTCTTCCCGCCCGTGCTATAGCCAAAAGATGGCTGCAGCGCGGACCTAAATTGCCGGGAGGGCATCCATGTACATCCTCCCGTGCATGAGCTGCCTGGGCGGACTCTGTGGGGCGCACGTGGTTTGCTCTGTGATCAGCGAGTCAATGAGACTCGGCTGATCACCGATTGGAGTAAATGGCCGATCCCGGCCCCTTACCATGTCAGCCAATGACAGCTGATCACGTGATGTAAACAGCGCCGTTATTCAACTTTTTTCTTTCCTCACGCTGACAAAGTAAACAGGACATCGGTCCTGCACACTCCAGACCCACTGCTGCTAAGCAGTGCCCACCAGTGCCAACTATCTGTGCATATCAGCACTGCTAAGCAGTGCCACCTATCAGTGCTGCCAATCAGTGCCCATCAGTGCTTCATCATCAGTGTCATCTATCAGTGCAGCCTCATCAGTGTCCACCAGTGCAGCCTATCAGTGTCCACCAGTGCTGCCTCATCAGTGCCCATCAGGACCGCCTATCAGTGTCATCTATCAGTGCAGCCTCATCAGTGTCCATCAGTGCAGCCTCATCAGTGTCCACCAGTGCTGCCTCATCAGTGCCCATCAGTGCCCATTAGTGCTGCCTATTAGTGCCCATCAGTGCAGCCTCATCAACGCACATCAATGAAGGAGAGATTACCTGTTTGCAAAATGTTATAACAAACTATGAAAAATGTTTTTGTTTTTGTTTGTTTTTCAAAATGTTCTTGTTTAGCAAAAAATAAAAACCCAAGGATGAGTAACTACTTCCCACCCGGCCACTGTACATATACGGCCGGGTGGGAGCCGTCTACTTCTGATAGGAAGTTCCGGAACGTCCTTCAGAAGTAGAGGGATCGCGCGCGTGAGAGCCCGCGCAGCGGCGCGATCCCGATACGCTCGTGTCACCTGGACACGGCGCATCTCGGATCGGCAGGAGGGCTTTGTGATTGGCCCTCCTGATCACATGACGGCCGTGTCGAATCACAGCCGTCATGTGATGTAAGCAAACAGCCGGTTGCTAGGCAATCGGTTCTCCTCTCCTCACACGGAAGTCGCGCTGAGGAGAGGAGAGCGGATCGCTGCAGCCGGCTGGTGATCAGTGAGTATGTGCTGTTTTTTTAAAGCTTTTTACTCACTGATCACCAGTGTAGTGTAAACACACATGTCCCCACACATGTCCCCAAAACACACATGTCCCCAAATAATAAAAACACATGTCCCCAAATAAAAAACACAAATAAAAAAACACATGTCCCCACATATGTCCCAGTAAAATCACATGTGCAAAAAAATTATAACAACCAATTATTATACACTTAATGGAATTTTTTTTACTAAAAACATGTAGCAGAATACAGTTTGGCTTAAATTTATGACAAAATTAGATTTCATTGGATTTCTTTTAAAAAAGAAAGGAGAAAATATTGTTTTTTTTTCAAAATTTTCGCGATGTTTTCGCTTATATCGCAAAAAATAAAAAACGGAGTCGCGAATACATACCACCAAACTAAAGCTCTATTTGTGCGAACAAAATGATAAAAAATTCATTTGGGTAGCATGACCGCGCAATTGTCACTGAAAGTGCAAGAGCGCTGAAAGCTGAAAATTGGTCTGGGAAGGAAGGGGGCGAAAGTGCCCAGTATTGTAGTGGTTAAATACCACAAAAAGAAAGCTCTATTTGTGTGAAAAAAAATTATAACATTTTTTTATATGGGTACAGTGTAGCATGACCGCCCAATTGTCATTCAAAGTGTGACAGCGCTGAAAGCTGAAAATTAGCCTGGGCAGGAAAGTGCCCAGTAGGCAAGTGGTTAAAAAGATTGAACATGACTCTTGAAATGACATTAATATGATGATGCTTATATGGGATTTTAGTGATTGGGTGTACATCCTCTTTAAATAAGATGTTCGGAGATGGACCTGATGAGGAGGCGCAGCTCCTGCAGTGGGTGATTAGAGGAGGAATTCAGAAATACTGACATGTCTATTTTTTCTGGTGTGGAAATGTTTCCTTAGTGTCCGCTCAAATTACCGTCCACAAACTCAGAGCGATTCCGCTGGTGTGTTTTGGGATATCGGAGAGATAAAACTCCCCGTCCTCCCCTCTTCCAGCTTCATCTATTCAGCAAAAACCTGCCATGTTCCCACCCTCTGACCCCACAGGAGTCCCAGAGAACACGGCAACGGTGATCACTAATATACCACCAACCGGCCAATTCCACCCACCACGCTGGGAGACGGGAACGGCGCGGGAAGCCCAGTCCACTTCATTAGACTTCCATTGACCTTCTGAAGACTCAACCTGCAAGATAAATAGACAATACCGAATCTTTTTATTAAACTATATTACCTCTGCAAACACACCGACATTCCACAAATACTTCACTTTTTTCTCTGTTATTCTTCCCATTATATCAACAGAGTTAAATATCACATCCAATTTCATCACATTTCAGAAGATACAGAAAAAAATAGTAAATAGTCTCCGTCCATAGGATCACCAACATCCAAAGTGTCTGTGCTGAACGCTGACCAATGTCCGGTCTGATCGCTGGTGTTCTGACAATGTCTTCATGGGAGACTTCAGTGCTCCCAGCTCTGCCTCTTCATACGGCTCTTCTAGTTGGTAGCAGAAGATAAAAGAAGTTTATTTTCCTAAACTTTTGTTAGAGATGAATATATCAGTAAAGGATTTATACACTCGAGGAGCTTACACTTTAATATCCTTTAAAACACTTTAACCACTTTCAGACCGGACCATTTTGCTGGCTTACGACCAGACCACTTTTTGCGATTCGGCACTGCGTCGCTTTAACTGACAATTGCGCGGTCGTGCGATGTGGCTCCTAAACAAAATTGACGTCCTTTTTTTCCCACAAATAGAGCTTTCTTTTGGTGGTATTTGATCGCCTCTGCGGTTTTTATTTTTTGCGCTATAAACAAAAAAAGAGCGACGATTTTGAAAAAAAACGCAATATTTTTTACTTTTTGCTATAATAAATATCCCCCAAAAATATATAAAAAAAATTATTTTTCCTGAGATTAGGTTGATATGTATTCTTCTACATATTTTTGGTTTAAAACATTTTTGACACATTTTTGGGACCATTGTCATTTATACAGCAATCAGTGCTATTTAAATGCACTGATTCCTGTGTAAATGACACTGGCAGTGAAAGGGTTAACCAGGGAGTGGCACTGTAGGGGTTAAGTGTTCCTAGGGGCGTGCTACTAACTGTGGGGGGCGTGCCTGTGTGTTAGTGAACACTGATCTCTGCTCCAATCACAGGGAGCAGAGATCAGTGTCACTTGTTGCTAGGCAGAACGGGGAGATGCTGTTTACTTCCGCATCTCCCCGTTCAGCCTTCCCGTGAGACGATCGCGGGTATCCCTGTGGCAATCGAGTCCGCAGGACCCACGACTGGACTCACGGGGGTCCTAAAGGGACGTACCTGTATGCCCTTATGCCTGTCCATGCCATTCTGCTGACGTACATCGTCGTGAGCCGGTCAGGAACCGGTTAATATATATTATTTTATTTTATAACTATTAATATATATTATAAATATTTGTATTTTTTATATATATATGTAATTACGTTTTTATTAAGTTGTATGCTAATATTTTTAATAAACACAAATTTACACTTTAATATCCCACCACAGTGACAGACAGTTGACAGAATTCCAAAAGGTTATCAGGGTTAGGCCACCACTTTATTTAACATTTCTACTCCTTATATAGCTCTGACATATACCGCAGTGTTGTGAGAACTGCACTGAATCATTCACATCAGCCTCTGCACCAGAGGAGCTTACACTCTAATGTCCCCCCCACAGTCACACACTATTATTATACATGTATATAGCTCTGACATATACCACAGCACTGTACAGAGAACACTGAACCAGTCACATCAGTCTCTGTACCAGAGGAGCTTACACTCTAATACC
The DNA here is from genome assembly GCA_028564925.1 of Lithobates sylvaticus. NCBI lineage: Eukaryota > Metazoa > Chordata > Amphibia > Anura > Ranidae > Lithobates > Lithobates sylvaticus. The sequence continues at coordinate 764,733,290 of CM053026.1, read as the reverse complement.
CTCCCCCCCCCCCCCCCGTCACACACTATTAGTATACATTTATATAGCTCTGACATATACCACAGCACTGTACAGAGAACACTGAACCAGTCACATCAGTCTCTGTACCAGAGGAGCTTACACTCTAATACCCTCCCCCCCCCCCCCCCGTCACACACTATTAGTATACATTTATATAGCTCTGACATATACCGCAGTGCTGTACAGAGAACACTGAACCAGTCACATCAGTCTCTGTACCAGAGGAGCTTACACTCTAATACCCTCCCCCCCCCCCCGTCACACACTATTAGTATACATTTATATAGCTCTGACATATACCGCAGTGCTGTTTCAGAGCCAGTCAAATCACACAGTCTCTGCACTAAAGGAGCTTATATATAGCTTTGATAAATCCTGCATATAAAGCTCCTGTACAGAGAGCAATTTTTACATTTCTGCTTTGTTAATTCAGTGATAATTTTGTCATGACAAGATAATACATTCTGTATTTTTGGGGACAAACAATGCTTTCTTCAGGTGAAATTGTCTTGTAAAATAATTTTATTTTCTATGTTATCTATAGACACCAAGCATAAAACAAAAACTTGAAAAACAAAATCACTTTTTTCAGCTTTGATCAGTTTTTCATGTTACTGTAGATAAAAATTAATACATTTTATTCTATCATTTGTTCCATTTATAATGACACTGATAACCTGCAAGCAATGCATTTGCATTGGAAATTGCAATTTTGTACATTTGTTATGTGACATGAAAAAAAGAAAATTACTGAATATTTAAAAATTAAAAAAACACATCAGAAAAGTTATAGTCAATGGGAGAAAATAAAAGAAGGAGATAATTAGAGCTAATAAGCTTTAACTCTAGGATGATAAGATGTTAAATATGAACACATTTTTTTTAAAACCACTTCCATACCGGGGCCTTTATACATACCGGGGCCTTATTTTAACGCTAAAGCGCCTGAAAAACGCCATAGTGTGAAAGGGGTCTCAGTGTGAAAGCACTCGGGCTTTCACATTGAGATTGCAGTTGCGGCTTCTTTGAGGCACTTTACAGGCGCTTTTTTTAACGCTAAAGCGCCTGAAAAACGTCCCAGTGTGAAAGGGGTCTCAAAGTAGCGCAGTACTAAATAGCAAAAAATTCTCTGGTCATGAAGGGGGTAAAACCTTCCGGCGGTCATGTGTTTAATATGCCCTTAGGCTTGCGTTTGCATGGGCACAGCAGACCATTTATGTGAATGGGCTGCTGTACCTGTGGGTAACATGGGGTGACCCTTTTTTTAAAAACACACAAAACCGTGTGCACCATGCGATTTTGCACACCCAAAAGTGTGCAACATTTTCTGATGCACAGGGGTGCCGTTATCCATTGACTCCTTTGCATTTCACCAAATTGCCAAAAGTCTAATACAGGATTCTCCTGCAGAGTGTGAGGGGCGACATCCGAAAAACTTTTCTGTTCTTTCTAGCACTCTGTTATTTTGTTACAATTTTGGACTTTTTTTGACACAATACAACCAAAATATTTTGGGTTGTGTGTCCTGTATTCACCTCAATTTAAGTATTACAATCTTTAGTTCTATCACTGCACTAAGGGATATTTTTTATGTGTTGCATTTTGTTCACATTATTTGTTTTATTATTTTGCGCTATTTTTTCTTTGTGTTTATATTTTACCAAATTGGCAAAATTTAATTTTTTTCAAAATGTGATGGAAATTAAAACTCTTCCTTTCGCTTACCCCTATTGATAACAGAAAAAAAATTATAAATTTGTGTCTTTCCAATACTCATATTAGGGATGGGCCCGGTGTTCGATTCGCCCGTTCGGCAAGCCCAGAACTATTTGGGCCGCTCGCATCAAATTCGTGTGATGCGAGCGGCCCGCAATGCATTGCGCCAGTCGCAGTGCATTGCTGGCTGATGATTGGCCAAGCATGTGCTTTATTTCCCTCTTTTTCCCAGGTTGCGTGCTCGGATAAGGGTCTATTGCTGGCTGATGATTGGCCAAGCATGCACTGTGACCCCGCATGCTATGCCAATCACAGCGCCGGCAGCGAGGAGAGCCATAATTGGCTACAGGCAGGGATGCCTGTAGCCAATTATAGCTCAGGGGCTTTAGTACACGCCCCACGTTTTTTTTTTATTTTTTTTATTTTTTTTTTATCAATGACTTTTTTTTTATGAATGACTTTCAATGAATGACTGTTCTCTGTGTTACGGGAGCCATCAATTAAAATTAGCCGCGAGTGATTTTAAATAGCTTTCTTTCCTGCAAAAATGACACTTTTTGCAGAGACAGTTCTAAGCACGGGAAACATGCGCCCCTTTGCATGCATACTATAGACACCCCCCCTAGGTACGAAATTTAAAGGAATATTACACTTTTATTGTTTCAATTCAAGCATTATTAAAATCACTGCTCCTGAAAAAACGGCCGTTTTTAAAAAAAAAATTTGCATTGATACATGTCCCCTGGGGCAGGAACCAGGTCCCCAAACACTTTTTATGACAATAACATGCATATTAGCCTTTGAAATTAGCACTTTTGATTTCGAACGTTCGAACGGTTCTAAAGCTCGCACAGACTTTAGGTCCGTTCGCGGGTTCTGGTGCGAACCGAACGGGGGGGTGTTCGGCTCATCCCTAATTCATATATCCATGTTTTAGTTTACGTTTGCTTTCTTCTTATTAATCGCACAAAACGTATAATGCCATCTTGGATTGGGTCATCTGTATTATTTTTCTCTCAATCCTCGTTAAATAATAGTAGCTGGCAGATTGAGGGGATTTGCATTTTTTTTTTTTTTTGATAACCTGCATGACAATAAATAGAAACTCTCCCTGGTAATAATTACAATTTGTGAGATACCGGAGCAGAATTGTTATTGTTAATATGTGCAATCATCAGAATCGCAGAGACGCTTTGACTCTGTTTTGTCATCGTATTATAATTCAATCACAATTGAACCGCGGGAAACCTCCGTAGGATTGCTACACCGACTCTATGAAAATGTAAATAGCTATAGAAAAGAGATCATTGCAATGGGAATAAATGTAAACACAATACAAAATAAACATTTTGTCTTCTCCACAACGCATCTATTTGTTACTATATTGTGGTTGAGAACACACCGGCAGCACTTTGTTTTCCTGCATGTGAGTGGGCAGACTGTTTGGGCAGCATAAGACAGTTGTGCGTCAGCATGTCACTTCTCAATAGAAATGTGCAATTCGTTTCGTTTTAATTCGTTTTCCGTTAAAATTCGTTATATTCGTTCATTCGTTATCGTACGAATGAACGAATGATTCACTAAAAATTTTAATGAATAACGAATTATGGAATCGAACGAATATGAAAAACAACGAAAATCCGAAATAACCAAATTAGAAAAAACGAAACTACGAAAGAAGAAAATCCGAACAACGAAAACAGGAACAACGAAAATCAAAATGAACGAAAAAATTTGTACATTCGTAACTT
>CM053026.1:764709880-764729321 GCA_028564925.1 Lithobates sylvaticus | reverse complement strand
ATTGTTGAGTGATAAATGGAAGGAATTGTGCCCCTTCAATTGTGTCCTCATTGTGTCGGGGGGTAGGGGGGGATTATGCCCCATTGTCTTTATCAGAGGATGAAATATGAGCCCCCGATGATGGGGCCTAGATAGGGGACACTTAGATGCACAGGTATGCACCACGAGTATTGGAGACCATCACTCAGCAACACAACCTGAGTCTTGAACCCATGATCAGTGCAGCAAATATGTTCAGCAGGTATATATATCGTCCATTTAAAACCCACTTTCCCGTCTGAAGTGGCCCAAGGTGAACCGAGCGACTTCTTCTGCCGACCTCCTTTGGCCCAGCCCTTGCAGGCCAATTTGCCCAGACAAATTTAGACATTCTTTGGCATGGTGAGCTGTTAAATACAGAATTGTAACCTCTATGCGGCTCCGGTGGTCTCACCCTCTCTGTCTGCACTTGGGACATGGGGGGCGGAGGGCTGACAAGGCGAAGGGGGTCATAATACCCGATCGTAGTGTGAAGTTTGGCGGATTATTTGCTGTAGATTAGTTGTATCCGGAGTGGTCTGTGTGTGGGGAGTAACTCAAATTAAGGCACCGAAACACACACATCTCACACACTCTCACTCACAGATAATTGGCACTCTCACTTGATCTATTCATGCCGCACGAACGCTTATTCGCAGCCACAGCATGCAGAGGAGGTGGTGGACTGGCTGACTAAATCTTCCTCATCCTCCTCATCCTCTGTCACGCAAGCAGAGACAAGTGTGCAGTCCCCTGCAGTTGCCAGAGTGGGATAAACCTGCCTCTTTGACCACATCTATTCCTGCAATAGCCCCAACATCAGCCATTTAGGAGTCAGCTGAGTTATTTGACCACAGCGTCAGCCACTTGCTCCTTGATAATGCCCAGCCATTACTGGATTCAGATGTTGGTAGAACGCATCTGTCCACAGACTCCGTGGACCGTTTGACTTTTATAAAAATGAATCAGTCCTGAATTACCAGCTATGAAGCCCCTGATGCCGATGTCACTGATTAAGTCTCTTTGGGATGTGGAATCTCTGTGGGACGTCGAGGCTGCCTAGCTTTGAGGGTGTTCAATCATTTCATCTGGAAGAATGTTTTTGATATAGGTTTCATGGGCACAATTAACACCCAAAGACCAATTTTTCAGCACCTGTTTTGACAGGTGCATATCATTGCAATTTTTTACAACAAGGGCAATTCTTGCTTTCATCCAGAGTCCCTCTATAGGGTTACAGTGGGAAGGCGCCACCGACACCCAAAAAACGATTTTTACGCACCCGTTACTTCTATCCAAAGTCAAAGTGACACCAGAATGTATCCAAAAAATCTCTAATCTTGGTCCCAGTGCACTACATTGTGGCCTCATCATACACACTGTCTCCCCAGCTGTTGCTGAGCAAAAAAAAAGTCAGTTTGCTGGGAAAGTTCCTTTTTTTTTGGCTTTATAAATGCAATTATTGCTGCAACAAATTCTAAACATGGTACAGATCTGCCACTTTACAGTTAGACTAAGGGGACCCCCCAGGCACAACATTGGAAGAATGTTTTCATTTTTATGCTTTCACTTTAACCACTTACAGACCAGAAGATTTGCCCCCCTTAATGACCATGCCATTTTTTGCGATACCGTGCTGCGTCGCTTTAACTGACAATTGCGTGGCCGTGCAACGCTGTACCAAACAAAATTGACATCCTTTTTTTTTCCCACAAATAGAGATTTCTTTTGGTGGTATTTGATCACCTCTGCGGTTTTTCTTTTTTGTGCTATAAACACAAAAAAGAGTGACAATTTGAAAAAAAAACAAACAATATTTGTTACTTTTTGCTTTAATAAATATCCCCAAAAATGTTTTTAAAAAACTAATTTCTTCCTCAGTTTAGGCCAATATATATTCTTCTACATATTTTGGTAAAAGAAAATCGCAATAAGCGCAAAAGTTATAGTGTCTACAAACTATGGGATCGTTTTATGGCAATTTTTATGGCATTTTTATTATATATAATTTTTTTTACTAGTAATGGCGGTGATCTGAAATTTTTTGTGGTATTGCGACATTACGGCAGACAGATTGGACACTTTTGCCGCATTTTTGGGGCTATTGACATATATACAGCGATCAGTGCTATAAAAACGCACTTATTACTGTGTAAATGGCACTGGCAGGGAAGGGGTTAACACTAGGAGGAGACCAAGGGGTTAAATGTGTTCCCTGGGTATGTTCTAACTGTTGGGGGATAGGACTGACTAGAGGAAGAGACATATAATTTTTCCTACTTAGTAGGAACAAACAATATGTCTCTTCTCTCCTGACAGAACAGGGATTTGTGTGTTTACACACACAAATCCATGTTCCTGCTCTCGCCGCCGGCCAACGCGTGATTGGGGGAACGAACCACTTTGCCAACGTATATCAGCGTGAGCCGGTCGTCAAGTGGTTAAAAATCAAAAAATCAATGCTCATTTAAAAATGATGTTTTTCACAAACTTTTTTTTTTTTTTATTGATACATGTCCCCCCATGGCAGAACCCGGACCCCTATAACCATTGTATGCCCAATTACTTGCATTTAAGCCTTCAAAATTGGCACTTTTGATTTTTGACATTCGGGACCCATTGACTTTAATGGGTGACGTTATTCGGGTCCGAACTTTCGCGTTGTTCGAAAGTTCTGGTGCGAACCGAACAGGGGATCCGTGAGGCCCATCCCTAGTAGAGACATCCCCAAAAAGGGCTTGCAGCTGTAATTGCAGTGAAAGGGGGTTTTACAAAGTATTGACCCAGGGGGGCGCCATACAAATGTACCCCCCACACTTTTCACATATTTATTTGTCAAAAAATGTGGAAAACCATTTATCATTTTTCTATCCACTTCACAATTATGTGCCACTTTGTGTTGGTCTATCACATAAAATCCCAATAAAAATGTTTTGGTTGTAAGATGACAACATTTTGAAGATTTCAAGGGGTATGAATACTTTTTCAAGGCACTGTAAACACTATTACTGACATCATATGGAAGATTAGCCTATCTCCTGTCTGATCAATGTTTATAAACAATTTTACTTTGTATCCCTCTATCTCCTGTCTGATCAATGTTTATAAACAATGTTACTTTGTATCCCTCTATCTCCTGTCTGATCAATGTTTATAAACAATGTTACTTTGTATCTCTCTATCTCCTGTCTGATCAATGTTATAAACAATGTTACTTTGTATCCCTCTATCTCCTGTCTGATCAATGTTTATAAACAATGTTACTTTGTATCTCTCTATCTCCCCTCTGATCAATGTTTATAAACAATGTTTACTTTGTATCTCTCTATCTCCCCTCTGATCAATGTTTTATAAACAATGTTACTTTGTATCTTTTTGTCTCTCCTCTGATCAATGTTTATAAACAATGTTACTTTGTATCTCTCTATCTCCTGTCTGATCAATTTTTATAAACAATGTTACTTTGTATCTCTCTATCTCCTGTCTGATCAATGTTTATAAACAATGTTACTTTGTATCTATCTCCTGTCTGATCAATGATTATAAACAATGTTACTTTGTATTTCTATATCTATCCTCTGATCAATATATATATATACACACATTTTATAAGATAAATAAATGAATAAAATGTTTTCTTGATTTAACTGATTTAACTGACATCATATGGAGATTGAAGCTCATCTCTTCAGTCTGCTGATCCTGTCTGATCAAACTTATAAACAATGTTACTTTTTATCTCTCTATCTCCTGTCTGATCAATGTTTTTAAACAATGTTACTTTCTATCTCTTCTTCTCCCGTCTGATCAATGTTTATAAACAATGTTACTTTCTATCTCTCCTTCTCCCGTCTGATCAATGTTTATAAACAATGTTACTTTGTATCTATCTCCCATCAGATCAATGCAGTGTTTCTCAACTCCAGTCCTCAAGACGCCCCAAAAGGTCATGTTTTCAGGATTTCCCTCAGATAAAACGGCTGTAGTAATTACTAATGCAGTGAAACTGATCAAATCACCTGTGCAAAATAATGGAAAGCCTGAAAAAACATGACCTGTTGGCACGTCTTGAGGACTGGAGTTGAGAAACACTGGATCAATGTTTATAAACAATGTTACTTTGTATCTCTCTACCTACCGTCTGATCAATGTTTATAAACAATGTTACTTTGTATCTCTATATCTCTCCTCTGATCAATATATATATATATATATATATATATATATATATATATATGCAGTGCCTTGAAAAAGTATTCATACCCCTTGACATTTTCCAAATTTTGTAGGGTTCTAAGTAATATTCTAGCAAAAAAATACAGATTTTTACTTGCAAAGAAAGAGTGTCAGAAAAAGGCCTGGTCTTCAAGTGGTGTGTTCCTATTTAACCCCTTTTTTTAACCCTTAGTTTACTCTAATCAGTCTTAATTGACTCTTTCTTCCCCCTTGTCCCCATAACAATTCTTTTTCTGATTATTTTTAGGGATTAAACGTGGGGAAAAGTACAGCTGTGTGCGAATGAATCTCAGAGATGAACTGATTCCCCCCCCCCACCAGACACACTTTAAGGATAAAAGCTGAAATGTTCCATCTTTAGAACTTTATGTTTCAGATATTTTCTTTAAAACCGATCGTAAAATAAGTGTGTAATGTCGAGCTGAAGACAAACTGCCCATAATGTGAGATTCATCGTACAGAAAGGCGGCATTCCCCTTCTGTCTAATTTACTGTCATTCCCGCCGTTTACCCTGTAAGTGCTATAATGGCGTAAGTGGCGGCAAGTGCCTTCCGATATTTTCCGCCTTCCTCCGCAGATGATGCCCCGGGAAATGGCAGCTCTTCTAATTTCTTTTTTTTTTCAGATTTTTATGTCTCCATAAATGTTAAGTTTTTTTTTTCCTCTGTTTATCGCTCTTGGTATTGGCACTGCGAGTCGGCGGACAGAGCTCTGCCAATAAACTTCATGGAAAACAGCGAGCCCTTTAGCTGGCTTGGGGGGAAAGCTTAAGCAGCCCTGGAACCAGAAAGCCTATCGTGCCCTGCGGAACAGTGTGGGTAAGGTCAGCTGTGGAGCTGGCAGGACATGCTGGGACATGTAGTTCTTTCTAAAGCGGAGTTCCGGCAAAAATCTTTTTATTTTTTTGGGGTTCTAGTATTATTGCTAACGAAATTAAAATAACAGTATACAATGATCTCGATAGATTATTGAAAGATATAAATTTGTTACTGTAATATTTCTTTCCTCCGTTTTTGACCGTTTCCATCATTGATGTGGGCATGTGAAGCCAAATCGAGATTGCTTCCTAGAATATGAATGGAGAGGTGCATGCTGGGAAGGGCCGTCTTTAATATTGATTGGACCCTGGGCAAAACATTTCTTGGGCCCCCCCCCATGCATTTTCGCTCTCCACTAGACATGTGCACAATAGAAAAATTTGTTTATTTTAGTTTCGTTTCTGTTCGTTTCCGTTGATTCGTAACGATTTGTATTTTCGTAAGAGTTATTTTTTCGTTGATTAGTTTTTCCGTTAGTTTAATTTTTGTTTATTCAAATTCAGACGCATTCGTAGATTTTTTTTTTTCGTAGATTTAGTTACATTCGTACTTTCGTTAGATTGATATATTCGTACTTTCGTAACATTGTTTTCGTAGATTGGTAATCGGAGCATAATTCATAATGTTATGTAATGTGTATGCTATTATTACATTTGTAAGAGACACGGAAAATAACGAATCGAAAAAAAAAGTTACGAATGTACGAATTTTTCGTTCAATCCATCCGAAGCACGTTAAGCAGCGCCATTGTAAGAGACACGGAAAATTACGAATCGCAAAAAAAAAAATAAAAAATTACGAATGTACGAATTTTTTCGTTCAATCCATTCGAAGCACGTTAAGCAGCGCCATTGTAAAAGACATGGAAAATTACAAATTCGCATTAAAAAAAAAAAGTTACGAATGTACGAATTTTTTCGTTCAATCCATTCGAAAGCACGTTAAGCAGCGCCATTGTAAGAGACACGGAAAATTACCAATTCAACAACAAAAAAAAAAAGTTACGAATGTACGAATTTTTCGTTCATTTTGATTTTCGTTGTTCCTGTTTTCGTTTTTCGGATTTTCTTCTTTCGTAGTTTCGTTGTTTCTAATTTGGTTATTTCGGATTTTCGTTGTTTTTCATATTCGTTCGATTCGATAATTCGTTATTCGTTAAAATTTTTAGCGAATCATTCGTTCATTCGTACGATAACGAATGAACGAATATAACGAATTTTAACGGAAAACTAAAAAAAACGAAACGAATTGCACATGTCTACTCTCCACCTGCTCTGAGACATACAAGAAATAGCAGCTAGACTCAAAATCAGTTTACTGAATCAGATCAGGTAGCTATTGCGATTGGTTGCCAGAGGTTACAGTGAATCATTACCACTCACTGACTGGTTGCTAGAGGTTACAGAACACATTACGGCTCACTGATTAGTTGCTAGAGGTTACAGCACATGATTTCTGTTTTTTGACTGGTTGCTAGAGATTACTGTGGATATGACCTCAGGGGGGCATGATATACATATGACTGCCGCCGGCCACTGCTATTTACATATGAATGCCGGTAATTTACATGTAAACACAGGGTCTGTGGGTGAGTCATCTGTACACAACAATAGGGCAGAGCTGGGCAGCATTAGTAGCAGCACTTCACACTGAGATATTGGGACACAGCACGGGACTAAAACATTGAGGGACGAGGGCATTTAAACCAGGATAGTTGGCAAGTATGAGGCAGCTGCTTTGGGCCCCACAACAATGACAGGGCCCAGGGCAGCTGCCCCTTTTGCCCTGCCTTAAAGACGGCCCTGATGCTGGGTAACCAGCATGCACCTCTCGATCTCGCGCATTCACGTTCAACGGTGGCTGTAGCGCTGATTGTTTATAAAGTTGCCATAACAACGGGCGGAGATGGAGGAAGGTCCCGCCCTGTTGTTATGACAACTTAGATAACAGCACGCCTTTTCCCGCGTCACTTCCGGTTTTCGAAGTAGCGCAATTACAGCCCTTGGCGCAGCGACTCCTGGGAAATGATGACAGACATCTCCCAGGAGCACTAGCGAGGACGGGCGCCGAGGGAAATGACGTCAGGCGCCTTGAAAGAGGCAGATTATGAGGGACCCCCTAGCAACAGACCTGAAAAGGTGAATAATAAAAATAGTTTTTTTTTTTCCAAAGGTTGTTCTTTGTATTTAATGCAGCTGAAAAATGTAAAAATAGTTTTATAACTGGAGCTCTTTATCTAACTTGAAGGTCTCAAGGTTGCTTATCACGGTAGCCGATTTATTTATTTATCTCAGTCAGGAGGAGGATTATGCTCTTTGATATGCTGATGCTAACCACTAAAATAAGAAACTGTACATATGAAAAGGAATCATGGAAATATGGAACAGCAGACATCAAGGGGTGCATTTATGAATAATTTGCTAGGCGGTTTGTCCATCAAAACTGCATGTAAATTCCTTCTCTGTAAACGAGGTAAAATAAAATGTTCTCAGGCTATATTTTCTGCAATTCGAAAAGTGTTGCCGTTATGGCCACTAGATGGTGCTGACTATCATAGAAAACAAGTATGCTCTTCATTGCCATCTAGTGGGCAAATTTGAAAATGCCAATTTTTTTATTTTTTATTAAAAATGTAGAATAGGAGCTGCAAGTAGAACTGGGATCCCCCACCCTTCACAGCTAGGCACACCAAACTACCACAGACACACTCGAGTCAGTGAACAGTCCAGTACTTTGTTTTTGTATTTTGTTGAGGGATTTGAACTTGCATGGGGATAGGGGTATTAAGGAATCCCCACTTGACTTCAGAAAAACTCCTATAAATATTTCCTATATACAGCTATACACAGTTTCGATGTACACGCCTCTTTTTCCTCCAGCACTCACTTGCTTGAAAAAGAAACAGACTCAGCTGGGACACCTTTAGTGGATCTGGCAAAGCACTCAGCCAGATCAAAGCAAGAGCCCTTTACAGGCAGGGACCCCGAGACCCTTTAGTTGTGTAGCAAAGTCCAGTACCCAGCTTACATACCTGTGGCTACTGATCCCAGCACCACCTCTTCAGGAACTGGCAGCCCGCCTGGCTGCAGCTGCCCCTTTCACTAGCCCTCCTGGCTACTTATCCTCAGTCCTCCCAGACTGACACCACAGTCCTTCCCAGACTGCTCACTCACCATCCCATCTGGCTCACTTCTCCTGGAGAACTCCTGGATGTCCTAACCTGCTCCTGCTGTCCTCACACTTGCTCCCATGCACCCAGGAAGAATATCCTCTGTGTGTTGTAGAGGGTCCCTCCAGCACGCAAGCCCCAAGCTTGAGGTCAGTGGCCTGGCACCGGACTCTAATGGACGCCTAATCCCTCAGCTCCGGTCTCCAGAGGTAAAGCATCCAGCACAACTGAGCCATCAGACCCCACAGACATGGGGAAATCGAAGGGGAATCCATCCCCAACCCGATCCCGCTCACCCAGGGGACCCGATGCGCAAGCGGCCCGCGGCATACCGGAGCTCTTCCGGCCGCGCGATTCACGCGAGGCCCCGGCTTCATCTCGGGCCTACCCGGCCATGGCGCGATCATCCAGCCTCAGCCCCTCTGGCAGGCACCAGACACCCCCACTACCACCACCGCTCACAGAGGCTGAACATCCCCTGAGTATCAGGGATTTAAGATCTGTGGCTGAAGATATAAAAGCCACGCTGGCCACAGCAATCACAGACCTCAGAAGGGACATACAGGCCATGACAGTCCGCATGGATGACATAGAGGTTACCACAGCCCACAACGAAACCGCCATCCACCAGCTGCAGACATCCTCCCAGGCACAATCTACCCAGATCAGAGACATGCACAGATACATGGAAGACTTGGATAACCGCGGAAGACGCCATAACCTACGGGTAAGAGGCATGCCGGAAACGATCGACCACACTCAAATTGTCCAGGCTACCACAGCCGTGTTCAACGATCTCCTGGGCAGACCCCCAGAGACCCCCATCGAAGTTGAACGCCTGCACAGAGCCCTCAGACCCAGGGGTAGAGAGTCTGACCCCCCCAGGGACATAGTTTGCTGCCTGGTCAATTTTAAGCTAAAAGAGGAGATCCTGCGCAGAGCCAGAGACCGCCGCAACCTTCTGTACCAAGGCACGGAGATAAAAATCTTTCAAGACTTGTCTCCCATCACCCTCCAAAGCAGAAGAAACCTGCGCCCGCTCCTTGATCTCCTGCGCACGAATGGAATTCAATACCGCTGGAAATTCCCCTTCTGCCTATCTGCGTCAGCACAAGGACGCACGGCGTACCTGAGGGTGCCAGAAGATATTCCGAACTTCTGCGACACTCTGAATATACCCCGCATTGAACTCCCTGACTGGTACAGATCTCTCAGACCTCCCCAGCGCAGGAGATCCAATTCAATGGATACCATCCCAGAACGCGATGACTTCCATATCCGCAGACGCAGACCGGACTCGCCCAGAACCAACGCGCCCGCAGGACCCAGGAGCAACCCAAACAACAGCCCCACGGCCTCTCCTGCACACAGACGACCTCGATGCGAAGGCCCAGAATAGTGCAACGACTTCTTCATCTCATCCCTCATGCGGCTTTTGCTCCGCCAACTTCCACACAGCTCACCTAGCTGCTATACTTTCAGGTTTACCACAAGAAGACCACCTACACACAGAACCCCAACTTCAGAGAAGCACTGCTACTCATCGCAAATGACTGAGCTAATTATTTCCCACTACCCTGCCTTGGATGACTACCAATCATCCTGACTCCACAACACCCGGCTGAAAACCACCACATCTCTCTGCCAGCCGAAACCCACCCACGTACCATGGTCACATCAAGAGGAACGTTCATCCTAACTGAAAGTGACAACGGACTCCCCCCTACCTCACAGAAGGGATGTGACCTTCCTGGACTCGTTCACGCAAGTATAACCTACCTACCCCTGAAAAGGATTGAACAATCACTAAGGCCAACACATAGACTCCCTACCTACCCCACCCCCATTCCCTTATCCACCCTCACCCAACACCCCTCTTTTTCGAATTACACCCCCTGAATGTACAGGACTACCCAGATACACTCACGATTGGGGGTAATACAAGATTAGGCCTCATCAAAATAAGTACAAGCCCTCACCCACCAGAATCGTCATTAGAGTTACAGTTTCTAAGATTAAACACCTCTCCAGGGGGGCGAATTCACACAGAAACTAAAATTGCCCCATGACCTCACCCCTTATCGCTATACCGGTTCCCAGGCTATCCATCATTCTCACAAAGAGAATGTAACCTTAAGCACAGTCACCCATTCATTCTATCCCAAAACCAGCCAAAAGAAAACGAGCCGCAAGAACATAATGAACACTAGACTAATACATTTTTGGCCAACACCTCATTACGAGGTGCCCGCATTAATATCTGGTATTCTGTGTGAATTTGCCTGTTCTCTGAGCCTGAGGCCTTGTAGTGTTGGTATCAATTCTTGTTTGACGACAAATCACCCAGGTAACCTGAAATGCATATATGGAAGCACTGTTACAAATTGTTAACTCTTTTTGTTGATAGACAGGGACCACCTTGTCACTTCCTCTTGTTTGACATGGGTGAAGACTCAAATAGTCAGTCATAGTTACGGGTAATCCTTGCTATATATAAAGTCTCCTTATACGGTTGTATTTTCCTTGTTTGTTTTTTTTTTTTTTTTTTTTTTTGTTTTATTACTACCTCTCACATTTCCTTACCAGGTTTACAAATCTGCGTGAGCAGATACAGCAGAAAAGCCTCACTGGTCCTCTGGCGTGTAGGGCCGATCCCTACACTCACCTGTATCACGTCTCCTACGAGATTGCCGTATAGACGAATATACGTTTAGGTGAGTGATCCTGACCTTCTCCTCTTGTTCCCTGCTTAAAGCTAGGGCACCCGCCCATAGTGGGCTCGGACCCCGACCACACACGCCAGAGGCCCAACCTAGAGGAACCAGGAAACTACAGAGAGGTACGCCTAATGATTATTCTTTTTTGTCACATTATAGATACATTACAAACCCTACAGTTGAACCGCCTCTTACTCCACGCTATACACATTCGCTACGAAAGCAGTATTCCACTAGCCATCCCTACCAAGCGTGCCCCGACGCACCACATACTAAACTATTAAGCCTAGGCTCCCCAAAAGACCTCATATGGAATTCACAGAGACAATCCTACCCCGAGATAAAAATATGCTCCCCTTCGGCAGAACCAGAGTCATCACACTCCATGTTCTACTTCAATGGCTCTTCCAAACATTTCTAATGCGCATATACCTCTGGAGACCAGAGAACTAGATATTTTATCCGATCCTTAGACTCCGATACCTCCCACCTCCCCACACAACGGGAACACAACTTTTCCCGTTGACCCTCACCGGACAAAAAAACTTTGTATAAGGAAGGTCTAGTGACTCTTCCTTACCTCCGGAACACTTACCCTTACCGTCCCCTTCCATCCCCTCTCCCCATCCCCTTCCCTCCATCTCCCTCTCCCCTTTCCTTCCTCCACAGCGCCTTTCCCACCTACCCTCCCCACCTCCCCCTTACCCCTCACCAACGCGTACCCTCCCTACCTTTCCCTTGACTCCCACCCTCAACCTCTCCCCCTCTACCTCCTCAGTCTCCGCCACACCTAAATATACCTGCTCATAACTGAATAGCTTTATTCACTCGTAACACCACTTATCACACCGAGGTGTGTTCAACTACCGCAATCAAGCATAGTCTTATCCCCTCTATACCATGGCGCACACGACAACCACCACCAACCACGTTACACTGAAAGTGACATCCCTAAACGTCAAAGGGCTTAATATCCCAGAGAAACGCAGCCAAGTTCTCTCCCAAATGCAAAAGCTGAAAACTAACATCATCTTCCTACAGGAAACTCATTTCCGCGCAGACAAGATTCCTAAGCTTACGAACCTCCAGTTCCCAAACGCCTATCACTCCACTAACTCACTGGCCAAAACAAAGGGAGTATCAATCTTGATCTCCAAAAACCTCCAATGGGAACTCACAGACTCGCTCATTGACAAAGAAGGTAGATACGTCTTTCTGAAAGGCAGAATTCAAGGACGACCAGTAACACTGGCCAACATATACAGCCCCAACTCAGCACAACTTACCTTCTTTAGACAGATATCACAACTCCTAACAGATTTCTCTGCTGGCTTAACTATACTTGGAGGAGACTTTAATGTCGCCCTACACCCACTACTGGACACTTCAACAGGTTCCACATCACTGCCCTATAAAACTTTGAGACAAATCAAAATACTACTCCAACAGTCACTCCTTCACGACACCTGGCGCACTCTACATCCAAATGAAAAAGACTACTCATTCTTCTCAGCCCCACATAACAAATATTCCAGAATAGACTACATCTTCCTTTCCCAGACGGACCTTCCCCTCCTTACCCAGGCGACGATCGAACCCATGATCCTGTCTGACCATCACCCGATCACAATGACGCTAACATTCCCAGACCACCGCACTACATCAAAGACCTGGCGCTTAGACTCATCTTTATTGACCTCGGAAGAGGATAACAATAACACCAGACAAGCCATTCACGACTTTTTTCTAGATAACGATAACGGGGAAACAGCCCCACTAACACAATGGGAAGCCCACAAATGTGTCCTAAGGGGGAAACTTATCTCCCTTAAGACCTTGCGAAAGAAAGCCCATCAAGCCAAAATCTCAGGTCTGATCCAAAAGATTAAACACTTAGAACTAGCCCACAAACAGACCCAAGCCCAACAGACGTACCAAGACCTCATACAGACCAGAGAACTCCTACTGTCAGAGCTATCCCTTAGAACGAAACGTAAATTTATTCTACAACAAAAACTATTCTATGAATTCGGAAACAAAAGCGGTAAATACCTAGCCAGAGCCATCCAAAGTAATAAAGCGCGCACCAATATTCACACTATTAAAGACGCCCAAGGTCAGCCTAAAGTCACGACCCCAGATATAGCTTCCCAATTTGAAGCATACTATTCTGACCTCTATAATCTAAATGCATCTCCAGACAACCCCACTACAAACAACGCAAGACACTCCCTTATTAAAGAATTTTAAAAAAAAAACATTGCCCTAAACCTATCGACAGAGAAGATGCCCGCCTATTAGAAAATCCCATAACAGCAGACGAACTAAAAAACGCAATCAAACCACTTAAAACTGGAAAGAGCCCCGGCCCAGATGGATTCACAGCCACTTATTTTAAAACATTCACAAAAGTAATTATTGACCCCTTCCTCAAGGCCTTCAATTCCCTATCCTCCTCTACGCTCCCCTTCCACAGACTCCTGGAGGCGCACGTTACAGTAATACCAAAAGAGGGGAAGGACTCATCACTAGTAACCCACTATAGGCCAATTTCCTTACTTAACGTCGATATAAAATTATTTGTCAAAATCCTTGCCAACCGCTTGCTCCCCCTCCTACCCTCTTTAATCAAAAATGACCAAGTAGGCTTTATTCCAGGACGCGAGGCAAGGGACAACACTATTAAGGCCATAAACCTACACCACTGGATGACAACCACCAAACACAAGGGCTTTTTCCTGTCGCTGGACATGGAGAAGGCGTTTGACAGACTGGCCTGGGACTACATGGGAGCAGTACTGAGGCACATTGGTCTCCAAAACCATATGTTCAACTCGATAATGTCCCTATACACGTCCCCAACAGCAAGGGTTCGTGTTAACGGCCATCTGTCAAACGCCTTCTCCATATCCAATGGGACAAGGCAGGGATGCCCTCTATCCCCTATTTTATTTGTACTGACTTTAGAGCCACTTTTGAATTGCCTTAGGAGCAATGAAAACATCAAAGGCATCCCCATAGAAGGTCACACCTATAAACTGGCAGCTTTCGCAGATGACATCCTACTTTCTCTTAGCGAACCCCACATCTCAATCCCAAACTTATTAAAGGATTTTAAACTCTTCCAAAACATCTCTAACTTCAAAATCAACCTTACCAAATCCCATGCCCTAAATATCACAATCCCACAAGAGACGGTAACACTATGCGAGGCTAACTTCCCCTTCCACTGGAAACACGATGCGATCAAATATCTAGGGATCCACCTCACAGCAGACCTCTCAGACCTTTTCGCCAAAAACTACTTACCCATCCTTAAGACCATATCTGACGACCTCAAAAAATGGAACAAACCACAATTTTCCTGGTTTGGTCGCGCGGCAATTGTTAAGATGAACATCCTCCCCCGTATTTTGTACATTCTACAAACTGTCCCCATTAAATTACCCACATCCTTCTTCCTGACCTACAGGAGGATATGCTCAGAATTTCTATGGAAGCAAAAACGCCCAAGAATTGCATATGACCTTTTAACACGACCAAAAACGAAGGGGGGCATTGGCTTTCCAGACCTTAAAAAATATTACTGGGCTTGCCATCTTACCAGAATTGTAGACTGGAATCTACACGGTCAATGCAAAGATTGGGTAAAGCTAGAAAACTCACTATCCCCCTCACCATTACGATCAACCCCCTGGCTGTCACCGAAACATATTCCCTCCACCCTCAAAAAAACACCCTCTGATTGCCCCGACGCTCCAATGCTTCACAGAAACTTGTCATAAGACGCATATCTCGTCCATTCCAGGACCCTTAACTCCAGTTAGACTCAACCCCGCATTTCCCCCGGGCATGTCCGCACAATTCTTAGCCCGTCAGTGGCTACACCCCGAGGTTTTAGCTCACCAATTCTTCCGCAACGGCTCTCTCCTAGACTGCACAGCGCTAACCCCCACTCTCACTAACGACCCTCTCCCATTCTGGACATACTTTCAAATCCGCCACTTCCTAAAAGAGATTAACCAACACTCTTCCATTACGCGTCCTCTTACTGCATTCGAACAATTATGCTCCCAACCCAATCCCCAACAACACTTAATCTCTGGTATATACACCATACTATTTTCAGATATCTCCCCCAAAGAAGGGAAAGCATTTAAGACATGGGAAAGGGAAACAGAATTAGAGCTCTCCGAGGAACAATGGGAACGCATATTCACGATCACTCACAAAGGTTCTCTGAATGTATCCATTCAGGAAAACAATTACAAAACGCTAGTCCGCTGGTACAGAACCCCAGCTATTTTAAATAAGCTTAACCCCACCTATCCCAACAAGTGCTGGAGATGCGACGGAGAGCCAGGCTCACTGCTGCACATTTTGTGGTCATGCCCGAAAATCCAACCATTCTGGACGCAAGTCCGAGAACTCACAGAAACAATTTCCACATATACACTGGAACACTCCCCAGCCCAATGCCTCTTCCACCACTCGGACCTATCAGCCCAATACTACAGAAAGACATTGATTTTACCCCTAATCAACGCAGCAAAAATGTGCATCCCAAGACACTGGGGCTCCCCTCAGATACCGTCTATCCCAGAATGGATCAAACAAATTAACAAAATAGCCGAAATGGAGGAACTTATCTCCATCTCCCGAGACTCCCCAGACAAATTTTCAAAAACTTGGGCATGTTGGATCCACTTCCGTACAACCGACAGATACCGAACCCTGATGAATGATAGTTAGACCATGACTCACACATACATGACGGACACATACGGAACGCACAACTTATTCCCCACAGACGTCCCTCCCCTTTCTATTCTCACCCATACCTCAACTGACATGGATCTCCCAACCCTAAACAAGGGATGTAGTTGGGAGACCGCATGTCTGCATACCCCCAGCCAAACTTCATGAATATTATTACCACACCATCATACTCTTGCTCACCTTAAAACGATACCAGGCTACATTCAGTTGGCATGTGGCGGAGACTGAGGAGATAACTATCGCCCCCGGGTCACTTCGACCACACTCCCCACAGCCCCCCCACCTCCCCCCCTTCACACCCACCCCCATGATCCCTACCCTAACCCTCATTCCTTTAACTCTCCCCACTCAACCAGTATGACCCTGCCATAATACTGGTTATGGTCAGGGTCCTCATAACAGAGCTCCCAGTCAACAACCTCGCACCTCAGAAGTTCAAGAATATCATACAAACCCCCACAATTTTTCTCTACAACTCGGACCCCCCCCCCCCCCCCTTGTAAATCGCAGCGCAAGTGTGAATGAGGAAAACACATGTTGACACCCAACAACATAACGCTAAATATGCTAAGTCAATGTGCTATTCCTCCTTCTAACAATTACATCTTTGGTACACTGTCTATATATGAAAACTGTTTATGTATATATGATGTTTTGATTTACACAACTCTCTGACACACTTGTACTCACTTATTGCAAATAAGAGTGTTCCACGATTCCTTAATGTTTGTATGATGATATTGTTATTTTGTTATGCTATATTCTCAATAAAAAAAATAGAATTTTGGGAAAAAAAAAAAGTAAAATTTTTTGGGGGGGGGGTAGCAAACAACCCCCGGGCCGCCAGTGAAGTGGCTGCATTTAATGGGCACAGTGGCTGCAATTGATGGAACAGTGTCCGCATTTGATGGGGCACAGTGGCTGCATTCGATGGGCATAGTGGCTGCATTTGATTGCACAGTGGCTGCATTCGATGGGCATAGTAGCTGCATTTGATGGGCACAGTGGCTGCATTTGATGGCAACAGTGGCTGCATTTGATGGACACAGTGGCTGCATTTGATGGGCACAATGGCTGCATTTGATGGCACAGTGGCTGCATTTGATGGGCACAGTGGCTGCCATTTGATGGGCACAGTGGCTGCAATTGATGGGCACAGTGGCTGCATTTGATGGCACAGTGGCTGCATTTGATGTGCACAGTGGCTGCAATTATTGGGCACAGTGGCTGCATTTGATGGGCACAGTGACTGCAATTGATGGGGCACAGTGGCTGCATTTGATGACCACAGTGGCTGCATTTGATGGCACAGTAGCTGCATATGATGGGGCACAGTGGCTGCATTTGATGGGGCACAGTGGCTGCAGTTAATGGCACGGTGGCTGCATTTGATGGGCACAGTGGCTGCAGTTAATGACACAGTGGCTGCATTTGATGGGCACAGTGGCTGCAATCGATGGCACAGTGGCTGCATTTGATGGCACAGTGGCTGCATATGATGGGCACAAGTGGCTGCATTTGATGGGCACAGTGGCTGCAGTTAATGACACAGTGGCTGCATTTTATGGGCACAGTGGCTGCAATTGATGGCACAGTGGCTGCATTTGATGGCACAGTAAGGCTGCAAAATACTGAAAAAAAACATCTATTGCAGCCTTAGGCCCCTTTCACACTGAGGCGTTTTGCAGGTGCTAAAGTGCTAAAAATAGCGCCTGCAAAACGCCCTAAAAGAGCCGCTCAGTGCACTCCAATGTGAAAGCCCTGAGGGCTTTCATACTGGAGCGGTGCGCTTACAGGACGCTGAAAAAAGTCCTGCAAGCCGCATCTTTGGAGCGCTGTAGGGGCGGTGTATTTACCGCGCCTAAAGCGCCCCCTTCCCATTAAAAACAATGGGGCAGCACTCCAAACCCTTTTTCGGACGCTAGTGGGGGTTAAAACTGCCCCGCTTGCGGCCGAAAAGCGCAGCAAAAACTACGGTAAATCGCTGCTAAATATACCACCGCTTTACCTCCGGCGTGCCCCGCGCCTCAGTGTGAAAGTAGCCTTATGCCGCGTACACACGAGCGGACTTTTCCGCATCCTCCGGGACTGTGACATCATCGGGGGGCGGGTCACCATGTGACATGAGCATGTGACCCTGTCCCCTTGTCCCTATATAAGTCCCAGCACAGCGTGGCTCTGCCATTCCGGCCAGAGAGAGCGACGAGTCAACATCGGAAGAAGAAGAAGAAGAGGAAGAAGAAGAAGTAGAAGGCGGCGGCGCAGAAAGCTACGACAGCGGCAAGAACAGAAGAGACCCTGGAAGACCCCGGAAGACCCCCGAAGGCGGATCGAGACCCCCAGACGACGGCGGCGATGACGAAGAAGGTAGCTGGGCTCCTCTGCTCGGTAAAAGAGCTAGGTAAAATAGCGGAGGAGTCCGGCGAGAAGACCCCCCCAAGACAGAAGAAGACCCCCCGGAGCAGTGCAATAAAATATTTTTAAAAAATGGTGTGTTTTTTTATTTACACTTCACACCTTAGGTGAATGGGTACCCCATACTCATTCACATAGGGTGGGGGGCCGGGATCTGGGGGCCCCCTTATTAAAGGGGGCTCCCGGATTTCCGATAAGCCCCCCGCCCGCAGACCCCGACAACCAACGGCCAGGGTTGTCGGGAAGAGGCCCTTGTCCTCATCAACATGGGGACAAGGTGCTTTGGGGTGGGGGGGCCGCACAGCCCCCCTTTCCCCAGGGCACCCCCCATGTTGAGGGCACGCGGCCTGGTATGGCTCAGGAGGGGGGGCGCTCGCTCGTCCCCACCCCTTTCCTGGCCGGCCGGGCTGCGTGCTCGGATAAGGGTCTGAGATGGATTTGGGGTTGCCGTTTTTTGGCGTGGGGATTTGGGGTTCCCTTTAAATCCATACCAGGTGACGGGGCTAACGCGGCGGCATTCACTGCCTTCGCTAGCCCCGTCTACCTGCAGTTACGTTCTAAATGAACGGACTGCTCCGTGTGTGGGCAAGTCCATTCATTTTCAAAAGTCCCGCGGACTTTTTCCCGCGGATTGTCCGCCGGAGAAGTCCGGGTGTGTGTGGGCAAGTCACACGCTCGGAAAGTCCGGCGAAGCCCCGCTGGAAAGTCCAGCGGTTTGTCCACCAGACTGGATCCGGCGGACAAAGTCCGATCGTGTATACGCCGCATTACTGTGCAAGGCCGCAATAGATGTTTTTTTTCAGTATTTTTACACCCCCCAAAAAAAAAATTTGAGCACTAGCCGCCACAGTGTCCTCCAGTCGTTGTTAGGGAATTACTGCGGTTTCCTACCATTACCCACTACCTATCCAAGGTCCTATTGAAGCACCAGAAAAAAAACAGTACCCCTAGACTGGTTAATGAGCCTGAAGAGTGATTGGAACAGGGTGTATATGCGAAGAAACTATTGGGAACAGGATCCAGGCAATCTACCTAGTGGCTCCTACACAATGGTGTCTTCTCACCATTATTACGTCTTCTCACCATATTGTTACGTCTTCTCACCATTGTTACATCTTATCACCATTGTTAAATCTTCTCACTATTGTTACGTCTTATCACCATTGTTACTTCTTCTCACAATTGTTATGTCTTCTCACCATTGTTACATATTCTCACCATTGTTACGTCTTCTCACCATTGTTACATCTTCTCACCATTGTTACGTCTTTTCACCATTGTTACATCT
>CM053026.1:764443528-764709420 GCA_028564925.1 Lithobates sylvaticus | reverse complement strand
AACCAGACCGCCGTCCAAAGAAGAGGATTACCAGGGTTATGGCAGCTAGCTGCTGCCATAACAAAGATATCCCTCTTCAAAGTTAGGACATATATCGGTGTGTGGTGGTCTGGAAGTGGCTAGACAAGGTCAATAGCGGGTGAGTGTAGTTTCACCTTTAGCAGCCCCCTTACCTTAAGGCTAGTAGGACTACTGGTAACAGGATGTCAGGGTGCCCCCAGGACCTAATGAAACTCTATACTGTAGAATAATGCTAATGGAGGTAGAAGAGAGTAGCTGTACCATACAGAGATGGAGGAAACATGATGGAAACAACTTTGGCTGCATCAGGAGGACTGGCAGCTTGCTTCAGGCGTAATCTGTAAAAATAGCAAAGGGCAGGGCAGGTATCCAGTAACATAGCAACAGTCAGAATGGGCAGCAGACAGAAGTATTCATTAAATGTAGCAAAAGTCGGGGCAGGCAGCAGACAGTAGAGGTATCAGATAAGGTAGCAAAGGTCATGGCAGGCAGCAGACAGGAGTATCCATGAAACTAGAAAAGTCATCCATTAAAGGTAGGAAACTGAGTGTAAGGTCAGGGCAGGCAGCAGACGGTAGCAGCATACAGTAACATAGCAACAGTCAGAATGGGCAGCAGACAGGGGAAATATTCAAAATATGTAGTGTAGCGATACCCCCAATTAAGAGGGCCGCAAGTTTGTTTGGGTCCCTGAGTACAGCTCCACCAACCCCCCGGCAATCTGCTCTACCCGCTCTGGCACAGTTAATAAGGGGATATGTATATATGCACATATAAAGATTACTTATACTCTAAGTGTAGTGGATTCAAACTCACAGGCAGACTGCTAGCTGAAATAACTGTCTTTTACTTCTGACAATGTAAAAGGAAATGGTAACATGCATTAACATTGGCTTATAATACACAAGCAGGTCCCTGCAGTATGTACTACAAACAGATATATATATATACGACTGGACAGCAATGGGGAACGGAACGCCACGTGTAGCGACCGTCTGCTAGGCACCCCTGAGGTGCAACAAATCTAACTGTGACTACCTAACGGACCAGGCCTGATCCCTAACAATGGAGCTCAGTCCTTGAGGGAACACAGTATTCTTCACCGGCACAAGAACTGTAGAGGTGGTGCACATGTAGAATTAAATGGTGTATTTGTAATCCACAAGAAAGAACAATCTTCTGCTCTCTGAGGTAAATGGCCTTGGCAGTCTAATAGGCATAAAGTGTGAAATAACAGTATAGGTGAGCTTTCAGCTCGCTCACCACTCCGGATACCGTCCTTAGCTCCGGGACCTCCACTGGCGGTGTCCGGCCTCGTTCGTCACAGCCCCTGCGCTCCGGTCCTCCTTCTGACTGACCGTTCTCAAATGAAAGTCTCCGTTCTGCGCTGGCTGACAGTGAGGGGTGAGAGTCTCTCTCAGTCTGCTGCAAGGCCCAGGCTTCAGGCCTTCAGCAGTCCCGGTCCGCACAGGTGTCTCCTCTCTCTGTGATCCCTGCATCAGAAGAGCAAGAGCCGGGCCTTCCCCCTTCCTTATATCACCTCCCCCATCAGCCTCTCGGGCGGAAACCACCGACCTCCCGGGAGCCTGAAGGATTGTGGGAATTGTAGTCTCATCCCCTAAAAGGAGAACGACCCCGCTACACACTCCCCCCACTTTGAATCTTTGGTCCCCAAAGACATTGTTCAATCTACAAGCCTTTTTTAAAACAACACGTTCACATAATTCAGACAGAGGAGCCTCCCACCAATTATCATAGGATGGGGAGCTGTCCTGTCTACAGGTCGCTTCAGTGAGGGCGACCTGTTTAACTGTGCCAGAGAGTGAGCTGGGGTTGCCCTCCACCAAATAAACAGTGGATGGGTCAGGGCGTTCAGCATTCCTCCTTGCTGTGGTAACAGAGTCCTCTGAGCTTTCTCCCATTTGGGGGTAGGTTAGCTTCTTAGGAGGCCTCACAACTCTGCGAGCTCTCTGTTCTCTTGGGATTTCAGGCACGGGCACCACAGGCTCTTCTTCAGGAACACATTCTGGTAACATCACTGGTTCTGGAACATCTACTTCCTCTTCTTCTGAGTAGAGACCATGCATATCCTCCCAGCACTCAGGCACAACACTGAATGGAACAAACTCTGTAGCTTCTGGGTTCAATGTTCTATCTTCCCCATCTTCAGTAGGTGGAAGATCTATGGCGGAATTTTCCGAGGCTGAGGAAGGCCATAGCCATTCCAATTCCTCTCTTTCTTCTTCAGCCGGTTGGGAGTCTTGTCCCCCTTTAGTTTGGGAGGTCTGGGACCGAGTGTTGGGTCAGGGAGTATCCAGAATGGAAACAGAGCCTGGTAAGTCTCTCACCGGAGGTATTCTGACTGCTTCAGTG
This sequence comes from Lithobates sylvaticus, assembly GCA_028564925.1. Lineage (NCBI taxonomy): Eukaryota > Metazoa > Chordata > Amphibia > Anura > Ranidae > Lithobates > Lithobates sylvaticus. The sequence continues at coordinate 764,707,026 of CM053026.1, read as the reverse complement.
AGTGGGAGCAAGTGATTCCTATGCCAGGTCTTCAAGGGCCCCACTCTTCCTTCTGGCTTTAACTTGTACACAGGCAATCCAGGTAGCTTTCTACAGATGATATATGGCTCTGATCTCCATCTATCAGCAAGCTTGTGTTTTCCAGGGATCCCTAGATTGCGTAACAGTACACGGTCCCCAGGCTGCAGGTCTTGTACCCGGACCTTCAGGTCAAAGTTCCGCTTGTTTCGGGCCCCCCTCTGGTCAGAGGCCGCCTGAGCCTTTTCGTAAGCTATCTTCAAACTGTGCCTCAGTCTGTCCACATGTCCCTTGTGGGAGGCAGCAGAGGCATGGTCTAAGGAAATGCCGAAGGCCAAATCCACTGGCAATCTTGCTTCTCTCCCAAACATAAGCCGGTAAGGGGAGAAACCCGTCACATCACTGGTGGTGCAGTTGTAGGCATGCACCAGAGCTGAAATGTGTTGGCTCCAATGTTGCTTCTTCTCTGTCTCTAAAGTCCCCAACATGTTCAATAGGGACCGGTTGAACCTTTCAGGCTGGGCATCACCTTGAGGGTGATATGGTGTAGTTCTAGTCTTCCCTACTCCCAAAGAGTCCAGTAACTTCCGGATCAGGCGACTCTCAAAGTCCCTTCCTTGGTCTGAGTGGATTCTTTGTGGTAGTCCATAATGAACAAAATATTTTTTTAAGAGCACCTTGGCCACTGTAGAAGCCTTCTGATCCTTGGTTGGGAAAGCCTGGGCATAACGGGTGAAATGGTCGGTTATCACCAGAACATTTCCCAATCCACTCAAATCGGGTTCGAGGCAGAGAAAATCAATGCATACCAGATCCATTGGGCCTTGACTCTGTAGATGGCCCATTGGGGCAGCTTGATGGGGTAAAGTTTTCCTCTGAATGCATCGTGCACAGGAATGGCAATACTCCTCCACTTCGGCCCTCATGCAGGGCCAATAAAACCGGTCTCTGACAAGTTGGAAGGTTCTCTCTGCTCCCAGGTGACCATGCTGGTCATGTAAGGCAATCAGCACAGTCTCTCGATGCTTTTCGGGGAGAAACAGCTGCCACTTATCTTCTGAGCTATCAGAGGGGCCCCTTCGGTAGACCACTCCCTGATGCACCTGTAATTTCTCTAACTCTTTCCTCAGCAGGCGAGCTTCTTTGGAAGGGTGAAGTCGAAGTCCCTCTGGACTCTTGTTTTCCAATGCCTCCAGGACCAATTTCCCCATGGGGTCTTCCAATTGGTCACACCTTAACTCTTTCTTGGACAGCTTCGGCAGGCACTCTTCTTCAGCCGGTTGAGTTACTCCACAGTAGCATTTTGGGATTCCCACTGTGGTTACTCCTATCTCTTCAGCTCTGGATCCTCCTCTGGCTTGGAGTTCAGCCCCTTGAAAAAGGGCTCGCACCCCTTCTGGTGCCACTTGAGTCCAGTCTTCCCAATCATCGATCATGACATGAGATCTTCGGGACAGGGCATCTGCATCTCTATTTCCAGCCCCTGGCCTGTACTTGAGGCTGAAATTGAATCCAGACAACGCCGCCAACCATCTGTGTCCAGTTGCATCCAGCTTGGCGGTGGTGAATAGGTAGGTCAAAGGGTTGTTATCTGTTTTTACAGTAAATTCAGCCCCATAAAGATAGTCTTTTAGTTTGTCGACTACTGCCCATTTGAGGGCTAAGAACTCCAACTTGTGGGTGGGGTAGTTCTTCTCCGAGGGGGTCAGGCTCCGGCTCACATAGGCCACTGGTCGCAGCTGATCTTCATACTCTTGGTAGAGTACTCCACCTAGGCCCTCATGGCTGGCATCAACATGTAGCTCATATGGTCTAGTGGGGTTAGCATAGGCCAAAACTGGGGCTGTGGTGAGACTCCTCTTCAAGGTTCTGAAAGCCTCTTCACACCTTGAGTTCCATTGATCTTGAACCGATTCACCGGGCCTCCTAGGCCCCAAGCCATCTTCTTCTCCCTCTGTCTTGAGCAGCTCGTTTAGAGGTTTTGCAATACGGGCAAACCCATCCACAAACCTGCGGTAATAGGAACAGAACCCCAAGAAAGACCGAAGTTCTGTAACTGTTGTGGGTCTTGGCCATGAAGTGACTGCCTCCAACTTCTCAGGGTCGGTAGCCACTCCTTTTTCAGACACTATGTGTCCCAGATAGTTCACAGAAGACTGGTAAAACCGGCACTTCTCGGGGGAAAGTTTGAGTCCCTCCTCACTGAGCCTCTTCAATACTTTCTCCAATCTGGCTTCATGTTCTTCCAAAGTTTTCCCAAAGACAATGACGTCGTCCAGGTACACAAGGACCTCTATGAGGTTCATGTCTCCAACAGTCCTTTCCATGAGGTGTTGAAAGGTAGCAAGAGCTCCAGACAGGCCCTGAGGCATCCTGTTGAACTCAAAGAACCCTACTGGGGTTATGAAAGCAGTCTTTTCTCTATCCTCTGGATGCATGGGGATTTGATAGTACCCACTCTTGAGATCCATCACACTGAACCACTTGGCTCCAGACAAACTCTGTAAGGCATCCTCTATCCTTGGCGTGGTGTACTGATCAGGAATGGTCCTCCTGTTGAGAGTTCTGTAGTCAATGCATAGCCTCAACGACCCATTCTTTTTCCTGACTACCACTATTGGGGAGGCATAGGGGCTTCTGGACTCCCGAATCACTCCCCTCTTCTTCAGTTCCGCAAGCTGCTCCCTCAGATCCTCCAGATCTGCTAACGGGACCCGCCTTACTCTTTCTCTGAATGGCTTGTCCTCTTGCATGCGAATTCTATGGGTGGCACTCTTTGCACAGCCCACATCAAACTCATCTCTTGAGAAAATCTTCTCCCATCTGGTCAGCTGGGCCTTGGCTCTCTCCTTCCAAGCTCCAGGTAGGTTTGGGTTTTCCATGGAGAGTTTCTTCCAAACATCCTCTCCTTCTCCCGTCCCTTTCCCTTCTGACCAGCCAACTGGGACAGCAGGGCTCACCTGTCCCAACAGCATCCTGGCAGGGATCTCCACGGGCCGCTCCGTGGAGTTCCTCACACTCACTGGGACTCTTCCTCTAGCCTTCTTCAGTGCCTTGATCGGGATCACTTCTGGTATCACCTCCAGGCCTGAGTGACCCTCCATCGGGTCGGATTCCAACATTACAAAGGGGCCAGGCTGCTCCCAGTTAAGCTTCACAGTGGCCCTAAGGCAGGTTACCTCTCCAGGCTGTAGCACCGCTCCTTCTCTTGCAAGTCTCCATACCTTTCCTATCCCCTCATTTGGGGTCTTCTGCTCTAGGACCAACCGCTGGTAGGCCGCCTTAAGCATGGGATGGATCTTGGGAGCTGAATTATTCTGTTTCTTCACCAGGGGGGTCAGAAGCCTTCGGACCAGATCCGTGTTCGTCCCTATAATCAGGGAGGTCTTGCTGGTTCCAGGCGGGCGAGGGCACACCACTGCTAAAGTGTCAAACACTTCCGTCTTCCCAGCCACGGATGGGTCAAAGGTCAATTGTATGGGCAGGTATCCATCATAAGGGAAACTTTGGGTTCCTAGCCCCCGTATCTCCAACTCCTCTATCTTCTGTATGGGCAAATGACGTAGGTGTCTATCATAAAAGTCTCTGTATAATAGGGTCACCTGTGCTCCAGTGTCCAGGAGGGCCTGCGTGTATATTCCTTCCACCTGGATGACAACTAGCTCTTCTGGGTAGGGCCGAGTTGATGCTACCTTCTTCTGTGGACTCTTTTCTTTCCAACTAGATTTGCGCTTTATTCTTTCCTGAGCCTGGTATGCATTAATTTTCTCCCTCTTAGTGGGAGTGTGAACCCGCTGAGGGATATTGTTATCTCTCATTTTTAAAGGTTCTGGCTTGGGAGTGCTGTGTTTCTTCGGAGGGGTCTTGCCCCCTCTCTCTGGGGTGTATCTTGGTTGAGGATCCCTGGGTTCCTTCCGAGGAGTTTGGTCTCCCCGCTTTCTTTTCATGCTATTTTTCTTGGAGCTCACTGAAGGTGGTGGGCACCCGGTTGACTCCTTCACCGGGGCCCTCTGGAGTTTCCCGCCGGCTGGCGGCTTTCTGTTTTCTTCCTCTTGGGACTGGAACATACAGCTGCAATATGGCCAATTCCCCCACAGTTAAAACAGATCATCTCTCCCCAGTCAGGTGGGGATGCTGGTGCTGAAACAGTTGGAAACAGTTCCCTCCTGCTTGCTTCTTTCTTTGGGCTGGGCGTCTCTTTCACCACCAGAGATGTCAGTATCTCCATCATCTGGGACATCTGCAACTTCAGAGCATCTACTTCTGTCTTTCTTTCAGGGGTTAAGGCCGACCTGACCGTTGCCACTGGAAGTTTTGTAGGCCCCATCGCTTGTTTTTCCCGTTTCTCTTCCAACATGGCCTCTTCCTCTCTGACCATCCGAATGAGATCGGGGTAGTCCAGGCTTTTCCCATCCTGTCGGGTACGTAGTACTAGTGCAATAGGGTCTAAGGGTTGAGCTCCCCTCATCACCTGCTGAGCACGGGCTTCGTCTACTTTCCCCGGATCTATCCCCTTCTTCAGGATAATCCTATGCAGGATCTTGTCTTTACATCCCATGTACTCCGATAGCTTCTCTCCTGTCTTCTGGTAACAGTGTTCCAGTTGATAGGTAAGCTCCGTGATTTTCTCTGTCCCACCAAACACACTTTCCAGGATGTCTATGTAATCCTGTGCAGTGCAATCTTTCTTGCTTGTTTTCAAGTTGCGTATGGCCTCTAAGGCAGGCCCCTTTAGGCTCTCAACAATCCTTTGCTTCTTTCTACCTTCTGGGACTTCCCATTCCTCTAAGGCCTGCGTGGCACCATCTAGCCACTCTTCAAATCCCTCTTCCCCCAAGGGTACAGGTTTCCTCCCTGAAAGCATCCGGAGTTTCCTGTATCCCGACATCGGGTAATCCCCGGGGTCTCTTCTGCACTGAGTCACAATCTCCCCTAGGACAGCGCACAGTTCTGCACTAAGAGTGGTTTTCACAGGTGTGGGACTCTCTGTGCCCTTCTGCTCTTCCGCCTTGGGGGATAGCATGGTTTTCATTTGAAAACAGTTTCCCTTGCGCGGCAGCGCATGCAGCAATTGATAGGTCTGGCCATCCAGTGCTTGTATGCTTTGACTCCTAAACTGCTCTGGGGTCTCACTTCTCCACTCTATCAGGGCGTATGTATACCCGGCATCATTTCTCATGTCCATTATCCGTGTCTTGTGGCATGGGGATAGGGACATTATGAGCTGTTTCACTGCCTCTTCCTGCCATATCCCTGGTAGTTCAATGACTGCTGCTGCGGCTGGATCAGTGCCCCATATTGAGTACCACCGTCCCACTTCTATCGGGTCCATGCCGGTACCTTCTGGCGGCTTTTCCCGCTGTCTCAGGATCCCGGATTACGAGCCCCCACGTGTAGCGATACCCCCAATTAAGAGGGCCGCAAGTTTGTTTGGGTCCCTGAGTACAGCTCCACCAACCCCCCGGTAATCTGCTCTACCCGCTCTGGCACAGTTAATAAGGGGATATGTATATATGCACATATAAAGATTACTTATACTCTAAGTGTAGTGGATTCAAACTCACAGGCAGACTGCTAGCTGAAATAACTGTCTTTTACTTCTGACAATGTAAAAGGAAATGGTAACATGCATTAACATTGGCTTACAATACACAAGCAGGTCCCTGCAGTATGTACTACAAACAGATATATACAGTGGTGTGAAAAAGTGTTTGCCCCCTTCCTCATTTCCTGTTCCTTTGCATGTTTGTCACACTTAAGTGTTTCGGAACATCAAACCAATTTAAACAATAGTCAAGGACAACACAAGTTAACACAAAATGCAATTTGTAAATGAAGGTGTTTATTATTAAAGGTGAAAAAAAATCCAAACCATCATGGCCCTGTGTGAAAAAGTGATTGCCCCCCTTGTTAAAACATACTCTAACTGTGGTTGTCCACACCTGAGTTCAATTTCTCTAGCCACACCCAGGCCTGATTATTGCCACACCTGTTCACAATCAAGGCATCACTTAAATAGGAGCTGCTTGACACAGTAAGGTCCACCAGAAGATCCTTAAAAGCTACACATCATGCCGAGACCCAAAGAAATTCAGGAACAATTGAGAAAGAAAGTAATTGAGATCTATCAGTCTGGAAAGGGTTATAAAGCCATTTCCAAAGCTTTGGGAATCCAGCGAACCACAGTGAGAGCCATTATCCACAAATGGCGAAGACATGGAACAGTGGTGAACCTTCCCAGGAGTGGCCGGCCGCCCAAAATTACCCCAAGAGCGCAGCGACGACTCATCCAAGAGGTCACAAAAGACCCCACAACAACGTCCAAGGAACTGCAGGCCTCACTTGCCTCAGTTAAGGTCAGCGTTCATGCCTCCACCATCAGGAAAAGACTGGGCAAAAATGGCCTGCATGGCAGAGTTCCAAGGAGAAAACCACTGCTGAGCAAAGAGAACATCAAAGCTTGTCTCAATTTCTCCACAACACATCTTGATGATCCCCAAGACTTTTGGGACAACATTCTGTGGACCGATGAGACAAAAGTGGAACTCTTTGGATGGTGTGTGTCCAAGTATATCTGGCGTAGAAGGAACACTGCATTTCAGAAAAAGAACATTATACCAACAGTAAAATATGGTGGTGGTAGTGTGATGGTCTGGGGCTGTTTTGCTGCTTCAGGACCTGGAAGACTTGCCGTGATAAAAGGAACTATGAATTCTGCTGTCTACCAAGAGATCCTGAAGGAGAATGTCCGACCATCTGTTCGTGTACTCAAGCTGAAACGAACTTGGGTTCTGCAGCAGGACAATGATCCTAAACACACCAGCAAGTCCACCACCGAATGGCTGAAGAAAAACAAAATGAAGACTTTGGAGTGGCCTAGCCAAAGTCCTGACCTGAATCCTATTGAGATGTTGTGGTATGACCTTAAAAAGGCCGTTCATGCTCGAAAACCCTCTAATGTAACTGAATTAGGACAATTCTGCAAAGATGAGTGGGCCAAAATTCCTCCAGGACGCTGTAAAAGCCTCATTGCACGTTATCGCAAACGCTTGGTTGCAGTTGTTGCTGCTAAGGGTGGCCCAACCAGTTATTAGGTTTAGGGGGCAATCACTTTTTCACACAGGGCCATGATGGTTTGGATTTTTTTTCACCTTTAATAATAAACACCTTCATTTACAAATTGCATTTTGTGTTTACTTGTGTTGTCCTTGACTATTGTTTAAATTGGTTTGATGTTCCGAAACACTTAAGTGTGACAAACATGCAAAGGAACAGGAAATTAGGAAGGGGGCAAACACTTTTTCACACCACTGTATATATACGACTGGACAGCAATGGGGAACGGAACGCCACGTGTAGCGACCGTCTGCTAGGCACCCCTGAGGTGCAACAAATCTAACTGTGACTACCTAACGGACCAGGCCTGATCCCTAACAATGGAGCTCAGTCCTTGAGGGAACACAGTATTCTTCACCGGCACAAGAACTGTAGAGGTGGTGCACATGTAGAATTAAATGGTGTATTTGTAATCCACAAGAAAGAACAATCTTCTGCTCTCTGAGGTAAATGGCCTTGGCAGTCTAATAGGCATAAAGTGTGAAATAACAGTATAGGTGAGCTTTCAGCTCGCTCACCACTCCGGATACCGTCCTTAGCTCCGGGACCTCCACTGGCGGTGTCCGGCCTCGTTCGTCACAGCCCCTGCGCTCCGGTCCTCCTTCTGACTGACCGTTCTCAAATGAAAGTCTCCGTTCTGCGCTGGCTGACAGTGAGGGGTGAGAGTCTCTCTCAGTCTGCTGCAAGGCCCAGGCTTCAGGCCTTCAGCAGTCCCGGTCCACACAGGTGTCTCCTCTCTCTGTGATCCCTGCGTCAGAAGAGCAAGAGGCGGGCAAAAGTTGGCCTGGGAGCAGACAGTAGAGGTATCAGATAAGGTAACAAAGGTCAGGGCAGGTAGCAGATAGGAGTAGCCGTGAAAACTAGAAAGGTCATCCATTAAAAGGTAGCTTCACCTTGCGGAAGCCCTCCTTCCCTTATGCCCCGTACACACGGTCGGAAATTCCGACCACAAAATCCGTCTGATTTTTTCCGACTGATTTTGTCCGACACTGGTGTTGCATACACACGGTCGGACAAAGTTGTCGGAAAATCCAATCATCCTGAACGTGGTGACGTTCGTTGCGTATGACAGGACTATGTAGAGGCTAGTAGCCAATAGCTTTGGTCTTGTAATGTGATCTGAGCATGCGTGGCACTTTGTCGGTCGGAATTCGCTACACACGATCGGAAAAAGTCTGATAGGACTTTGTTGTCGGAAAATTTGAGAGCAGGATCTCAAACTTTTTCCGTCGGAATTTCCGACGGAAAAAGTTTGAGATCCTGCTCTCAAATTTTCCGACAACAAAGTCCGATGGAGTCCGATGGAGCCCACACACGGTCGGAATTTCCGACAACATGGTCCGATAGGACATTTTCCGTCGGAAAATCCGACCGTGTGTACGGGGCATTAAGGCTAATCGGACTTCCAGTAGTAGGTTGCCCCAAGGACCTAATACTTGAAACGCTGTACTGTAGAATATTGCTAATGGACCCAAGGAAGAAGAGAAGAGATGTACAGTGATAGAGGAACTGAGATGGAAAATAGCAAAGGCCAGGTCAGGCATCAGACGATAGCGGCATCCAGTAACATAGCAACAGTCAGAATAGGCAGCAGACAGGAGAAGTATCCATTAATGTAGCAAAAGTAGGGACTGGCAGCAGACAGTAAAGATATCAGGTAAGGTAACAAAGGTCAGAACAGGCAGCAGACAGGAGTATCCATGAAAACTAGAAAGGTCATCCATTAAAAGGTAGGAAACTGAGTGTAAGTTCAGGGCAGGCCGCAGACAATAACAGCATCTAGTAACTGCTGTGCTGTAGAATATTGCTAATGGACCCAAGGTAGAATAGAATAGATGTGCAGAGATGGAGGAACTGAGATGGAAAATAGCAAAGGTCAGGGCAGGCAGCAGATGGCAACAGCATCCAGTAACATAGCAGCAGTCAGACAGCAGCAGACAGGAGAAGTATCCATTAAATGCAGCAAAGATCAAGGTCGGTAGCAGATAGTAAAGGTATCAGATAAGGTAACAAAGGTCAGGGCAGGCAGCAGACAGGAGTATCCATCCAAGGTATGAAAGGTCATCCATTAAAGGTAGGAAACTGAGTGTAGCTTCACCTTTAGCAGCCGCCCTTAACTTAAGGCTAGTAGGACTACCAGTAGTAGGTTGCCTTTAGGACCGAATACATGAAACTTTGTACTATAGAATATTGCTTAAGGGTCAAAGGTAGAAAAGAATAGATGCAGAGATGGAGAAAATGAGCAAAGGTCAGAGCAGGCAGCAGACGGTAGCAGCATCCAATAACATAGCGACAGTCAGAATGGGTGGCAGGCAGGAGAGGTATCCAAATTATTGTAGCAAAGGTCCGGGCTTGGAGCAGACAGTAGAGGTATCAGATAAGGTAACAAAGGTCAGGGCAGGCAGCATATATGAGTATCCATTAAAGGTATGAAAGGTAATCCACTAAAGGTAGGAAACTGAGTGTAACTTGACCTTAAGCAGCCTCCCTTAAAGCTAGTAGGACTACCGGTACTAGGTTGCTTTCAGGACCTATTATATGAAACTTTATGCTGTACAATATTTCTAATGGACCCAATGCAGAAGAGAATAGATGTACAGAGATGGAGGAAACAAGATATAAAATAGCAACGGTCAGGGCAGACAGTAGCAGCATCCAATATAATAGCAACAGTCAGAATAGGTGGCAGGCAGGAGAGGTATCCATTAAATGTAGCAAAGGTCAGGGCTGGGAGCAGACAGTAGTGGTATCAGATAAGGTAACAAAGGTCAGGGCAGGCAGCAGACAGTAGCAGCATCCAATATAATAGCAACAGTCAGAATAGGTGGCAGGCAGGAGAGGTATCCATTAAATGTAGCAAAGGTCGGGGCTGGGAGCAGACAGCAGTGGTATCAGATAAGGTAACAAAGGTCAGGGCAGGCAGGCAGCAGATAGGAGTATCCACTAAAGGTAGGAAAGGTCAGGGCATGCAGCTGGGATGAAGATATCAGAGGCAGCACTATAATCTGTGGGCACTAATTCTTGCAATTTGCTGCACAACTCTGGGCTTCAATATATCACCCCAGCCTGCAACCTTTTTATGGTTAAATGGCTTTAATATCTGCAAAGAGTGTTGTCTGTAATCCTGTCAAGCAAGGTGTCCCTGGACCTGTTGCCTGGTAGTAGGTGGGTGTTTTTATCATCACTGTTCAGTGATCCCTTGGGTTCCTCTCTACCTTCTCTGTTCCCTTGAAGAAGGAGAGTCTTGAAACGCGTCGGATTATGAGAATACTATACCCAAGCTGTTGCTACCTTCTCTGTTCCCTTGAAGAAGGAGAGTCTTGAAACGCGTCGGATTATGAGAATACTATACCCAAGCTGTTGCTATGATTATTTATCATTTTAACATATGTCTATATTATTTTCAATTGATGTGTTATAATATGTGACAATAAAAAATGTATTTGTATGAATTAATAGTCTGGAATCTGTATAACCCAATCCCAAGATATTTATTCTTAATACATTGATTTGAAGGGATGATGGCATTCTTGCGGATGTAAAAACTCTAAACTTTTGTTGTATATAATGACTGGCTGGAATTCTACTTTAGGAACAATGTTTTGTACAGAGAGAATGTACATGCAGATTCGCAGCATGAATGCACATTTTTTTTTTTTTATAAACAGGCCATTTAGTTTGGTCTGTGTAATAATAATTTTTTTTTTAAAATAAAATATTTGTTTTCATCTTTTCTTTATCCTTTGTTGAGTCTCAGGGCTGCTGATCTCCTGCAGTCTCCTTTCTGCCTTTTCCTGCTTACATGCAGTCCTGCCCTGTCTGTATGGCATTTCTCAGGGCAGGTTTCCTGATGGTGACAACAGTCCATGGCTGTAAATGTGTGCTAAAATGGCCAGCCGGCCACCTGTAGTCTCCAATGGGAGCCAATGTCATGGGGGAGGGGGGGCAATGCAGAGGCCCAATCACATCCCCTATAGATGTAAGCATTGGACGAAATGCGTTGGAGCATGGCCTGAACATGGTGAAGTCATCACGCACAGTGGCTTTGCCAAGTTGCATTGCAGCCAGTCTTTTCCAATGAGAAGTGCTTAATGCATCATTATATATTTATATGTGAGTGTTTTTAACCTATTTTAATAAACTATATTTTGTGGAACTACACATTAGGTGTCACGTACCTGGTTGAGGCCAAGCTGACGGGAGGACTTTCCCTTGCACCTCATGTCCTGTGTCTCCTGAAGGTGGTGACAGGATATAACAGGACATGGAGTGGCATGGATGCCTGGTTGGAGATTCTGGATGGAAGACACTTGCAGCAGGTGCCAAGCAGCAGGCAGACTGGTGGACTGGCAGATGCAGATACAAGGCAGCAGGTACAAAACAGCAGGCAGCAAACAAGCTGACAAGCAGGCAGATGCAGGATCTCAGGTGGTCAGGCAGGCAGAAGTCAGTAGTGGACCAGCAGCAGAGGTACAAAATCGGATCCAGAGCAGAGTCAGGGTCAGGCCAGAGTCAGTATCAGGCGAGCAGAGAAGGCACCAAAATGGTAGGCAAAAGGCAGAGTCAGGTCACAAGCCGAGTCTGCAATGAGGAACGAGCAGAGTCAAACAGGCCAGGTACTTACAGGAACAGACACAGGATTAGGATACAGGCAATAGAAGCTGACGACCACTCACCAATGTTCTGGTCTCTGGAGACACTTTGAATAGGCAAGTGAGCGCTGAGTACGTACGTATGCTCATGCTAATGTACATGTGCACGTGCGTGGGCATGTGCATGAGTTGGGGCACATCTAGTTGTCATTTGAGAATTATAATGAGCATGTGCACAACTTTGCATCAGGAATAAGCATCAGGGATGCCCAAATCTGGCAGAAATTACGGTACATCAGAATGGTCAGGAACTTCTTCAGTAGCAGTCAGGTGGGCTAGTGAAGAAGCAGCCAAGTGGGCTGGTAGTTCCTGCAGTCAGTGGAACTGGGATCAGTGTCCTTGGTGGAGCTGAAGTTACAGTGGAACTGGGATCAGTGTCCTTGGTGGAGCTGAAGTTACTCCTGTATGCAATCTACAACATTTATTGTATATCTCAGGGACTGAGAGTTCCTAGTCCCTAAGTCCTTTTTCTTTTCTATAAGAGATTGTCAGTATTCAGGAAAAAAGACAGTTCTGGAAGCATGTACACAGGGAGGAAGTTGTCCCTGGTTTTGTTGCTATCTGGGCATCCCATATTTTCTATTCCCCATCCAAGTTATTACCCCTAATAAAGCATAAAAACCAAGCTCAAAGACTGTTCCTTGTGTTTGGAGAAAGTGTGGAGATGACTTGTTGCCTGGCTGTGCAGGAGTGGGGAACCCAATCACCAGTGACTACTTCAAAGGTGAGCACAACACACACATTTTTTTTTTTGAACATATACATACTATTAATGTTTTTATTAGGCACAATTGCATGGTTTCACACAAATTAAAATGTATTTATATGAATGATTTAATGATTTAACATATAGTGATCCTCAATTTATGAGCGTATATACAATCACTGTTTAGTTGTGGGATGTAGCTCTGCCTTTTATTTTACTCTTTTACAATTGATAGACAGGGACAGGACATTGTCACCCTATACCAGGACAAGCCTTAAAAAAAAATGGACCCTCATGGAAGAATCTCCGGAGATTATTTTAATGAAATCTGCAGATTTTAAAAAGATTAAGGATGTATTTTTGTTTAACAAAGGTAAGGCTTATATGGGATTTTAGTGATTGGGTGTACATCCCCTTTAAATAAGATGTTCGGAGATGGACCTGATGAGGATACGCAGCTCCTGCAGGGGGTGATTAGAGGAGGAATTCAGAAATACTGACATGTCTATTTTTCTGGTGTGGAAATGTTTCCTTAAGCCCCATACACACGGTCGGACTTTTTCATCAATTTGGTCCGATTGGACAAGGTTGTTGAAAAATCAGACCGTGTGTATGCACCATCGGACAGTGTTCGTCGGTTTGTCCGTCGGACAAAGTCTTATCTCCTGCTGGAAAGATTTGCCGTCAACCCGGTCCGATCACACCAAATCCGATCGTGTGTACGGTTGTCCGACCGGACAAAGTGCTACGCATGCTCAGATCACATTACAAGACCAAAGCTATTGGCTACTAGCCTCTACGTAGTCCCGTCGTACGCAACAAACGTCACCACGTTCAGAATGATCGGATTTTCCGACAACTTTGTCCGACCGTGTGTACGCAAAACCAACATCGGACAAAGTATGACGGACATGGTCCGACGGACCTGGTCTGCGGATTGTCCGACCGTGTGTATGGGGCTTTAGTGTCCGCTCAAATTACCGTCCACAAACTCAGAACGATTCCGCTGGTGTGTTTTGGGATATCGAAGGGATAAAACTCCCCGTCCTCCCCTCTTCCAGCTTCTTCTACTCAGCAAAAACCCGCCATGTTCTCACCCTCCAACTCTGCAGGAATCCCAGAGAATTCGACAACAACGATCACTAATATACCACCGACTGGCGGCACAACCGGCCAATTCCACCCACCACACTGGGAGATGGGAACGGCCACATCATTAGACTTCCATTGACCTTCCAGTGACTTAACCTGCAAGATAAATAGACAATTCCTAGTTCTCTTTATTAAAAGAAATACAACTTCTCACCCTCCCCTTTTGTAGATTTGCACACCCAGCAAAATTAATTCTCACCAGTAAAACCGCACACATACACACAACCAGGGCTGGCCCAAGACATTGTGCTGCCTGGGTCCAAGAACAAAATGCTGCCACTCCCCCCCCCCCCCCAAAAAAAGGCCCCCACATCCATTATTGTATATCATGAGAGGGTGAGAGAGAGTGGTGAGAGTGACAGAGAAAGAGGGGGTGAGATATAGAGGGTGAGTAAGAGAGAGGGAGGAGTGAGAAATAAGGAGGAGTGAGAGAGAGGGGGAGTAGGAGAGAGAATGGGGAGTGAGAGAGAGAGGGGTGAGTAAGAAAGAGGGGGGAGTGACAAAGAGGGAGGAGTGAGAGAAAGGGGGAGTAGGAGAGAGAATGGGGAGTGAGAGAGAGAGGGGGGAGTGAGAGAGAGGGAGGAGGGGGAGTAGGAAAGAGAATGGGGAGTGAGATAGAGGGGGGTAGGAGAGAGAATAGGGAGTGAGAGAGAGAGGGGAGAGTAAGAGAGATGAAGGAGTGAGAAAGAGGGAGGAGTGAGAGAGAGGGAGAGTAGGAGAGATAATGGGGAGTAAAAGAGAGAGAGAGGGGGGGAGTAGGAGAGAGAATGGGGAGTGAGAGAGAGGGAGGAGTGAGAAAGAGAGGGGGAGTAAGAGAGAGGGAGGTGTGAGAGAGAGGGGGAGTAAGGCTGGATTCACACCTATGCATTTTTAGTGCATTTTTTCAGGGGGCTGAGAGACAGAGTGAAGTGTGAGAGGTTGTGAGAGAGTGTGAGAGAGAGGGGTGAGAGAGGGAGAGAGTGTAAGAGAGAGTGAAAGGGGGGTAAGGGAGAGAGAAGGGGGCTGAGAGATGGTGGGGCTGAGAGACAGGGGAGTGAGAGAGAGAGGGGTGGAGTGCGAGCGAGAGGGGTGAGAGTAAGAGAGAGGGAATGGGAGACAGAAGGGGCTGAGAGATAGGGGGGCTGAGAAACAGGGGGGCTGATAGACAGAGGGAGGCTGAGAAACAGAGGGAGGCTGAGAGATTGGGAGAGTGAGAGAGAGAATAGGGGGGGGGCTGATAGGGTGGTCTGGGAGACAGAGGGGTGCTGAGAAACAGAGGGGTCTGAGAGACAGAGGGGGGCTGAGAAACAGAGTGGGGCTGAGAAACAGAGGGAGACTGAGAGATGGGGGAGTGAGAGAAAGAGGGGTAGAGTGTAAGAGAGAGGAGGGTGAGACTATCCAGGAGCACAGGAGGGCTGCATGGTCAGACTTAACTTTCTCTCCAGGCGGCATCATATCGGATCCATGTAAGCTCCGCTCCTTCCCCTTCACACACAGTCATGTGGCTGCGCTGCTGTGTGCGTCCCGCACGCCTTGCTGAGATCGCACCTGTGAGTCTGGTGCTGACCTTGCTGTCCCGCTCCCCGCACGTGCTGCCACCAGACTGCTCCATCATGATTAGCCAAGGGGGCCCTCAGGCAGTGCCTGATTGGTCAGCCCGCCCCGTGGAGTCCCGGCAGCGGCGGCGGGGGAGAGAGGCGGAGCCGCTGGCCATTACTATTGATAACAGGCAAACTAGGCGGCCGCGAGGCCCCTGTGAGTGCGAGGCCTTAAGCGGCCGCCTAGTTTGCCTAATTAGAGAGCCGCCTCTGGGTGAGAGAGGGGGAGAGCTGGGAGAGACCACATAGCCCTACTGCCCCCCAGGCTCTGTGTGCGGGTAGTTATGTGTAGGATACCCGATACCTGATGTCCAGCAGTGGGCAGCGTCCAGACTCCTTCTTGATCCTTGGCAACCTCTGCCTCCCATCCGTCCTCCTTCTCCGGGCCCCACCCAGCCTGTCCTCCGGCCCGGCCTCCCTGTTGTTTTTGGAGCAGAGAGGAGGCTGCGCCCACTCCTGTTCGCCTCTTTGGTGGTCAGGGAGGGGGTGGAGCTCTTCTTCCTCCTGAGCTCTCACATGTCTAAGGCCCCTTTCACACTGGGGCGGGAGCCGCGGTGACGGTAAAGCAGCGCTATATTTAGCGCTGCTTTACCGTCGTTTTAGCCGCAGTATTCGGCCGCTTGCGGTGCGGTTTTACCCCCCGCGAGCGGCCGAAAAAGGGTTAAAGACCCCCGCAGAGCGCCGCCGTAGCGCCGCTTTGTGGCGGTATTACCGCGGTGTCCCATTCAAATCAATGGGAAGGAGCGGTATAGAAGCGGTCAATGCACCGCTCCTATACCGCTCCAAAGATTCTGCTAGCAGGACTTTTTTGACCGTCCTGCTAGCGCACCGCTCCAGTGTGAAAGCCCGCCGGCTTTCACACTGGAGTGAATGGGGCCGGATTTTTTCAGGCGGTGTACAGGCGCTATTTTTAGCCCTGTACCGCCTGAAAAACGCCCCAGTGTGAAAGGGGCCTAACTGCCCTCATCGCTGGCCACCTTTCCCGAATCCCCGCGGCCTAGCCGCTGTTTACTGCCACGCTTCTGCTGCCAACGAACTCTAATTTTGTCCCCCTTGGCTCCCCCCCCCCTTTGCCCTGCCCATGTATACCCCACCTTTTTAATGAAGCGCCCATCAAATGCATCCCACCAATATGTTTGTGATATTGTTTGTAGCCTAGTTTTTTAATGGGTAGGGCAAACTGGTGTTCAGGGATTGGGCCAAGAATCATTTAAAGCAACAAGATATTAAAAAAAAAAGAAATGTCCCATTTAAAGCCTTTCTAACCTTCAACCTGAATTAACTCCTTCTTCCCCTTCTCTATAGAGAGAATTAGCAAATAAAGGTAACCAATGGTTACCTTTATCTTCTAATTCTCTCTGTGCCCAATCCACACAGAATGAATGGCTCAGTGTTCTCTGTACAGCACTGCGGTATATGTATGAGCTATATAAATGTATAATAATAATAGTGTGTGACTGTGGGGGGGGGGGGGGGTCATTAGAGTGTAAGCTCCTCTGGTACAGACACAGATGTGACTGGCTCAGTGTTCTCTGTACAGCACTGCGGTATATGTCAGAGCTATATAAATGTATAAGAATAATAGTGTGTGTTACTGTGGGGGATATTAATAAATAATACAAATCGGATATATAATCAATATATACAGTATATAATCAATATATATATATAATCAGTATACATACTATATACAGTATTATAATATAAAATATATATAATACAAATCTGATATATAATCAATATATACAGTATATGATCAATATATATATAATCAGTATATATACTATATACAGTAGTATAATATATAAATATATATATATATATATATATATATATATATATATATATATATATATATATATATATATAA
The DNA here is from genome assembly GCA_028564925.1 of Lithobates sylvaticus. Classification (NCBI taxonomy): domain Eukaryota; kingdom Metazoa; phylum Chordata; class Amphibia; order Anura; family Ranidae; genus Lithobates; species Lithobates sylvaticus. The sequence goes on along the minus strand of CM053026.1, from coordinate 764,689,935 downwards.
ATCATATAATCATTAATCATAATCATAATTAAAAATAATATTCCAAATAATCATCAAGTATATACCAGCATATAATCAATATATACTGATATACAATCGGATATATAAATGTATAATAATAATAGGATGTGACTGTGGGGGGGACATTAGAGTGTAAGCTCCTCTGGTACAGAGACTGATATGACTGGCTCAGTGTTCAATGTACAGCACCGCATTATATGTCAGAGCTATATAAATGTATAATCGGGGCTCAAGTCCTGCAGGAACGCATGGGCACGGAGTTCCTGTACTTTGTCCACAACAGGAACTCAGTGCCCTTTAGAAGCCGTGTCCTGCAAGACTTTGAAGTATGCAAGCTGTGTGGCAGGTGCTACACGAGCAGCTGCCGAGACAGCTCACAATAGTAAGTGCCGTACACCTGACCATTCAGGCATTGCCAGTAGGGGGCCCCATGACAGCTTCCGCTTCGATCTACCTGTCAATCACAGCTAGCTGACAGGTAGATCAGGTCCCTGCTGCTAAGAGATTGTATTTAGTCAGACATCTCGTGATGCGCTCCTCCCCGCCGGCCCCTCCTGATTTTCTGTCTCCTCATCCCCCCCCCCCCCCAGTTTCCTGCATACTTGCTCTGTGTGTCCCGCTGAATCCCCCCCTCCTCTATCTTCAGTGCCATATGATGAGAGAACCCAGAGGAGGAGCACAGCTATTCTGCTCACAGGACATGCAGGGAGAGAGGTGAGCTGAGGGAGGAACATCAGTTTGGGGTGGTAAGCTGAGCACAATACCTGGCAAAGTTTAATGCCAGGAGGGAAGTTTATGTGGAAATATGTGAAGGGTTGGAATAGCAGCGAGTGTGTGTTGGAGCCCTGCAGAGTTTGCAGCCCCCCCAAACTAACATACATCTCCTAAGCAGGAACACATCACTATCTCCCCAAGCATTCTGTCCAGATAATGTGCACTTCATTTATCACCTTTCCGTTTAACCCTGTGTTATCCAAACTCTGTTCAATGAAAAGTGTAAACTCACCACATAAACACTCTATATACAAAATAACATTCCCCAATAAAGATCAGAACATGATGATCACATTTGCATGGAAGCACAATTGTATGAATGCTGATTATTCAGAGAATTACCGTATTTATGTTTATTGATTGTTTTTTTTTTTATGTACTAACAGTTAAGCTTCATACACACAATACGAAAATGGATGAAAAATACCACTTTTCAAGCGTTCGTGCATATCTTTTTTTTTTTTTTTTGGGGGAGCTTGGGTGGGAGTTCCCACACTTTTTTTTTTGTTTTTTTTTTATGTACTAACTATTATATGTAGAACGAAAAGAAAAAGGGGGGTACTTTGTGGGACTTTAAATGAGGCATGGATATGTATTTAAAAAATAGTTACATAAGCACTTCAAACACACAATACGAAAATTGGATGAAAAATCGTATGGTACCACTTTTGAAGCGTTCGTGTATTTATTATGATGAATAAAACATAATGGTACAGCCAATCATGAATAAGCAATGATTGAGTGGATACACAGATCTGGTGGACAAGGTTATCCTAGAGGGGAATAATGTTAGGGATAGACTGGGCTTGTCATCCCTAAGTGGGGACTGGAATATTGGTTAATTCTCACATTTCCCTGAGGAGGGAGAGGGGAGATCCGTGTATCCACAAAAAATTGTTAAATCAATCCAATACATCAAAAGAAGGGTTTTTGTGATTTAATGTGTCATAATATATGACACAGCGGGTCATGCATAGCATAGCATAAACAGATAAAAACAGTCATATTGGCATATATAGATGTATATTTGGAAGAGAGAAGATGGGTACAAATAATCACAATTTTTTGAAAAGAATATATAAAAAGTGGATACACAGAGCAAGTGGATAGAGATTATCCTGAAATATACATGTGGTTTGATAAAATTGTACAATTGAGGTAGAACTCGTCTTGGCATCCCTGAGTGTGAACTCTACGCGTTTCATGGCGTTTAAAGCCAATCATCAGGAGTGGAATGCATCAATAATGGCTACAGAAAAGAAAAGAAATAGTAAGTGAATCAGTGCGGTCTCCAATATTTAGTCATGCTCTCTACAGGAGAGCGGGTTTAAAAAGATATATATTTTACCTCTGTTATCACCCGTATTAGTCGCCCAATGGGACGGTGGGGCGGGGACACAGCCCCCCCACCGCAGGGCTCTCCAACGGAGAACCAGAGGTGTGGTAACCGGGGATGGGATCCATGGAGGAACGGGGGGGGGGTTTGTACATGGGAATCATGGCTCCAGTTTATCTGAAATGTTGAAAAAAAAGTGTAGATAGGGATTGAAATTTAATGGAAACAAAAACAAAACAAAACAAAGCAAAAAACAGAAAGCAAAAAAGAAAGGAAGACAGAAAAAAAGTGAAGACTGGTGTGTGAGGTTTAAATGTGAATGGATGAAATGTGTGAATTTCGGTGATTAACTAGTCATTTAAAGTCCCACAAAGTACCCCCCTTTTTCTTTTCCCTGTGTATAATAATAATAGTGTGTGACTGTGGGCGGACATTAGAGTGTAAGCTCTTCTGTACAGAGACTGATGTGACTGGCTCAGTGTACTCTGTACAGCACTGCGGTATATGTCAGAGCTATATAAATGTATAATAATAATAGTGTGTGTCTGTGGGGGGGGGGGGGGGATTAGAGTGTAAGCTCCTCTGGTGCAGAGACTAATGTGAATAGATCAGTGTAGATTGCTGTGGCGTATGTCAGAGCTATTTAAATAGTAATATGCGGTGACTTTCAGGTGTGCGCTGTGCTCCGGATAAGCCGCCGTGCCTCCGGAGTGATATCAGTACAGAACAATCATTAGAATGGGATAATAAGCACTCTCATTAAAGCATGGCTCCTGTAAGGGAAGGCTTGTTTCTCCATTAATCACCTTCGCTTCATCTTGCAGAGTTGAACTTTAATCTGCGTAACGTCCTCATTAAAACTCATCTCGATGATGAAAGACGGGCGGCTCTGATTGCCGCCTCTCCCCGCCATTTCCCCGAGCAGATGCCGTCCCGGTATTAGCGGGTCTCTGATTAAAATACAATTGCTCCAGTCTGATATTAGGAAGGTGTATTCGGCATATTTTCACTTATCGGAGCCATCTGCTCCGCCATCACATTACACAAATGCCGCCCATTATGCCGCCATTTACACTCCAATTAGGCTGAAATAATACAAGATGGTCGATTATCGCTGCGTCAGCCATACCTCTCGACCGCCGTGTACAGCCCTCCGCCTTCAGAAACTTATCTTTACTTTAACAGAGTTCCTAGAAAAAGAGTAAACGTTTTCGGTTCATTTTTAGTATTTGTTTGTTTTTGTTATGTGTTTTATGTTTATGAGTTTCTAATCCGATGCGTTCGACTTTATTGAATTTATTCTTTAACAAATCCCCCGGAGTTAGGGTTGCCACCTTTTCTGCAAGCCAATCCCGAACATTCTTGTACCCATAAAATATGCTTAGAATGCAGTGCCACACGTAAGACTCTCGCAGACATGTATAAACCTCAGCACAATATAAAAAAAAAATACAACTCTTCCAATCAGTGGTGGTGCGTGCATAGAGGGCGCAGGAGCGCCGCCCCCTCACTCCTGCACCGCTCTATCACCAATAGATAGATTCATGCAATTCATGAATCTATCTATTGTCACCGCTGCCGCCCCCTATTCAGGTGTCCGGCCCCTTGTCGGGCGCCGGGCATCTCAATTACAGAGGGGGGGGTGTTTTTTGAAGCGCCCTATTAGAGCTGTAAGCTCTAATAGGGGACCTTATTAGAGCGGTGGGCTCTAATAGGCTTCCATAAGTGTAAACAGCGGGCGCAATGCTTTGCGTTCGCTGTTTACACAGTATTGTGTTAGAGAAGCGAATACATCGCTTCCCTAACACAGACCCGCCTCTCAGCCAATCAGGTTGCCGGGTCTGTTACCTGTCACCTGATTGGCTGAAGTCACAGACGCTGTGATTGAACGCTAGGCGTCCAATCATAGCAGAAGACAGGAGGAGCGCGGGAGAAGACATCGGACGATGAGGAGACACCGCTCGCCGCCTGACGCCGTCACCAGCTGCACACCGAGACAAGGTAAGTGCAGAGGGCAGGCAGGGGGCACAGTGGCAGCACTTAAGGGGCACAGTGAGAGCTCTTAAGGGGCACAGTGGCAGCACTTAAGGGGCACAGTGGCAGCTCTTAAGGGGCACAGTGGCAGCACTTAAGGGGCACAGTGGCAGCACTTAAGGGGCACAGTGGCAGCACTTAAGGGACACAGTGGCAGCACTTAAGGGACACAGTGGCAGCACTTGGGGCACAGTGGCAGCACTTGGGGCACACTGGCAGCACTTGGGGCACAGTGGCAGTGTTTCATGGGCACAGTGGCAGTGTTTCATGGGCACAGTGGCAGCGTTTGGGCACAGTGGCAGCGTTTGATGGGCACAGTGGCAGCTTTTGATGGGCACAGTGGCAGCATTTAATGGGCACAGTGGCAGCATTTAATGGGCACAGTGGCAGCGTTTGATGGCACAGTGAGGCTGTTTGTTTGCGCCCCCCCAAAAAATTTTGAGCACCAGCCGCCACTGCTTCCAATACATATGATTTGCAGACTGAATGAAAAAACGGATTCCTCTATCCACACAAATTAGGTGGATGGAGGTATTCCCTCCCTCCTTAGAGGGAGGGGGCCAGAGGATCTGGCCATTTCTGATTAGTGCTCTGTGTGGCGAATCAACAGATTGCTCGACTCTGTGGAGGGGGCAGAGGGGGGGGGGGGTAGTACAGTGTTCCTTCTGCCCGGGACAATTAGCCACAGTTCAGTGTGAATAAATGCATCCAGGTTCCATGCAGTCTGAAACCCGGACACATGGTTCAAAACCCGGACTGTCCGGGTGAATCCTGGACAGGTGGCAACCCTACCCGGAGTGCAGCCTGCCTGGGATAATACCTTCATGCCGATCTCACCATCTTTCTTCTGTCATGGGTCCGGCTGGCTCCTCTTCACTCTGTGCATGTGCACCACGACCTTGTTTGTTCCTATGGGGAAAGCTTTGAATCGGGGCCATGGCACGCATGTGCAGAACGATTAGGCGCTGTCCAGGGCATAGGAGAGATCACTTGATCCGGGAGGAGGGAAAGTATTTTGCCAGCTGGGCTGTTTTAAGGTGTTGGGTGAGGGGTTCAATGTGAAGTGTGTGTAATCTGATCTCCCTTGATTTCAGGTCAATCTCAGAGCAGCAGCTTCCAAAGTAGCCTATAGAAATCGATTGTTCTTTCTTTGACTCACCCCCCAAGCAGGAAGAGCCACTGGTGGCCACTCTCCTCTGTCCTCCACCAGACTGTTCTTCCCCCACACAGCACCCCTCCTTTCTATCCTCCTCTTCAGACCTCCAGTCATTGCACAGCGCAGCATGCGCGGCTCACAGGAATGACATTATGTACACTGCTTGTATGTTTATAAACATTGTAGCCAGGGGAGTTGCTTTCCCCCCGAAGTCCAAGGCCGGCACGGGGGGGGGGGGGGGGGGTACTAGTAGTGGCGCAGGGTTTTTTGGTTGAGCGGTGGGGTTGTGTGTTGGGGGTAAGCTCACCTGCTGGTTGCTGTCTGGCTTACCAGTGCCCATCAATGCTGACCACTAAACTCACCTACCTGACATACATACACTGACCTACCTGACATACACTGACCTACCTACCTGACATACACTGACCTACCTGACACACTCTGACCTACCTGATACACACTGACCTACCTACCTGACATACACTGAACTACCTGACACATACACTGACCTACCTGACATACACGACCTACCTGACACATACACTGACCTATCTGACCTACCTGACACATACAATGACCTGACACATACACTGACCTACCTGACACACTCTGACCTACCTGATACACACTGACCTACCTACCTGACATACACTGAACTACCTGACACATACACTGACCTACCTGACATACACGACCTACCTGACACATACACTGACCTACCTGACATACACGACCTACCTGACACATACACTGACCTATCTGACCTACCTGACACATACACTGACCTACCTGACATACACTGACCTGCCTACCTGACATACACTGACCTACCTGACACACACTAACCTACCTACCTGACATACACTGACCTACCTACCTGACCTACCTACCTGACATACAGACACTGACCTACCTGACCAGGAGACAGACTTCATGTGTCCTGCAGCAGCAGCTCAGCTCAGCTAAAGCCATGGTGTGCAAGGCAGCCAGAGGAGAGGAGGAGAGCCACTCGCCCAAGCGCCGAACGGGGATCGATGTGGCGCGGCGGCCACATTGTAATTCCCGCCTTCTGGAGCCTGCAGTGCCTATGATGGATGTCACATGTCCCGCAGTCCCGACCTTGGACCAGAGGGACATCCACCATAGGCGCTGCAAGCTCCAGAAGACAGGACCTGCTATGTGACTAGGCCGCACTCGGTGGCGGGCGGCGGCGCTCTGGGCTAATAATAGAACAGTACCCACCCGAGACCCACCGGGGACCCACTCGGGGCTTCAGCCACTGTCAGCCCCCCCCCCCCCCTGCCGACGCCACCAATTGGAGCCACAGGCACCTGCGCATAATGGCAGACTCCTCCACTGAAGCGGTTAAACAAGCTGCCTGTAACTGGACTTCAAGCTCTAAGCAGACTCCCAGGAGAAGTACCCAATTCCACAAAGACGAGGCTTCTGGGTAATCATGTTTTCAGCTGCTGAATCAAAAAACTTTTTGCTAAACTCTCAGGAAAAGAAAATAATTTTTTCTCTTTCTAATAATGCAAAATGTTTTTTGTAACAATTATGCATAATATTGATTTTTAACACAACCGGATCTCTGGTGTAATGGCACTCTACGCGCATTGCCTCCTCGTTACCTCATCCCATCATCGTCGTGTTTATTTACACAATCGCGTCTCTCACGTCGCACTTTAATTACCGCCCGCGTGAGAACGGCCGTTTGTCTCTTCCCTTTATTGCTTTTCGCTACCAGAACAGAGAAGTCCGCCTCGTAAAAGAGAGTTAAAGATATTGTACATTAAATTTAAAGCGCGATTACGGTGTCAGCACCTTCTCTTTATTGTGCGCGCGGCAAAAGCGGCGCACGGTTCGCTCGCTTAATTAAAATACGAAGCGATAGAAACCGCCGGATAAAGGGGAAGGAAAAAAAAAAAAGGGAGGAAAATACTAAATTTAACGAGGCCGAGTGCGGAGATATTCCGGAATGACGCTCGGCTCCATTAGCTATATCTTATTAAAGGATGGTGGCAGAGTAATTAAGCGGCGGGTTTGTATGAGATCTACAGGATGGCGAGATGAAATAAAATAAAAAAAAGGACAAAAGAAAAATGATTTCCAATTTTCGTTAAAGTGTGGCTCTGAGACGCGGATCTGTATTGTAAAATATGAAACAATTTTTTTCCCGGGGTAACAAGTGATCTTATCCCGGATAATTCATAGGCTGGCGAAGGAAATTAATAAATGCTTGTGTTTTATGAGTGGCGCAGAGGGCAGAGGGTCACCTGACAGACAACCATAACAGCTCTACAATGGCAGCATCTGTGCCTCTTCAAGGTTTACTTACTCTGCAATATATTACTTTTTTGTTCTTGGGTTTAGATATATCTCAAAATGAAAGTTTATTGGCTTACTCCTCCCCCCACCCACCCATCATTAATAGTCCAATGACAATTTTTTAAATAAAAATCATTCTATTTTCGTTATATACCTTATTTCAGACCCAATGATGTCATCACTGCCCCGAGGCAAGCAGTGGGCTGGCTCTGGGGAGGGGTTATGCAAATATCAAAATGCTTTGATGGTTGAGTGTCAGTCCGGAGAAGTGGGCGTTCCTAGGCAGGTCGGCATTTACATAGGTAACACCCACATGTGATGATAAGCCTCCGTGATTGAAAAAAAAATGAAATTGAAAGAAAGGAAATGGGGCAGGCCAGGGACGATCGAGCCGAGGAGGAAATGGCTAGATCAGTGGTCTCCAAACTGCAGCCCAGGGGGGGGCCGGATGTGGACCTTTGCTTGCCTTTCCAGCCCTTGGAGTACTATTCCTCCCACTGACACCAATGATGGGGCACTAATTTATTAGATGAAGAAGTTGAACAAATGGCGATACCAAAATCCCAATTTGAATGAAAAAAGAAAACCTTCTGTGAAGGGGAGGGGAAAACATGAGGCCACAAGCCTCTGGGATTTTTTGTTCGTGGTATCTAGGTGGGTTAATATATAGGAACAAATATATATAAAAATATAGAATTTTATTTTCCCAAAAGGGTAGAAGACAACAAGGACACAAGTAATACATCCATACTTTACAGACATATATGTTACATCAGATGAAAGTGTAGAGCTTCGCCATACTCGACATGTTTCACTCTATGGAGTTTCTTCAGGAGTTTGATAGGTTAAGCTCAAAGATATGCTGAAATAACAGAATCGCATGAAAAACGCATCCTTTTCTAGAAACTGTACAGACAAGGTGTACATGTTCATACAATGTATAAAACAATTGGCTCAAGCAAATTATACATCTGGGTGACTGAGCAATTAATACATAATTACAAGTTTGATATAGATATGACATTGGGCATAGAAAGCAGAGGGAAGGCTTGAGAAGTAGATCTAGGCAGAACTTACCACAGATACTTGGATTTGTCTGAAATATCTCTGCATATGTTGATTATAGAATTCTTGTATAAAAACAAATGAATTTCAAAGAGAGATAAAATCACTTCCAGAATGCCACAAAACAGCACTATGTCGCTTGCAGAGAGTCACGCTACAAAATTTAAAGGAATAAGTGGGACTGTTAATCCAATAATAATAATGATAATTGTATGGTTCAGAATAGTAAAGTTATATTGAAAAATGACTGAATGAATGGATGATACCTGTTAATTATTAAGAAGTACGCTGGGGGTTACCGAGCTTGTGATGCAAGTTCAGTATGGTATGCAAGTTTGGTAGTTGCAACATATCCAAAAATTGTTGTTTAGGGAATCATCCAAAGGCTTGTCTGCAATGAACCGGGTGAAGAAACACTCCGTTAATTGCTAAGTGTAAGTTAGAAAAAACTACTGAGTTTAAATAGGTAATGAAGGTAGTAGGTATGAAGAGAGAAGTTTACTGAAGTCTTACCCCATTTAGTACTGATTGTCAATGACGGAATTTGCCGATGAGTGGGGGCAGATAAAACCGCCTCACCCCCTCGTGTGCTGAAAATTCCCTGCAGAGATGGATTGGCAGAGGGAGCTGCCTTAAATAGCGGCTCTCCGACCCGGCGGCGTCTGACATCACCGCCGGGTCGCGGGCGCCAAAACGGCTGCGTCCAGCCATGGACGTCCGTGGATGGATAGTGCGCATGCGTCGACGACGAACCCTGCATGACGTCAGTCGGCGCGTCGCTGGGAGATGGTGCGCCGGCGGCCATCTTTGATTGTCCATGTTTGCCCACACTTCTAAATAAGAGGGTGTGGGCATAGCTATCCAAAGTGGAAGGGAACCCCTGGATGGCGAGCGTAGGTTGCCACCAGGGGAATACACTCAGGGTGGATGGGGAACAAATCAAGTGAGCCGAGGGCGGACAGGGCCAGAGCAAGCCATATAGATGGGGGGGGCCCTATGAAAGCGGCTGCAAAACTGATCTCCGTTGCTGTGCCTCAAAAGAAAACCACCCCCGGGGCGCCCATACAAGCGACTTACAGCGTGCGTCAGTGGACATTTCTGTGGGAAGCATCTCTCTGTAAATAATTCAAAACTATGGCAATCCATAGCCAAAGTAGTAAAGGAAAAAGAGTACCAAGTTCAATTATGTGACAGGTCTGCCCAGCCGAACCAGTCTTCCATCTGCTTTTAACAAGTAGAATTTTAATGTTAAGATCATCAATTACATATTCATATAAAGTGACATGCTACATTAGTCTATTACAAATAATAAGGCAAGAAAGATATAGCAAAAGAATGAATAAAAAAGAGGGAGTGAAAACATAATAAAGGAAGGGAACTAAATAGTGTATTTTTTCCCCATAAAAGGTCTCAAAGTGCACTTGATTAGAGAAATGATTTATAGCTGAGGGCATCATTTAACCCTGGATAAATGGTGGCTTTAAGATCAAAGATCCAGCGAGCCTCACGTTGGAGTAACGTGCGATCATAGTTGCCACCTCTTTCACCTGGGGGTACATGCTCGAGTGCGAAAAAATGCATTTTTTGATCATCGTGGGCATGAAATAATCCCATATGACGACTAATTGGGGTTTCCATCTTCTTTCCACGGACAAGGTTTACATGATCCCTTATGCGGTGGAAGAATGGACGTTTTGTTTTTCCAATATAGAAGGCTGTGCATTCACATAACATAATGTATACTATGCCGATAGATTGGCAATTAACCAAAAAATTGGGTTTATAGATACGTTTGTTTGGTAAAGTAATTTGTCTAGATGCATATATGTAGCGACAAAAATTGCATTTATGACAGGGTTTAGTTCCAACATTTTTTTTGGGGGTAGAGTTGGAACAGTTGTCTTGAGTTGAAACATAGTGACTACGTACCAAAGTGTCTCGGAGAGATTGAGATCTCCTGAAGGTTATTACCGGGTGATCCTCTATGTGTTTAGAAACCAACGTGAGGCTCGCTGGATCTTTGATCTTAAAGCCACCATTTATCCAGGGTTAAATGATGCCCTCAGCTATAAATCATTTCTCTAATCAAGTGCACTTTGAGACCTTTTATGGGGAAAAAATACACTATTTAGTTCCCTTCCTTTATTATGTTTTCACTCCCTCTTTTTTATTCATTCTTTTGCTATATCTTTCTTGCCTTATTATTTGTAATAGACTAATGTAGCATGTCACTTTATATGAATATGTAATTGAGGATCTTAACATTAAAATTCTACTTTGTTAAAAGCAGATGGAAGACTGGTTCGGCTGGGCAGACCTGTCACATAATTGAACTTGGTACTCTTTTTCCTTTACTACTTTGCCTATGGATTGCCATAGTTTTGAATTATTTACAGAGAGATGCTTCCCACAGAAATGTCCACTGACGCACGCTGTAAGTCGCTTGTATGGGCGCCCCGGGGGTGGTTTTCTTTTGAGGCACAGCAACGGAGATCAGTTTTGCAGCCGCTTTCATAGGGCCCCCCCCATCTATATGGCTTGCTCTGGCCCTGTCCGCCCTCGGCTCACTTGATTTGTTCCCCATCCACCCTGAGTGTATTCCCCTGGTGGCAACCAACGCTCGCCATCCAGGGGTTCCCTTCCACTTTGGATAGCTATGCCCACACCCTCTTATTTAGAAGTGTGGGCAAACATGGACAATCAAAGATGGCCGCCGGCGCACCGTCTCCCAGCGACGCGCCGACTGACGTCATGCAGGGTTCGTCGTCGACGCATGTGCACTATCCATCCACGGACGTCCATGGCTGGACGCAGCCGTTTTGGCGCCCGCGACCCGGCGGTGATGTCAGACGCCGCCAGGTCGGAGAGCCGCTATTTAAGGCAGCTCCCTCTGCCAATCCATCTCTGCAGGGAATTTTCAGCACACGAGGGGGTGAGGCGGTTTTTATCTGCCCCCACTCATCGGCAAATTCCGTCATTGACAATCAGTACTAAATGGGGTAAGACTTCAGTAAACTTCTCTCTTCATACCTACTACCTTCATTACCTATTTAAACTCAGTAGTTTTTTCTAACTTACACTTAGCAATTAACGGAGTGTTTCTTCACCCGGTTCATTGCAGACAAGCCTTTGGATGATTCCCTAAACAACAATTTTTGGATATGTTGCAACTACCAAACTTGCATACCATACTGAACTTACATCACAAGCTCGGTAACCCCCAGCGTACTTCTTAATAATTAACAGGTATCATCCATTCATTCAGTCATTTTTCAATATAACTTTACTATTCTGAACCATACAATTATCATTATTATTATTGGATTAACAGTCCCACTTATTCCTTTAAATTTTGTAGCGTGACTCTCTGCAAGCGACATAGTGCTGTTTTGTGGCATTCTGGAAGTGATTTTATCTCTCTTTGAAATTCATTTGTTTTCATACAAGAATTCTATAATCAACATATGCAGAGATATTTCAGACAAATCCAAGTATCTGTGGTAAGTTCTGCCTAGATCTACTTCTCAAGCCTTCCCTCTGCTTTCTATGCCCAATGTCATATCTATATCAAACTTGTAATTATGTATTAATTGCTCAGTCACCCAGATGTATAATTTGCTTGAGCCAATTGTTTTATACATTGTATGAACATGTACACCTTGTCTGTACAGTTTCTAGAAAAGGATGCGTTTTTCATGCGATTCTGTTATTTCAGCATATCTTTGAGCTTAACCTATCAAACTCCTGAAGAAACTCCATAGAGTGAAACATGTCGAGTATGGCGAAGCTCTACACTTTCATCTGATGTAACATATATGTCTGTAAAGTATGGATGTATTACTTGTGTCCTTGTTGTCTTCTACCCTTTTGGGAAAATAAAATTCTATATTTTTATATATACATCTCTATTTGTTCCTATATATTAACCCACCTAGATACCACAAACAAAAAATCCCAGAGGCTTGTGGCCTCATGTTTTCCCCTCCCCTTCACAGAAGGTTTTCTTTTTTCAATGATGGGGCACTATTCCTCCTACTGACACCAATGATGGGGCACTATTCTTTCCACTGACACCATTAAGGGGGCACTATTCCTTCCACTGACACCATTAAGGGGGCACTATTCCTTCCACTGAAACCATAGATAGGGCACTATTCCTTCAACTGACACCATCAATGGGGCATTATTCCTCCCACTGACACTAAGGGGCACTATTACTCCCACTGACACCAATGATGGGGCACTCTTCCCCCCAATGACACCATGACTGTGGCACTATTCATTCAACTGACACAATCAATGGGACACTATTCCTCCCACTGACACAAAGGGGCACTATTCCTCCCACTGACACCATTGATGGGGCACCATTCCTCCCATTGACACCATTAAGGGGCACTATTCCTCCCGCTGACACTATTAAGGGGCACTCTTCTTCCCAATGACACCAATGATGGGGTATTATTCCTTTCCATTGAAGCCATCAAAGGGGGCACTGTTTTTCTTTCTAACACCATCAGTGGAGCACTATTCTACCTACTGACACCAATGATGGGGCACTATTCCTTCAACTGACACTGTCAATAGGGCACTATTCCTCCTACTGACACCATAGATGGGGCACTATTCCTTCAACTGACATTATCAATGGGGCGCTATTTCCCCAACTGACACCAATAGACATGTGCACAATAGAAAAATTTGTTTATTTTCGTTTCGATTCTTTCGTTTTCGTTGATTCGTAAAGATTCGTAAATTCGTAAGTCGTCGGTGTTCGTATTCGTAACGATTCGTATTTTCGTAAGAGTTGTTGATTCGTTTTTCCGTTAGTTTCATTTTCGTTTATTCGAAATTCGGACACATTCGTATTTTCGTAGATTTAGTTACATTCGTACTTTCGTTAGATTGATTTATTCGTACTTTCGTAACATTTTTTTCGTAGATTCGTAAATTCATCATTTTATGTAATGTGTGTGCTATTATTACATTGTAAGAGACACGGAAAATTACGAATCTAAAAAAGAAATGACAAATGTACGAATTTTTTTGTTCAATCCATTCGAAGCACGTTAAGCAGCGCCATTGTAAGAGACACGGAAAATTACGAATCGCAAAAAAAAAAAAAAAGTTACGAATGTACGAATTTTTTCGTTCAATCCATTCGAAGCACGTTAAGCAGCGCCATTGTAAGAGACACGGAAAATTACCAATTCAACAAAAAAAATAAAGTTACGAATGTACGAATTTTTTCGTTTATTTTGATTTTCGTTGTTCCTGTTTTAGTTTTTCGGATTTTCTTCTTTCGTAGTTTCGTTGTTTCTAATTTGTTTTTTTGGGGATTTTCGTTGTTTTTCGGATTCGTTCGATTCGATAATTCGTTATTCGTTAAAATTTTTAGCGAAACGTTCGTTCATTCGTACGATAACGAATGAACGAATATAACGAATTTTAACGTAAAACGAAAAAAAAACGAAACTAATTGCACATGTCTAGACACCAATGATGGGGCAATCTTCCTCCCAATGACACCATTGATGGGGCACTTTTCCACCCACCAACATCATCGATGGGGCACTTTTCCACCCACCAACATCATCGATGGGGCACTATTCCTTCCACTGACACCATCGATGGGGCACTATTCCTTCCACTGACACCATCGATGGGGCACTATTCCTCATACTGACACCATTGATGGGGCGCTATTCTTCCCACTGACACCATCAATGGGATACTATTCCTTCCACTAATGCCAAGAATGAGGCCTTGTTTGTTCCAACTGACACCGGGACATTTTCTACTACCATAAGCCACAGACTGGCCCCTCTAAAGCCTGAGGCTGGTTTCACACTGGGGCGTTGGGGGCGCTGGCGGTAAAGCGGCGATATATTTAGCGCCGCTTTACCGTTGTTTTAGCGGTGCATTTCGGCCACTAGCGGGGCGGTTTTACCCCCGCGAGCGGCCGGAAAAGGGTTAATACCGCCTGCAAACCGCCGCTGCAGCTGCGTTTTGTGGGCGGGTTCGGAGCGCTGCCCCATTGTTTTCAATGGGAAGGGGCGCTATAGGAGCGGTAAATATACCGCTCCTACAGCGCACCAAAGATGCGGCTTGCAGGACATTTTCAGCGTCCTGCAAGCGCACCGCTTCAGTGTGAAAGCCCTCGGGCTTTCACACTGAAGACACAGCAACAGCTGTTTCGGGTCGGTTTGCAGGTGCTATTTTTAGCGCAATAGCGCCTGCAAACCGCCCCAGTGTGAAAGGGGCCTAAAGGACAGTAAACTGGCCCTTTTTTACAAAGATTGGAGACCTCTGGGCTAGAGGATGCTGGATGTCCTCCAGCCAGGAAAAGAGGTGGAACCACCCGTCAAGCTCACCGATTTAGATGATTGGGGCCACACCGCACCCCCAAGCCATACGCTTGGCTTACAATTGTAGTCCTGCAATGTAAACTTGCCAATAATCTATTTTAGAAAGAAGCAAAAACAGGCACCAGCAAGTGGCAGTAATGTCTCCAAAACACCTGGCAGGCACTGCTATACTGCCCTCTGAAAAGCAATCCACCACGGATCCCTTTTCAGAGGTATGTGAGCGTTACCACCTGTCTGAAGGAGCTCTTATGCCGCGTACACACGATCGGAAATTCTTGTCGGAAAAAGCTCTGATGGTTTTCCCCAACGGTATTCCATCATTTGTGTGGCCTACACGCGGCCACACCAAATTCCCGTCGTTTAGAACGCGGTGACGTACAACACGTACGACGGGACTAGAAAAAGGAAGTTCAATAGCCAGTAGCCAATAGCTTCCGTCGTAGTTGAATCTGAGCATGCGTGATTTTTGGCGTGTCGGAATTGCATACACACACGATCGGAATTTCCGATAGAAAGTTTTTCCGTCGGGAAAATTGAGAACATGCTATCAATTTTTGGCTGTCGGAAATTCGGACAGCTAAATTGCGATGGAGCCTACACACGGTGGCATTTTCCGATGAATAATGAAAAATGTTGATCTCCAAAATACTTATGGGAGGTCACCTGGGGTCTGGCCTTACCCGGCCTTTTCCGTCTCTTTGCCATGGCAGGGGGCGGGTTCTGTGTGAAGTGGGGCCACTGATTGGCTACTTCTGCATCAGTCACATATAAGTCCCTCAGCCCCACACAGTGCTTCATGATCTCCATCGTGGTTGTTAGACATGTGCAATTCGTTTTCGTTTTTTTTTTTTTTCATTTTTCGTTTTTTTTCGTTATTTTCGTTCATTCGTTATCGTACGAATGAACGAACGATTCGCTAAAAAATGTTAACGAATAAGGAATCGTTCGAATCGAACGAATCCGAAAATAATGAAAATCCGAAAAAAACAAATTAGAAACAACGAATGTACGAATGAAGAAAATCCGAAAAACGAAAACAGGAACAACGAAAATGAAAATGAACGAAAAAATTCGTACATTCGTAATTTTTTTTTGTTGAATTGGTAATTTTCCGTGTCTCTTACAATGGCGCTGCTTAACGTGCTTCGAATGGATTGAACGAAAAAATACGTACATTCGTAACTTTTTTTTTTTTCCGATTCGTAATTTTCCGTGTCTCTTACAATGGCGCTGCTTAACGTGCTTCGAATGGATTGAACGAAAAAATTCGTACATTCGTAACTTTTTTTTTTTTTTTCGATTCGTAATTTTCCGTGTCCCTTACAATGGCGCTGCTTAATGTGCTTCGAATGGATTGAACGAAAAAAAAAAATTCATACATTCGTAACTTTTTTTTTTTTTCGATTCGTAATTTTCCATGTCTCTTACAATGGCGCTGCTTAACGTGCTTTGAATGGATTGAACGAAAAAATTCGTACATTCGTAACTTTTTTTTTTTCGATTCGTAATTTTCCGTGTCTCTTACAATGGCGCTGCTTAACGTGCTTCGAATAGATTGAACGAAAAAATTCGTACCTTTGTAACTTTTTTTTTTTTTTCGATTCGTAATTTTCCGTGTCTCTTACAATGGCGCTGCTTAACGTGCTTCGAATAGATTGAACGAAAAAATTCGTACCTTTGTAACTTTTTTTTTTTTTCGATTTGTAATTTTCCGTGTCCCTTACAATGGCGCTGCTTAACGTGCTTCGAATGGATTGAACGAAAAAATACGTACATTCGTAACTTTTTTTTTAGATTCGTAATTTTCCGTGTCACTTAAAATGTAATAATAGCATACACATTACATAAAATTATGAATTATGCTCCGATTACGAATCTACGAATGTTACGAATGTTACGAATCTACGAATAAATACGAATGCGTCCGAATTTCGAATAAACGAATAAACGAAAATTAAACTAACGGAAAAACGAATCAACGAAAAAATAACTCTAACGAAAATACGAATCGTTACGAATACGAACACCGACGACTTACGAATTTACGAATCGTTACGAATCAACGGAAACGAAAAAACGAAACGAAAATAAATGAAAATTGTTGTTTTGCACATGTCTAGTGGTTGTCTTATGGCTCCCGCTATCAGCGCTCGTTTATCCGAAGCGTACAACCGCGGCAAATGCCGGAGACGTCCACAATGTGCCGTGAAATAGAAGAAACAAAAACGCATATTTTTGTCTTCAGGCGTGATAAATAATTGACATAAAGCGTGTGTATAGTGAACGCCTGTTCTCGGGAGACACAGACAAAACATTTTATACAGTCATTTCCTCGGGCTGCGCTCATTAGATCAAAATCACCGCAGGAAAGATTGCAGAGAAATTATTTTACTTTTTTATTTTTTTTTTATTTTACTGATTTATTTCAGTTGTTTTTTTGTTTTGTTTTTTGCATTTAAAATGAGACGATATTGGCTCCATTCTTCTACCGAAAAACAAACTATCATTTATTGTTCCTTTGTTCCTCTTCATTTAAAGTGAAGCACTGCAAAATCCATATACCAGGTTCCATGAAAATGTACCCATCAAGCGTGAAAGGGTTAAAGCAAAGGCAGTAGAAATTGTGGCCAAAAGTATGTGAACCCCCCCTTTCCAATGATGGAGGTCAGGGGTCTCCGGTGAAGGGGAGTGGTAAAACAGCACTCCATCATCCAACGACATTGTAGACAATTGTGTTCGTCCAACCTTATGGTAACAATTTGGCGAAGATCGTTTTCTGTTCCATCATGACTGTGCCCCTGTGTACAAATCCACAAAGGGGGGCTACTCCATATTAATGGGTATGGGGGAAGGGGGCTACTCCATATTAAAGAGCATGGGGCAAGGGGGCTACTCCATATTAAAGAGCATGGGAGAAGGGGGCTACTCCATAGGCATTGTGGAAGGGGTCGACTCCATATTATTAATGGGCAAGGGGCTACTCCATATTAATATGCATGGGGGAAGAGGGCTACTTCATATTAAAGGGCATGGGGGAAGGGGGCTACTCCATATTAATGGGTATGGGGGAAGGGGGCTACTCCATATTAAAGGGCATGGGGGAAGGGGGCTACTCCATAGGCATTGTGGAAGGGGTCGACTCCATATTATTAATGGGCAAGGGGCTACTCCATATTAATATGCATGGGGGAAGAGGGCTACTTCATATTAATGGGCATGGGGGTAGGGGGCTACTCCATATTAAAGAGCATGGGGCAAGGGGGCTACTCCATAGGCATTGTGGAAGGGGTCGACTCCATATTATTAATGGGCAAGGGGCTACTCCATATTAATATGCATGGGGGAAGAGGGCTACTTCATATTAATGGGCATGTTGGAAGGGGGCTACTCCATGGTAATGGGCTTGGAGGAAGGGGGCTACTCCATATTAAAGGGCATGGGGATAGGAGGCTACTCCATATTAATGGGCATGTAGGAAGGTGGCTAGTACATAATAATGTGCATGGGGAAAGGAGCTACTCCATATTAATGGGCATGGGGGAAGAGGGTTGCTCCATATTAATGGGCATAGGGGAAAGGCTACTAAATATTTCTGTGCATAGAAGAAGGGGGTTACTCCATATTATAGGGCATGGAATGCAACTCCATATTAATGGGGGGAGGCTACACCATATTAATGGCCATGGGATGCAACTCCATATTAATAGGGGGGAAGCACCATATTAATGGCCATAGGGGGCTACTCCATATTAATGGGCATGGGGGAAGTGGGTTACTTAATATTAATGGGCATAGGGGAAGGGCTACTAAATATTTCTGTGCATAGTAGAAGGGGGTTACTCCATATTAATGGGCATGGGACACAACTCCATATTAATGGGGGGAGGCTACACCATATTAATGGCCATGGGGGGTAGGGGGCTACTCCATATTAATGGGCACTGAATAAGGGGGCTACTCCATATTAACGGGCATGGGATAAGGGGGCTATACCATATTTAATGTGCATGGGGGAAGGGGGCTACTTCATATTAATGGGCATGGAGGAAGGGGGCTACTCCATATTATTGGGCAAATTAGACATGTGCGCCGTCAATAAATTTGTTTCGTTTCATTAATAACAATTACGAACGTTCGTTATGATTAATTTAATAAGCAAAAAATACCTTTTTCACACCCTTAAAGTCTATGGGACACGAACATGAAAAATCAAAAGTGCTCATTTTAATGGCTTATATGCATGGTATTGTCATAGTGTTTGGGGACCCGGGTCCTGCCCCAGGGGACATGTATCAATTTTTTTTTCGGGAGCAGTGGTTTTTAACCACTTACCCACTGGGCACTTAAACCCCCTTCCTAACCAGACCAATTTTCAGATTTCGGTGCTCTCACACTTTGAATGACAATTACTCAGTCATGCAACACTGTACCCAAATGAATTTTTTGTCCTTTTTTTCACACATATAGAGCTTTCTTTTGGTGGTATTTAATCACCGCTCATCAAAAAAGACTGAAAATTCTGTAAAAAATAAATAAATAAAAATTCTTTGTTTCTATTAAAATTTATTGGTGAGTATTGGCAGAGTATTGGCAGAGTATTGGCGAGTATTGGCAGAGTATTGGCAGAGTATTGGCAAGTATTGGCAGAGTGTTGGCGAGTATTGGCCAGTCACATCAGTCTCTGTACCAGAGAAGCTTACACTCTAATGTCTCCAGTATAGTCCCCCTCTCTTTTCCACACCCTGGAGCCAGTTTAGGTTGAATGAAAGACATTTAAAATACATTATATTGTCAAAAGTATTGGGACACCTGCCTTTACACGCACATAAACTTTAATGGCATCCCAGTCTTAGTCTGTAGGGTTCAATATTGAGTTGGCTCACCCTTTGCAGCTATAACAGCTTCAACTCTTCTGGGAAGGCCGTCCACAAGGTTTAGGAGGGTGTCTATGGGAATGTTTGACCATTCTTCCAGAAGTGCATTTGTGAGGTCAGGCACTGATGTTGGTCAAGAAAGCCTGGCTCGCAGTCTCCGCTCTAATTCATCCTAAAGGTGTTCTATCAGGTTGAGGTCAGGACTCTGTGCAGGCCAGTCAAGATCCTCCACCCCAAACACGCTCATTCATGTCTTTATGGACCTTGCTTTGGACACTGGTCAAAATCATTTGGTGGAGGGGGGATTATGGTGGGGGGTTGTATTTCAGGGGTTGGGCTTGGACCTTTAGTTCCAGTGAAGGGAACTCTTAAGGCGTCAGCATACCAAGACATTTTGGACAATTTCATGCAATCAGACTGGAGATAAAGAGATACAAAGTACAAAATGGAAAATTCCCTCACTGTGTTTTTTAGCAGCCGAGAAAAATATAAAAATTTTTGGTGTAAAATTATTTTTCCATTGTTATTTGCAAGCACCGTGATAATCCCCTCCCAACTTCCCCCTTTCTTGAATATTCAACTACTTGGGATGAGGCGCTAGATAATAGGTGCTAGATTACCTTAAAAGAAGGAGAGAGAGACGGCGCCCTCTAAGTGCAGCAAGTTAAAATCAATTTAATGTAAAAAAAGGATTAAGAACACTCACACATTAACTGTGTCATATAGGCATATCTGTGATTTAGATGGTCTTCCGTTTTTGGATCCCGGATGAGGTGATGTCATCAAGGCAGCTGTCAGATGTAGGCGTCCTGTGTTGTCCAGTACAGATCCGGTGGCGCTGTGGGTTCTCGGTGCCTCCGGATGTCAGGATAACAGGCTGTGCGGACAGTGAGTAGCTGAGTGTTGAGCAGCGATGTTGTTGCAGCGAACACTTCCGGGTACGGGTCAGGTGGGGCTAGATTACCTTAGTCGGATACAATTTTACAAATGTTTATAAACAATGTTACTTTGAATCTCTCTATCTCCTGTCTGATCAATGTTTATAAACAATGTTACTTTGAATCTCTCTATCTCCTGTCTGATCAATGTTTATAAACAATGTTACTTTGTATCTCTTAGAATAGAATAGCACATGTATATGAGCTGTTGGTGCTGCACACCCCAAAACGTTATACAAAATGGAAAATTCCCTCATGGGGTTTTTTTAGCGGCCAAGAAAAATCTTCAAATTTTTGGATTAAAATTCTTTTATTTTATCAAAAAGCAATTACAATTTCATGAAAGTTGTAAAAAAAATTAGCTCTGGCATTTACATGAAAATAACATTACCCATCAATCATGATAAGACTACACATTTATATGGAACCCGTTATTTAGCATTTTACTGCAACGTGGTCATCCACATGATATCCCTACACGTTTCGATCCTTCTAATTATGGTCTTCTCAACTATGGTGTTTTTGTTCTATGCAGGGAAAGAAAAATGAATTTTCATATTTAACCACATGCCGACCGGACCATAGCCGAAAGACGGCTACAGCACGGTCGGCTTATCCTGGGTGGACGTCCTACAGACGTACTCCTAGAAACTTGCTCCCGCGCGCCCGCTGGGGCGCGCACTCGGGAACATCCGTAACCGTCGGGTCCCGAGGACCCGGCGCATCACGGTAAACGGTAAACAGCCGCTGATAGCGGCCGTTTACCGCGTGATCGCTCCGTCAAATGACAGAGCGATCACATACAGATCGGTACAGTGAGAGGGGAGAAGCGGAAAGGGGGGGAGATGGGACCAGCGCTGTGGGCTAGATGTGAAGTGCCCACAGCGCTGGTCAGTGACAGATACACTGCCACCACTGTGCAATGCTCTGCCACCACTGTGCAATACTCTGCAACCACTGTGCAACGCTCTGCCACCACTGTGCAATACTCTGCAACCACTGTGCAATGCTCTGCCCCCACTGTACAATACTCTGCAACCACTGTGCAATGCTCTGCCCCCACTGTACAATACTCTGCAACCACTGTGCAATGCTCTGTCACCACTGTGCAACGCTCTGCCACCACTGTGCAATGCTCTGCCACCACTGTGCAACGCTCTGCCACCACTGTGCAATGCTCTGCCACCACTGTGCAACGCTCTGCCACCACTGTGCAACGCTCTGCCACCACTGTGCAATACTCTGCAACCACTGTGCAATGCTCTGCAACCACTGTGCAACGCTCTGCCACCACTGTGCAATACTCTGCAACCACTGTGCAACGCTCTGCCACCACTGTGCAATTCTTTGCCACCACTGTGCAACACTGCAACACTGCAATACTCTGCCAGTACTCGTCAATACTCTGCCAATACTCGCCAATACTCACCAATACTCTGCCAATACTCGCCAATACTCGCCAATACTCACCAATACTCTGCCAATACTCGCCAATACTCGCCAATAAATTTTAATCGAAACAAAGAATTTTTATTTTATTTTTTTACCAAATTTTCAGTATATTTTGATTCATAGCACAAAAATGTAAAAACCCAGAGGTGATCAAATACCACCAAAAGAAAGCTCTATTTGTGGGAAAAAAAAAGTACAAAAAATTAATTTAGGTACAGTGTTGCATGACTGAGTAATTGTCATTCAAAGTGTGAGAGCACCGAAAGCTGAAAATTGGTCTGGTTAGGAAGGGGGTTTAAGTGCCCAGTGGGTAAGTGGTTAATCATCATTTTATATTAAGCATTACATCTATCCACATAAAATGGTGTATATTTACCAATTATGATGATGGGGAAAAGGATAGACATGTCCTATAGCCAGAGATTCCTTTAAAATTTGGTCTTGGTGATCCTGAAGCCTCCGTGTGTCGTCTGTAGTCTCCTTGGAACGGGCCACACCTCCAAAGAACTTACAAGAGACCACTCTTTTGGACTTCCAATGGGACAAGGGGGAGAGCAAGCAAACGCTTGTGATATATTATAGCAACCTTAATGTTTTTACAATAAAAATTCAAAGGGATTTTTTGGGCAGGGATTTTTTAAATATTAGATGGTTACCAAACTAGATAACCACCAACCGAATAATTCAATTAAATCATTATTTTTTTTAATTTATTGATTAATTATGAATGATTTTATTTATTTTGACTCCTATGGGTTGGTGTATTAATTCATTGTTATATATTTATGTTACTCTGACAACAGAGAGACCATAAAGATCATTGTGTATGTTTATAAAAAAAAATCTGTGAAAATAATATGAAGTGATAAAGTGAAAATTAATAAATTTGTGTGTTTAACAAATGAATTGATTAAATGTGATGTAGTTAATTGTAAATTTGTTTACTGAAAGAAATGTATTTAATGAGCTTGATATTAAAAAGAAAAAAATCCAAACAAATTGTGATGTTGAACTGTGATATGTTAAATGTGAAAAAACGGAAAATTCCTATCAAAATACTTACCGTAATTTTCCTTTCCTGATGGACTCCAAGGCAGCCGACGTGTGGGTTTAGTCCCGCCTCCACTACCCTATAGGACGCTACTCCCATAAATCTTTGCTCCCTGCCAGAGGCCGTGTTTGGTAACTATCCTACTCCAGCCATTTGGGAGGGAACTCCGGCTGCCATGGAGTCCATCAGGAAAGGAAAATTACGGTAAGTATTTTGATAGGAATTTTCAGTTTTCCTGACAGACTCCATGGCAGCCCTGCGCCCCCCCACCCCAAAGCACCTTGTCCCCATGTTGATGAGGACAAGGGCCTCTTCCCAACAACCCTGGCCGTTGGTTGTCGGGGTCTGCGGGCAGGGGGCTTATCGGAATCCGGGAGCCCACTTTAATAAGGGGGCCCCCGGATCCCGGCCCTCCACCCTATGTGAATGAGTATGGGGTATGATGTACCCCTACCCATTCACCTAAGGTGTAAATTGTAACATAAAAAAAACACACAATTTTTAAAAAATATTTTATTGCACTGCTCCGGGGGTCTTCTTCCGTCTTGGGGGGGTCTTCTCGCCGAACTCCTCCACTATTTTACCTAGCTCTTTTACCGAGCGGAGGAGCCCGGCTTTCTTCTTCTTCGCCGCCGTCGTCTGGGGGTCTCGATCCGCCTTCGGTTGTCTTCCGGGGTCTCTTCTGTTCTTGCCGCTGTCGTCGCCTTCTGCGCCGCCGTCTTCTTCTTCTTCTTCTTAAGATGTTGACTCTTCGCTGTCTCTGGCCGGAATGGCATAGACGCGCTGTGTTGGGACTTATATAGGGACAAGGGGGCAGAGTCACATGCTCATGTCACATGGTGACCCCGCCCACATATGATGTCACAGTCCCAGCATCCTCCGGCCTCCTCAACTTAACCCCTCCAGCCAGAGGTGTAAAATGATGTAGCTGCAGGAGCCTGTCCTCAGTCCAGCGCGTTGCAAGTCCATACAATAGCAGCTTCATACTAATCTCTGGGTCCAAAAGTTAATTCAGGACTAGCACATTGATAATATTCACCTGTCTTGTCCTCTGATCAATTTCCCTTGGATTGGACTTAGTCATATTGCTTGAGTTATTGAGCTCTATTACCAATAGGCTATTTCAGCACTGCAGTTAATATTAGCCTGGTAAACAGAATAGTTGAATTACCTTTTTTTTGGTCCTGATCACAATAAAGAACATATATATATATATATATATATATATATATATATATATATATATATATATATATATATATATATAAATAAAAAACCATTTATCATTCCCTTGTAGGACATTGGCCATTGTCAGAGATTTCTTTAAACAAACACAATGATTCCTTGTCATGACAAATGCAGGTAATCAAACAACATTAACAAGAATGAAGACATAAGGGACAACTCAAGCCATAGAGCTTGAGTTATTGAGCTCTATTACAAATAGGCTATTTCAGCACTGCAGTTAAGATTAGCCTGGTAAACACGTAAAAAGAGTTTTAATGCAATATGCACTATCCATACTTAATTTTTTTTTGTGAATAGATGAATTATCTTTTTTTTTTTTTGGTCCTGATCAAAAGAAAGAAAAAAAAAATATATATATATACATACACTTATCATCCCCTTGTAGGACATTGGCCATTGTCAGAGATTTCTTTAAACAAACACAATGATTCCTTGTCAGGAGAAATACAGGTAATCAAACAACATTAACATTGCAAGAAGGGAGATATAAGGGATAAGTCATAGAGCTTGAGTTATTGAGCTCTATTACCAATAGGCTATTTCAGCACTGCAGTTAAGATTAGCCTGGTAAACACGTAAAAAGAGTTTCAATGCAATATGCACTATCCATACTTAATTTTTTTTTGTGAATAGATGAATTATCTTTTTTTTTTTTGGTCCTGATCAAAAGAAAGAAAAAAAAATATATATATATACATAAAAAAAAAAAACACTTATCATTGCCTTGTAGGACATTGACCATTGTCAGAGATTTCTTTAAACAAACACAATGATTCCTTGTCAGGAGAAATACAGGTAATCAAACAACATTAACATTGCAAGAAGGGAGATATAAGGGATAAGTCATAGAGCTTGAGTTATTGAGCTCTATTACCAATAAGCTATTTCAGCACTGCAGTTAAGATTAGCCTGGTAAACACGAAAAAAGAGTTTCAATGCAATATCCATACTTACATTTTTTTTTGTGAATAGCTGAATTATCTTTTTTTGCTGGTCCTGATCAAAATAAAGAAAATATATATTTATATATATATATATATATATATATATATATATATATATATATATATATATATATATATATATAAAAATAAAAACACATCATTCCCTTGTAGGACATTGGCCATTGTCATAGATTTCCTTAAACAAACACAATGATTCCTTGTCAGGAGAAATGCAGGTAATCAAACAACATTAACATTGCAAGAAGGAAGACATAAGGGACATCTCTGTATACATAATGAGGTCACAAAAGCTGCGGACGATTAAAATTCATAGTCGAGGGCAGCGCAGGCATTGGGTGGGGAAGACAACATGTTGAATGCAGTGAATGAGTCTGGCCCCATTAATCATTTTAATTAAAGCAGGAGGATCTAGGATGCGAGGTCACCGGGAACAGCCCACGTTCTCCGATGCGAGCGCAGATAGCCGGTGACTGATGAAGTCTTCGATGATAATTGTCTATAAAGTCGGACAGTGTGAAGGTCATCACTCCAGGCGATTCAGTTCGCATTTGCAGCGCTATACAAGTCGTTCATTCATTCATTCCAGTGTGTGTCTGAAACCTGGACTGGAACATGTCCATCCTTCCATGGGAACCAACCACTGATCCCAAACCTCTTGGTCCCATGCTTCTTAGGCAGATGTCCCTTTTCCTGGTCCCATTTCCCAAAAATAAACCTATTTTCCTGCCAAAGATCATCATATTGTTATGGTGAGTAGGTAAGAGTTCCCTGTACTGTGTATATGGGAGAGGACTGAACATCTGTTCAAGAGTGCCCAGACATGGTAAAAAGTACATATAATGATACATAAAATACATAAAAAGAGTAACACACTCACCAAAGTAAATGATAATCTGTGCTTCCTCCCACTCCATGATTTTAGGAAAGGGGTCACTGCCACGAAACGCGTCACCTTTACAAAAGCAGCACATCTGCCATTTGAGGGGCAGTAAGCTCGATTCTCCCAGGTGTTTGTGTGCTTCCTCTGAAGGGATCCACTCCACAATTTACATTGAGCATCGCCCTCGATCGCCTACATGAACCGCAGGAAAGGTGAGACTGCTCCCAGGTTTACTGCTATTGTAATGCCAATGAGTTTTTGGGTATAGTAAGGTTAACTCATTTCAGGGGAATAAGTGTAACGTGTCTCGGCGGGGTATGGTAAGGGTGACCTGTTTTGAGGTATGGTGGGGGAAACATGTTTGAAGGTAGGGTAAGGGCAATGCATTTTGGGGTATTTGGGGTGTTTTTTTGGGTTTGGTAAGGGTGGCTTGATTTGGGGTATGCTACAGGTGATACATTTTGTTGTGTGGTATGGGTGACACGTTTTGAGGTATGATAAGTGTTACATGTTTGGGGTATGGTAAGGGTTAAGCAATTTGGGGCATGGTAAGGGAGATGCATTTTGGGGTATAGTATAGGAAATTCTTTTCTGTATATGGTGATGCATTTTGGGGTATAACATGTTTCAGGGTATGGTAAGACTGACATGTTACAGGGTATGCTAAGATGAACATGTTTCAGGGTATGGTAAGGGTGACATGTTTTGTGGTATGGTAAGGGGGACATGTTACACGGTATGGTAAGGGCGAAGTGTTTCAAGGTATGGTAAGGCTGACGTGTTTCAGGGTATGGTGAGGGTGACGTGTTTCAAGGTATGGTAAGGGTGACATGTTTTAAAAAAAAAAAACACACAATTTTTAAAAAATATTTTATTGCACTGCTCCGGGGGTCTTCTTCCGTCTTGGGGGGTCTTCTCGCCGAACTCCTCCACTATTTTACCTAGCTCTTTTACCGAGCGGAGGAGCCCGGCTTTCTTCTTCTTCGCCGCCGTCGTCTGGGGGTCTCGATCCGCCTTCGGTTGTCTTCCGGGGTCTCTTCTGTTCTTGCCGCTGTCGTCGCCTTCTGCGCCGCCGTCTTCTTCTTCTTCTTCTTAAGATGTTGACTCTTCGCTGTCTCTGGCCGGAATGGCATAGACGCGCTGTGTTGGGACTTATATAGGGACAAGGGGGCAGAGTCACATGCTCATGTCACATGGTGACCCCGCCCACATATGATGTCACAGTCCCAGCATCCTCCGGCCTCCTCAACTTAACCCCTCCAGCCAGAGGTGTAAAATGATGTAGCTGCAGGAGCCTGTCCTCAGTCCAGCGCGTTGCAAGTCCATACAATAGCAGCTTCATACTAATCTCTGGGTCCAAAAGTTAATTCAGGACTAGCACATTGATAATATTCACCTGTCTTGTCCTCTGATCAATTTCCCTTGGATTGGACTTAGTCATATTGCTTGAGTTATTGAGCTCTATTACCAATAGGCTATTTCAGCACTGCAGTTAATATTAGCCTGGTAAACAGAATAGTTGAATTACCTTTTTTTTGGTCCTGATCACAATAAAGAACATATATATATATATATATATATATATATATATATATATATATATATATATATATAAATAAAAAAACATTTATCATTCCCTTGTAGGACATTGGCCATTGTCAGAGATTTCTTTAAACAAACACAATGATTCCTTGTCATGACAAATGCAGGTAATCAAACAACATTAACAAGAATGAAGACATAAGGGACAACTCAAGCCATAGAGCTTGAGTTATTGAGCTCTATTACAAATAGGCTATTTCAGCACTGCAGTTAAGATTAGCCTGGTAAACACGTAAAAAGAGTTTTAATGCAATATGCACTATCCATACTTAATTTTTTTTTGTGAATAGATGAATTATCTTTTTTTTTTTTTGGTCCTGATCAAAAGAAAGAAAAAAAATATATATATATATACATACACTTATCATCCCCTTGTAGGACATTGGCCATTGTCAGAGATTTCTTTAAACAAACACAATGATTCCTTGTCAGGAGAAATACAGGTAATCAAACAACATTAACATTGCAAGAAGGGAGATATAAGGGATAAGTCATAGAGCTTGAGTTATTGAGCTCTATTACCAATAAGCTATTTCAGCACTGCAGTTAAGATTAGCCTGGTAAACACGAAAAAAGAGTTTCAATGCAATATCCATACTTACATTTTTTTTGTGAATAGCTGAATTATCTTTTTTTGCTGGTCCTGATCAAAATAAAGAAAAAATATATATATATATATATATATATATATATATATATATATATATATATATATATATATATATATATATATATAAACATTTATCATTCCCTTGTAGGACATTGTTTAAAGAAATCTCTGACAATGGCCAAACACAATGATTCCTTGTCAGGAGAAATACATGTAATAAAACAAACTTAACATTGCAAGAAGGAAGATATAAGGGACAACTCAAGTCATAGAGCTTGAGTTATTGAGCTCTATTACCAATAAGCTATTTCAGCACTGCAGTTAAGATTAGCCTGGTAAACACGAAAAAAGAGTTTCAATGCAATATCCATACTTACATTTTTTTTTTGTGAATAGCTGAATTATCTTTTTTTGCTGGTCCTGATCAAAATAAAGAAAATATATATATATATATAAAAAAAAAAACATTTATCATTCCCTTGTAGGACATTGTTTAAAGAAATCTCTGACAATGGCCAAACACAATGATTCCTTGTCAGGAGAAATACATGTAATAAAACAACATTAACATTGCAAGAAGGAAGATATAAGGGACAACTCAAGTAATAGAGCTTGAGTTATTGAGCTCTATTACCAATAGGCTATTTCAGCACTGCAGTTAAGATTAGCCTGGTAAACACGTAAAAAGAGTTTCTATGCAATATCCATACTTACATTTTTTTTTTTTTGTGAATAGTTGTATTATCATTTTTTTTTTTGGTCCTGATCAAAATAAAGAATATATATATATATATATATATATATATATATATATATATATATATATATATATATATATATATATATATATATATATATATATATATATATATATATATATATATATAAATATAAAAAAAAAAAAACATTGATCATTCCCTTGTTGGACATTGGCCATTGTCAGAGATTTCTTTAAACAAACACAATGATTCCTTGTCAGGAGAAATACAGGTAATCAAACAACATTAACATTGCAAGAAGGGAGATATAAGGGATAAGTCATAGAGCTTGAGTTATTGAGCTCTATTACCAATAGGCTATTTCAGCACTGCAGTTAAGATTACCCTGGTAAACACGAAAAAAGAGTTTCTATGCAATATCCATACTTACATTTTTTTTTTTTTCGAATAGTTGAATTATCTTTTTTTTGGTCCTGATAAAAAGAAAGAATATATATATTTATATATATATATATATATATATATATATATATATATATATATATATATATATATATATATATATAAAAATAAAAACACATCATTCCCTTGTAGGACATTGGCCATTGTCAGAGATTTCCTTAAACAAACACAATGATTCCTTGTCATGAGAAATGCAGGTAATCAAACAACATTAACATTACAAGAAGGAAGACATAAGGGACATCTCTGTATGCATAATGAGGTCACAAAAGCTGCGGACGATTAAAATTCATAGTCGAGGGCAGCGCAGGCATTGGGTGGGGAAGACAACATGTTGAATGCAGTGAAGGAGTCTGGCCCCATTAATCATTTTAATTAAAGCAGGAGGATCTAGGATGCGAGGTCACCGGGAACAGCCCACGTTCTCCGATGCGAGCGCAGATAGCCGGTGACTGATGAAGTCTTCGATGATAATTGTCTATAAAGTCGGACAGTGTGAAGGTCATCACTCCAGGCGATTCAGTTCGCATTTGCAGCGCTATACAAGTCGTTCATTCATTCATTCCAGTGTGTGTCTGAAACCTGGACTGGAACATGTCCATCCTTCCATGGGAACCAACCACTGAACCCAAACCTCTTGGTTCCATGCTTCTTAGGCAGATGTCCCTTTTCCTGGTCCCATTTCCCAAAAATAAACCTATTTTCCTGCCAAAGATCATCATATTGTTATGGTGAGTAGGTAAGAGTCCCCTGTACTGTGTATATGGGAGAGGACTGAACATCTGTTCAAGAGTGCCCAGACATGGTAAAAAGTACATATAATGATACATAAAATACATAAAAAGAGTAACACACTCACCAAAGTAAATGATAATCTGTGCTTCCTCCCACTCCATGATTTTAGGAAAGGGGTCACTGCCACGAAACGCGTCACCTTTACAAAAGCAGCACATCTGCCATTTGAGGGGCAGTAAGCTCGATTCTCCCAGGTGTTTGTGTGCTTCCTCTGAAGGGATCCACTCCACAATTTACATTGAGCATCGCCCTCGATCGCCTACATGAACCGCAGGAAAGGTGAGACTGCTCCCAGGTTTACTGCTATTGTAATGCCAATGAGTTTTTGGGTATAGTAAGGTTAACTCATTTCAGGGGAATAAGTGTAACGTGTCTCGGCGGGGTATGGTAAGGGTGACCTGTTTTGAGGTATGGTGGGGGAAACATGTTTGAAGGTAGGGTAAGGGCAATGCATTTTGGGGTATTTGGGGTGTTTTTTTTGGGTTTGGTAAGGGTGGCTTGATTTGGGGTATGCTACAGGTGATACATTTTGTTGTGTGGTATGGGTGACACGTTTTGAGGTATGATAAGTGTTACATGTTTGGGGTATGGTAAGGGTTAAGCAATTTGGGGCATGGTAAGGGAGATGCATTTTGGGGTATAGTATAGGAAATTCTTTTCTGTATATGGTGATGCATTTTGGGGTATAACATGTTTCAGGGTATGGTAAGACTGACATGTTACAGGGTATGGTAAGACGAACATGTTTCAGGGTATGGTAAGGGTGACATGTTTTGTGGTATGGTAAGGGGGACATGTTACACGGTATGGTAAGGGCGAAGTGTTTCAAGGTATGGTGAGGATGATGCATTTCACGGTATGGTAAGGCTGACGTGTTTCAGGGTATGGTGAGGGTGACGTGTTTCAAGGTATGGTAAGGGTGACATGTTTTAAGATATGGTAAGGGAGACACGTTTCATGGTATGGTAAGTGTTGTAATGTATTGGCCGATTTATGTGGGATTTTATATTATATATATATATATATATATATATATATATATATATATATATATATATATATATATATATATGTACACATACAGTACATATACAATATATATATATATATATATATATATATATGTGCTGTATTATATATATATGTATTATATATAACATTGACCAGGCCAGATTTCAGTTGACAATGTTATCTGTTAACCTAATTACACATATCAAAGGGGACTTGTTGATCAAAGGGGAAGTGGCCAAACAAGAATTACTCCACATATCAAAAGGGAACAGATAATGATTCTGGGCTATGCTGAGGTTAATATGCAAGAATGCAGATTAGGGCAGTTTATGACTACAGCTGTTCACAGCTTGGAGTGATCTGCTGTCACTCTGAAAGACAGGAGCAGATCAAAGCATTTAATGGAAACGGCCAATCAAATTGCTCAGCCATTCAGTGTATGGGGGGGATATAACATGGCATTCAGTCTGTTTAGAAGTGTGTGTTTTTATGAAGGCACCAAAAGTCACATGGATCCATGGGTCTCTAGAAATTTACTAACACTGTCATGATTATACCCTGTTGGATTTTGTCATCTATTACAAAACTGTTCTGTTTTGGAAGTCAATAAAGTGCGTCTCTCTGGAAGAATTGGGTTTGCTGCGGGACAATACTTATTAATAACTACTATTCATCTAAACCACAATATATTATATCACTACAGTAAGCGTGACGTGTTTTAGGATATGGTAAGGGTGACGTGTTTCAGAGTAGGGTAAGGGTGATGGGTTTTAGGGTATGGTAAGGGTGACATGTTTTGGGGTATGGTAAGGGTGACGTGTTTCGGGGTGTGGTAAGGGTGACGTGTTTAGGGGTGTGGTAAGGGTGATGTAAGGGTGACGTGTTTAGGGGTATGGCAAGGGTGCCGTGTTTAGGGGTATGGTAAGGGTGACATGTTTTGGGGTATGGTAATGGTGACATGTTTAGGGGTATGGAAAGGGTGACGTGTTTAGGGGTATGATAAAGGTGACATGTTTTGGGGTATGGTAAGGGTGACATGTTTTGGGGTATGGTAAGGGTGACATGTTTTGGGGTATGGTAAGGGTGACGTATTTAGGGGTATGGTAAGGGTGACGTGTTTAGGGGTATGGTAAGGGTGACGTGTTTAGGGGTATGGTAAGGGTAACGTGTTTAGGGGTATGGTAAGGGTGACATGTTTAGAGGTATGATAATGGTGATGTGTTTAGGGGTATGAAAAGGGTGACGTGTTTTGGGGTATGATAAAGGTGACATGTTTTGGGGTATGGTAAGGGTGACATGTTTGGGGGTATGGTAAGGGTGACGTGTTTTGGGGTATGGTAAGGGTGACGTGTTTGGGGGTATGGTAAGGGTGATGTGTTTTGGGGTATGGTAAGGGTGACGTGTATGGGGGTATGGTAAGGGTGACGTGTTTTGGGGTATGGTAAGGGTGACGTGTTTAGGGGTATGGTAAGGGTGACGTGTTTAGGGGTATGGTAAGGGTGACACGTTTGGGGGTATGGTAAGGGTGACACGTTTGGGGGTATGGTAAGGGTGACACGTTTAGGGGTATGGTAAGGGTGACATGTTTAGGGGTATGGTAAGGGTGACATGTTTAGGGGTATGGTAAGGGGGACATGTTTTAGGGTATGGTGAGGGTAAAATGTTTCAGAGTTTGGTAAGGGTGACGCGTTTTAGGGTATGGTAAGAGAGACATGTTTCAGGGTACGGTAAGGGTGACGTATTTTGGTCTAGCATGGCAAGGCAAACACATTTTGAAGCATGGTAAGGGTGGCATGGTAAGGGGTAGTGACCTCTGCGAAATGTGGTTCTCTTCATCGGAAGCACACAGTCATCATTCACTTTTGGGTGTTTTTTTACTAATTTTAAACAACATTAAATGTTCTTTTAAATGCCCATTGCATTTTTTTTCTTGGTGTTGTACCCACACTGAAAACTACTTTTAATTTCTTCACATACTTGTATAAAAGAAAAGTACATACATTTTCTAACTTTCACCAGAAATGTATTGATGTTTGGTTGTTGTGGGCAACATCTAGAATACCTGATTAATGTTCAAAACTTACGGTCGACTAGAACATCGAGCTCATCCCTACAAAGAAGATACAAAGTAACATTGCTAATAAACATTGATCAGACAGGAGATAGAGAGATACAAAGTAACATTGTTTATAAACATTCATCAGACAGGAGATAGAGAGATACAAAGGAGATACAAAGTAACATTGTTTATAAACATTGATCAGACAGGAGATAGAAAGATACAAAGAAGATACAAATTAACATTGTTTATAAACATTGATCAGACAGGAGACAGAGTAGATACAATGTAACATTGTTACTTTCGTATCGATTCTGTTTCATTCATCTGCTGATCCAGATGAGCTTCCCTCTGCATGTCAGTTAAAGCAACTTGACAATTACTTAAGAAAAAATTTGAAGAAATATTGTGCAGCATATCACAAACTTCACACACTTCATTCATAGCACTGTAGTGTGGTGCTGTACATTGCTATGGGATTCAGCAAGGTGCGCTGTGATAAAACGCAGCATGTCTGCATTTTAGCGCAGCTCTAGGTTGCATGCAGTGTACATGTACAACATGTACAGTATGTGTAAACTCAGCCTTTAATACATTTTTTCCCCAGTTTATTCTTCTAATGTCCCCCGTACACACGAGCGGAATTTCCGTCGGAAAAATCTTGGATGATTTTTCCGACGGAATTATGCTCAAGCTTGGCTTACATACACACGGTCACACAAAAGTTCGCTGAACTTTCAACCGTCAAGAACGCGGTGGCGTACAACACTACGACGAGCCAAGAAAATGTTCAATGCTTCTGAGCATGCGTCGAATTGTTTCCGAGCATGCGTAGGAATTTTGCGTGTCGGAATTGCTACAGACGATCAGAATTTCCGATCGGAACTTTTTCCGACCGAAAAATAGAGAACTGCTCTCAACAAAAGTCCGATGGAGCATACACACGGTCGCATTTTCCGACCAAAAGCTCTCATCGGTCTTTTGCTGGCCGAATTTTTCGCTCATGTGTACGCGGCATAAGAATACAATATACAGCTTATTGAACCATGGGGAACCGAGGGGTAAAGTTGCACAGCACCAAAAAAAATAAAAAAAGGACACTTGTGTTTAATTCTAGCAATTTTTGGAAGGAATACTCTTCCAGACAGTAAAAAGTACACCATTCAGCAGACCTTTCGCCAGACGAAATAAACGATCCTGCCAATGAATCGTAAAATAAATACAGACGCTTTGTGCAAGCGCAGAGTTCTGCGGTTACGGAGGATGCAGTTTCGTATTTTGGTTCGTGCAATAAATTTGATGTACTCTCGCGCCCCGTCCAGACCGGATCTCAGTGTGAGACGGAGTAAATCTCAGTGAATGTGTGTGGCGTTGCTGGTTAGAAAGATGGACTATGTTTTAGGGTATGGAATCAAGCTTCGTACTCAGCCCCCCGGTCGCCTTTTCATGCCACAGGTGAGAGAGACAAAATCTGTGGTGCCCAGACACCTGGCACCTGAGGAGGTCCCGGCTCGGAGACCGAAGACACGTGGGGCTCAACACTGAGGGTTTTATTCACATGCCAGAGCCCAGGATTCTCTGTCCGCCGCCATCCGCCCACAACTTCTCAGCAGAACCTTTAAAAGGCTGCCTGTGGCACGAGCGTAAACATAGAGAACGGCTCTTTTGCTGCTTGGTTTCTGGCAGCGACGGGCAACAGATGGCATTAGAAGGAATTCATTTTTTTTTTTTGTGGGGCCAGCTCTGTGTTTTCAGTCAAACAGAGACAGACTTCTACCTTGTAATTGTTGGGATTGGGACCAAATCAAACAGAGATGGATGGATCGTGATGGAAGTTTCCTGGTGATGGCGGCTCCGCGGTACGAGACGCTTAGTACAGAGAATAAAAGCGTTTATAGTAGGGATGCACCGATACCATTTACTTTTTTTTTTAGCACTCGCCGATACCAATTACTGATACCTACCGCAACTCTTTTGTTTTATCTTTAGCTGTCAGCAATGAACAAAGGATTGAAAAGTTATTTACAAATGAAATAAATAGATTTTTTTTTTAATTTAGCGCTTTTTCAATGTGAAATGTGTAAATATATGTTAATATATATGTGTAAAAATATTCACTAACAAAGCAAACAAAAAAAAAAGTTTTAATTGTTTATCGTTTATAAAATAGACGTGAACAAAAGAAAAAAAGCAGGAAAATTATAATTAAACGGAGGAGAATAGGGAGTTAATTGAGGCTGATTAGAGTAAATTAAGGGTTATTAAAAGGTTAAACAGAGGAACATTTGTTCACCCCTTTGATCTGCAGGTGAAGAAACAGAAATATACAAAAATAAACAATGTTTCTTTATATTTTAGTGTTTCAGGGCTGAGCAATGTTGTTAATAAACATTGCCGGCTGCTTTTATTTTTTTGACAGCTCCAATTACCGGACTTCTTTAAGGCCCCTTTCACACTGGGGCATTTTTCAGGCGCTACAGCGCTAAAAATAGCGCCTGTACAGCGCCTGAAAAAATCCGGCCCCATTCACTCCAGTGTGAAAGCCGGAGGGCTTTCACGCTGGAGCGGTGCGCTAGCAGGATGGTCAAAAAAGTCCTGCTAGCAGCATCTTTGGAGCGGTGAAGGAGCCGTGTATTCACCGCTACTATCCCACTCCTACCCATTGAAATCAATGGGACACCGCGGTAATACCGCCGCAAAGCACCACTGCGACGGCGATTTGCGGGGGGTTTTAATCCTTTTTCGGCCGCTAGCGGGGGTTAAAACCGCACCGCTAGCGGGCGATTACCGTGGCTAAAACGACGGTAAAGCAGCGCTAAATATAGCGCTGCTTTACCGTCACCGCTGCTCCCGCCCCAGTGCGAAAGGGGCCTAACACAGGGGTGACCCACTGACAGCTCAAAGAGCCGAGCCTGAAAGTATCTGTTTCAGGTATCGGTGCATTTGCACGAGTACCGATATGTGTGCAAATACTCTATATTGGTACCGATAACGATACTAGTATCGGTGCAACCCTAGTTTATAGAGACCCGATGGTGGTCAGGTATGCGCTACACAGGAACAATCAAACTGCTACAACTGTTCTTTCAGTCATTACAGTAAGAGGTACAATTGTATCTTCAGGCAGTAAAAAACGCTTTTATCGCCGCATTTATCGCCATATTACTCACAGCCACGCCTCCTGGCCCTGCTCATATGATAGACATATGATAACAGTGGCCCAATGCGGTGCCAGGAGGAGTGGCTGTGAGTGACGGAGCACCGGGTAGACAGGAGATCGCGGCTCTGTGTAAATCAGCGGCGCTCCTCCTCTTCCCTCTGAGACAGCAGGGATAATCCAACACTGGGGAGGCTGCAATGAAGGAAGAGATTTATAGGCTGCAGATGGGCACTGAACAGGCTGCATTGCTGGGCAATTTAATGGCTGCAGATGGGCACTGAGCAGGGTGTATTGTTGGGCAATTTAGAGGCTGCAGATGGGCACTGATCCGGGGGCATTGCTGGGCAATTTAATGGCTGTAGATGGGCACTGAGCAGGGTACATTGTTGGGCAATTTAATGGCTGCAGATAGGCACTGAGCAAGGTGTATTGTTGAGCAATTTAATGGCTGCAGATTGGCACTGAACAGGCTGCATTGTTGGTCAATTTATAGGCTGCAAATGGGCATTGAGCAGGGTGCATTGTTGGGCAATTTAATGGCTGCAGGTGGGCACTGAGCAGGGTACATTGTTGGTCAATTTATAGGCTTCAAATGGGCACCGAACAGGCTGCATTGTTGGTCAATTTAGAGGCTGCAGATGGGCACTAAACAGGCTGCATTGTTGGTAATTTTATAGGCTGCAGATTGGAACTGAAGAGGCTGCATTGTTGGGCAATTTAATGGCTGCAGATAGGCACTGAGCAGGGTGCATTGTTGGGCAATTTAATGGCCGCAGATGGGCACTGAGCAGGGTGCATTGTTGGTCAATTTATAGGCTGCAGATGGGCACTGAGCAGGGTGCATTGCTGGTCAATTTATAGGCTGCAAATGGGCACTGAGCAGGGTGCATTGTTGGTCAATTTATAGGCTGCAAATGGGCACTGAGCAGGGTGCATTGTTGGGCAATTTAATAGCTGCAGATGGGCACTGGACATGTGCGATTAGTTTCGTACGAATAAAAAATTTGCACGAATTTCCGGAAATTTGTACATTCGTATGAATCCGAAATACAAATTTTTATGCATATGAATTCTGTACGAAATACGAAATTTCGTTTACGAATTTCGGATCCAAATGAACAGAAATGTGACTGGTGTTTTGTTCACCAATCACTCAGAGGAAGTCAGCACAGCACAGGGATGGTGGGAACCCCTCATAATGATAATTTCACCATAACAAACTTTCGTTATTTTAACAAAGTTTACGAATCTAACAAAAATTCGTATTTCGTACGAATCCGAATTGAATTTCGTACACGAATTATGAAATACGAATTTTTCTTTTTTTATACGAAGCGGAACGGAACGAAACAAAACAAATTTTTTGACGGCTCCCATGTCTAATGGGCACTGAGCAGGGTGCATTGTTGGGCAATTTAATGGCTGTAGATGGGCACTGAACATGCTGCATTGTTGGTCAATTTATAGGCTGCAGATGGGCACTGAGCAGGGTGCATTGTTGGTCAATTTATAGGCTGCAAATGGGCACTGAGCAGGGTGCATTGTTGGGCAATTTAATGGCTGCAGATGGGCACTGAGCAGGGTGCATTGTTGGGCAATTCAATGGCTGCAGATGGGCACTGAACAGGCTGCGTTGTTGGTCAAATTATAGGCTGCAGATGGGCACTGAACAGGCTGCGTTGTTGGGCAATTTAATGGCTGCAGATGGGCACTGAGCAGGGTGTATTGTTGGGCAATTTAATGGCTGCAGATGGGCACTGAGCAGGGTGCATTGTTGGGCAATTCAATGGCTGCAGATGGGCACTGAACAGGCTGCGTTGTTGGGCAATTTAATGGCTGCAGATGGGCACTGAGCAGGGTGTATTGTTGGGCAATTTAATGGCTGCAGATGGGCACTGAGCAGGGGGCATTGTTGGGCAATTTAATGGCTGCAGATGGGCACCGAGCAGGGGGCATTGTTGGGAAATTTAGTGGCTGCAGTTGGGCACTGAGCAGGGTTCATTGATGATCTGTGACCCTAATTTTGCTTTCTTTATTTAAAATGTACATTTTTTTCCTTAAACTTCCCTCCTAAAATTGGGGTGCGTGTTATATGCCGATACATACGGTATGTCAAATATAAAGACTTCCTAACACGTTTAGCAGCTAGGCCAGCAGAAGAAAAATGAATTACGTTTCATTTGTGTTAAAAGCAAAGGTTTTAGTTGCATACATTTGCAAATACAGTAAAGCCTTGGATTGCGTGCATAATTCATTCCAGAAACATGCTTGTAATCCGAAGCACTCGTATATCAAAGCAAATTTTTCCCCATAAGAAATAATGGAAACTCAGATGATTCGTTCCCCAACCATTTGTTCATAAATCCTTCATTTTATAGTCCATATAAAAAGATTCTAGCAATGTGATAGGTTGTGTAACCATAAAATGTCCATCCACAAATGGAAACCTCCACAAGGGGGATTAGAAGCAAATTCCAGCAGGAGCTCCAGAGTATAAAGGAGAAGAGAGGCGCCTCTAAGCCCCCGTACGCACGGTCGGAAATTCCGACCACAAAATCCATCCGATTTTTTCCGACGGATTTTGTCCGAAACTGGTGTTGCATACACACGGTCGGACAAAGTTGTCAGAAAATCCGATCGTTCCGAACGTGGTGACGTTCGTTGCATACTACGGAACTACGTAGGGGCTAGTAGCCAATAGCTTTGGTTTCGTAAATTTGATCTGAGCATGCGTGGCACTTTGTCCGTCGGAATTCCCTACACACGATCGGAAAAAGTCCGATCGGATTTTGTTGGAAAATTTGAGATCCTGCTCTCAAATTTTTTGCGTCGGAAATTACGATGGAAAAAGCCCGCTAGAGCCCACACATGATCAGATTTTCCGACAACATAATCTGATCAGACTTTTTCCATCAGAATATCCGACCGTGTGTACGGGGCATAAGTGTAGCAATATGGTTACATTTAATGAAGGTGCAACATTTAGCAACTCACATGGTTGATTATTATAAGAGGCACATGTAAGTATGCCGGTGTTCTATCACCAAGTGTCCGGCTGTCACTAGGTGTCCGAAGTGTACTGCGCATCATGAAGATTTTCGGAAATTGTCGGAAGATGAACGGCGCCTGCGCCGTAAGTCGAGGTGAAGCCCCCACCATCCAAGCGGACATAGGGTTAGTCAAACTTAAAGGGCCCCTCGCGGGCTCGCTTCGCTCGCCACGCTTCGGGCACGGCCTCGCTGCGCTCAGCTCTTTTATATTCTAACTCTATGTCCACTTGAAAGGTGGGGCTTGAAAGTGGACTCACGGCGCAGGCGCCGTTCATCCTCGGCAATTTTCGGAATCAGGGTGTCCTGTGTACTGCGCATGCGCAGTACACATCGTACACTTGGTGATGGGGGGCGGCTAATGATACAACACCGGCATCTGGGGTAAAGCTGTCCACATAGACTGAGATTTTCAGATTGTACAAAACAAATGCCTTTTAAAATACATTTGGCATAACTACATGCAAAGCAGCTTCATTATTATCCCAATAAAGAAGATGTGAATTTTGACATTTCATCAGTGTCACGAATGTTAATTCTAGATTACGAACAGTAGTTTACGAGACCGAACTCTTCACAGTCGTTCCTTGATTCCGAGCATGTGTGTTTGTACTTTGGACTTTTCTGTGACGGATTTGTGTACTGACCATCCGAAAATCTGATGTTGAGTTCACATCAGATAAAAGTTTTATAGCCTTCACATCCAGCTTTCTTCTGATGTAAAAGTCAAATCGTCTGTCGAATGCACCGTACTAACGATCCGAAAGTCCGCAGACAGCTCGTCTTCAGACTTTTCCCTTCTGATTTTCATACCGTGTGTAAGAGCCTTTAGATGGGCATTAATTATGGTTATCAGGGTAATAAGTGGTTGGCTCCTGTATAATTAGAGGTGATAACCCCTGTAAGTGGGTGGGGCGTGGACAAAACTTGTCCAGTCACTGGGCAGGCCTGAGGTGGACTGTGGATGGGATTTAACTGTGTCCCAAGCACCGGGTAAGTGGGTTCTTGTGACAATGTTGATGCCAGGACTGGGTCTAAACCTGTAAACTCGGCTGTGTGTGGAGATGTCTCTTCTTGCTGAGCCACCTGGGATGCTGGACAGCTCCCCGGACAAGTCCTTGAATGATCCTGGCTTGAACCTTGTTTCTCTTGAACTTTAAACTCATTGCTCCTCCCATGAACTTCCTGTTTTAGCCATTCCTTTGCACTTCCTGTTTGCCAAAGTATTGTGTTCTCTCCAGCCAACATCTCGCTGTTGTCACACCAGCTGCCATCCGTATCTTCACTTAAAGCGGAGTTCCACCCAAAATTGGAACTTCCGCTTATATACTCCCCCCCCCCCTCCAGTGTGTCACATTTGGTACCTTTCAGGGGGGAGGGGAGAACGGGGACCCGTTTATGACAGGTCCCCTTCAACATTTCCAAGAGATGGGTCACAGCCTGATCTCCCGGGAAGTTTGGCCCCCCTCCTCCTTCCCCCGCCGCTGGGCCAATTAGAAAGCTTTACTGCCTGGTTCTCTTAACAGGAA
Organism: Lithobates sylvaticus; assembly: GCA_028564925.1. NCBI lineage: Eukaryota > Metazoa > Chordata > Amphibia > Anura > Ranidae > Lithobates > Lithobates sylvaticus. Next base: position 764,648,451 of record CM053026.1, on the reverse strand, counting down.
TGGCGGAGGCTGCACCCGGAAATCGAGCCGAAAATCAGCTGGGGTGCCGACACCACAGGCTCCCTGGACAGGTAAGTGCCCTAATATTAAAAGTCAGCAGCTACAGTATTTGTAGCTGCTGACTTTTACTTTTTTTTTGGGCTGGACCTCCTCTTTAAGTTCAATTGTTCTCTCAAATCGCCATGTGGATTGCCAGATTAAGCATAAAAAAATCTGCCTAACTTTGTTGGACCCTCAGTCCTTTCACTGCCACCACCTTGACTATTAGTCGCTTGTAGAAGCAATTTGGCTGTGAGCACTTCCGGTTTCAAAGCTGTCATGGCTGGAGGATGGGAAGAAGTGAACCTGCACCCAGAAGAGCCAGCTGTCAACTTGCTGACCCTTATGGAAGTGGAGGCTAGGGTGGGATGCAAAAGGCTTTTTAGGCCAGGCCAATAGTTCCCTGAGTGAGGTTATTCTCCTGTAGGGTCCTGGGAGAGGTGTACCCATGGAGGTGGTGACTAATGAGATCCCATTCTAGTGAGTATTAATGACCCCGGGTGGAGAGAGACTGTCAGAGGGAAGATGGTTGCTTTAAAGTGCTGCATGATGCTTTCACATGTGACTTTTGTGGACTGTCCACTAAAAGTGGTTGACTTCGGAGGAGGGCCAACAAGCTGGCATCTCAGTAAGAGCCTGGGAGCTGAGTTGTTTGGACACTAAAGAATCCACACTTCCACAGTACTGCCAAGGAGACAGAGAAAGTTCCAGGTACTGTGAGAAAGGTTAATATTCACCTTCGGTTGCAAGTTTATTCTGTGTCAGAGACATTGTGCAAGTTTCCGGATCACATTGTTGGCTGCCATACCTCTGGCTAGAGGTTTATCCGACATTGAATTACTCAGCTGCGAGTGGCTACTCTGTTGATTAGAGACATTTTGTGGATGTCAGCAGTTCAAGGTGCCTGAGTTTCTTCACCCGTGCCCTCTATTCCTATCTGAGACTGTGTTATGTTGGATGTTACCACTGCAGAATAAAAACCTTCAAAAGGACTTTTATGTGTCAGCATCCAAAGTTGTTGGATGCAAACCCTGGGAACCCCTGGACATTCACCGACAAACCAAGCGGAGGTAACTGGTAAGCCCAAAAGTCAAGGCCGCCTAGGGTGCCCACGTGTCCCAGATTGCCCGGGATAGTCCCGCAACTAGCAGGTCTGTCCCGGGTCCCGGGCACCTTCATTCCCGGGACAATACAATGTCCCGGAATGAAACTGACAAAGGAGCAAAATCCTGCTATCGCCATGGCGCTGGCCATGGCGCTGGCTCTGCCTCCCCACCTCCACCTGAGACTCTTCTCTACTTCTGCTGGCTAGGCCACTGGTTGCTAGAGCCAACTGGCGTTTATCAACCAGTGACGTCACGACTGTGACTGCCTGCTTTCAAAGCGGAGGAGGAGTTAACTTGCTCCTCCTCCGCGCCCAGTGCTCTCAACGGGCCAGCTCCACCTCCACCACGGACGGCGGCAAGTATAACGCTGCATCTGATGGCAGGCAACGGTGGCAAGCTGTGTCTGGTGGCAAGTGACAAGCTCAGGGTTCCCACTGATTCTGCATTAAGGTGAGTTGAACAATTTCATTATTATATATTACAATGTAGTCATAGAAATAATGTGATTTCGTCATCCTGACACCATATCAAGCGTGGTGTTGGGATGATTTAATTGCTAACACCAGCCATTCGCACAACAAATCACCCACACCCGAATTCCCTGTCAACCCCAAGGTCCTTGTCAAAATTTTCTTCCACAAAACCGGTCCCCCATGCTAAAGTGACATCACTTCCTACTAGCGCTCTATGATAGAGATAGTTGCACAGGAGGGAAAGGAGTGACCCATTCCATCGTCGGCGAGGGTTTTGAAATCAGCTTTTTTGGGGAAAAGGGTGGGTGTGTCCCTGAATGGCATTCTGGAAATGTGGTCACCCTAAGGCCGCCCCTCTGTGGGTTATGGCCGCTACATCAGGAATTAATTCATGCAGACTTGTGAAATTACTGACAGGTCCACTTTAAGGCTGCAGTTTTTCTCTCTATACCTCAGCCTTTGAGTATATAATAGGGGGACACAGGGGTCATTATTTGTCTCATCCTGTTTACACTCCCTCCTGCCTCTCCTAATAAGCTCAGAGCTGGTAGTTGCTGTTGTTTGGATGAGCAGACAGCAGAGAAAACACGCGATTTCCCCCCGGCGTCCGATTTTACATGCCGCGAATACAAAGTGCATCAAAACATATGCACCACTTCTAATTGCCCTCTCTAACAACAGGGAGAGGCTCAGAAAGTACAGCAGCTCCATATAAAACACCACCGCTGAATATTTATAGGCCCAGCTGGCACCTTTCATGTCCTGCGACGCTTCATGCTTCTGTTTCGAACTTTCGCTGCGTGTTCTTTGCGCAGCCAAAGAGAACAGAGGGGGGTGGAGCTGCATGTAGCGTGACATGATTGGGGAACAACATACAAGTAGAATCACACAAATATTGACAGCTGCAGATGTACCCCGCCGCAAACACTGCGCTCCCCTATACATCATAGGAGCTTCACAGGCGGGTAGACATGTGCAGCGACAGATCTAAGCGTTCGGATGAAGAGACTTAAAAGCAATTGCAGGAAAACACAAGAAATCCTGCAATCTTGCTAAAGTCAAAATTTGCACAAAATGCAACATTAAGGCTGGTTTCACACTGGGGCGTTGGGGGGCGCTGGCGGTAAAGCGGCGCTATATTTAGCGCCGCTTTACCGTCGTCTTAGCGTGCATGTCGGCCGCTAGCGTGGTGGTTTTACCCGCCGCGAGCGGCCGAAAAAGGGTTAATACCGCCCGCAAACCGCCGCTGCAGCGGCGTTTTTCGGGCGGGTTCGGAGCGCTGCCCCATTGTTTTCAATGGGAAGGGGCGCTATAGGAGCGGTAAATACACCGCTCCTACAGCTCACCAAAGATGCGGCTTGCAGGACATTTTTCAGCGTCCTGCAAGCGCACCGCTTCAGTGTGAAAGCCCTCGGGCTTTCACACTGGAGACACAGCAACAGCTGTTTCGGGTCGGTTTGCAGGCGCTATTTTTAGCGCAATAGCGCCTGCAAACCGCCCCAGTGTGAAAGGGGCCTAAAGCTTATATTTTAATGAGTTAGTGTCCCTGATCACCACCACACCAGTGGTTTGATGACACTGTACTGCTATGGTAAAATTATATTTAATTTCTTCATTTTCATTTGTGACAAAAAAATTCCAACTTCAAAAAAAAATTGCCATGCCTCTTATTTTCCAAAAAAAGATTCACTTTTTAGGGTCTCAAGAAATAAGATGGGCCATCAGAAATGATCCATTTTCAAATATACATACCATAGTTTGTAGACACTATAACTTTCACACAAACCAATTTATATACACTTATGCCCCGTACACGCGGTTGGATATTCCGATGGGAAAAAGTCAGATCGGATTATGTTGTCGGAAAATCCGATCGTGTGGGGACTCTAGCAGGCTTTTTCTGTCGGAATTTGAGAGCAGGATCTAAAATTTTCCGACAACAAAATCCGATCTGACTTTTTCCGATCGCGTGTAGAGAATTTCCGACGCACAAAGTGCCACGCATTCTCATAAGAAATTTGGAGACGAAAGCTATTGGCTACTGGCCTCTACATAGTCCCGTTTTCTACGTCGCCTCGTTCTGAACGATCGAATTTTCCGACAACTTTGTCCGACCGTGTGTGTGCAACACAAGTTTCGGACACAATCCGTCGGAAAAAATCCGACGGATTTTGTGGTCGGAATGTCCGACCGTGTGTACCCTGTGATTTTATTTTTCACCAAAGACATGTAGCAGAATACATTTATGAAGAAATGTGATTTTATTGGTTGTGTTTTATAACAAAAAGAAAAAATATTGTTTTTTTTTTCAAACCTTTTGGTCTTTTTTCGTTTATATAACAAAAAAAAATGTGGTGATCAAACACCATTAAAAGAAAGCTCTCTGTTTATGTGAAAAAAAATATATAAATTTCATTTGCGAACAGTGTTGCAATACCAAGCAATTGCCAAGTGAAAGCGCAGTGCTCAATATCAAAAAAATGGCCTGGTCATGAAGGGGGTAAAACCTTCCAGAGCACAAGTGCTTAAAGCGGAGTTCTACCAGTGGCAGCCCGTCCATACAGGGTGCAGGGCACCGCCACCCTAATCCATATACGCCTGGCCCCTAATCTACACGCAGGGCACTGGACGCATTGGATTCCAATGGTTTTTTTTTCTTTTAGAAGCATATGATTAGAGGCTGAGACTCTAATTGGCTTTAAAAAAGGGTGGGTTCGGGGCGCAGAGCACTGTGCCCCAAGCCCCCCAGTTGTGTGACAATAGCGAATCATTTTTTGCTATTGTCTTCCTGATTCTCCTCCCAGCAAATTAGGAAGCGGGTCCTAAGACCGCCTTGGAGGAGGAGGGAGGAGTCGCACGGCGGAAGCCGACGTGATGACAAGGAGGAGGAGACGCCACAGGGGAAGCCGCCGCCTGACCTACGGGGGGGTTGGGTGCGGGTGACCTGACAGACCGGGGGGTGTGGCTGTGGGTGCATTGTTTTCTGCCCCCTCCCACAAAAAATATACCACCAGCCGCCACTGTGTTCTACCCACTGGAAAGCAAAAAGAAATTGTTATCCAAATAGACTCTTCTTGTAACATTGTATCCCATTACCAGGACTCTTCTATTTCAAATTAGACTCTTCTTGTTACATTGTATCTCATTACCAGGACTCTTCTATTTCAAATTAGACTCTTCTTGTTACATTGTATCCCATAACCAGGTCTCTTTCATTTCCAATAAGACTCTTCTTGTTACATTGTAGCCCATTACCAGGACTCTTCTATTTCAAATTATACTCTTCTTTGTACATTGTATGCCATTACCAGGACTCTTCTATTTCAAATTATACTCTTCTTTGTACATTGTATGCCATTACCAGGACTCTTCTATTTTAAATTTGACTCTTCTTGTTACATTGTATTCCATTACCAGGACTCTTCTATTTCAAATTAGACTCTTCTTGTTACATTGTATCCCATTACCAGAACTCTTCCATTTCCAATAAGACTCTTCTTGTTACATTGTATCCCATAACCAGGACTCTTCTATTTAACATTAGACTCTTCTTGTTACATTGTATCCCATAACCAGGTCTCTTCCATTTCCAATAAGACTCTTCTTGTTATATTGTATCCCATTACCAGGACTCTTCTATTTAATATTAGACTCTTCTTGTTACATTGTATCTCATTACCAGGACTCTTCCATTTCCAATATGACTCTTCTGGTTACATTGTATCCCATTACCAGGACTCTTCTATTTCAAATTAGACTCTTCTTGTTACATTGTATCCCATTACCAGGACTCTTCTATTTCAAATTAGACTCTTCTTGTTACATTGTATCCCATTACCAGAACTCTTCCATTTCCAATAAGACTCTTCTTGTTACATTGTATCTCATTACCAGGACTCTTCTATTTAACATTAGACTCTTCTTGTTACATTGTATCCCATTACCAGGACTCTTCTATTTCCAATAAGAATCTTCTTGTTACATTGTATCCCATAACCAGGTCTCTTTCATTTCCAAAAAGACTCTTCTTGTTACATTGTATCCCATAACCAGGTCTCTTTCATTTCCAAAAAGACTCTTCTTGTTACATTGTATCCTATTACCAGGACTCTTCTATTTCAAATTAGACTCTTCTTGTTACATTGTTTCCCATTACCAGGACTCTTCCCTTTCTCCCAATCTGGAAGCAGCCAGAGAGGAGGGGAACTGCGCTGTCCAAACTTTTCAGCACCTCGCCAGACACAGACCCCACACCTTATCGTCATTACCGCGGCCGCGGCCCCAGAGAGGGGAAAGGGGGGGCTTCAATGCCCGATGGTAATTTAAAATACCAGAATCTTAAGCAATTTATTGTGAAACAATTGCGCCTGATTTTACAAAGAACTCAGCAAAGTAATTACTTTTCCACGGCCTTGGCAGGGAACGCGGCTTTAATTTCTCTGAAGACCGCGCCGTTTTCTGAATTCCGAGCGCCATCTCAGTATAGAACGAAAAGGCTGGAAAGCTTTTCCTATACATGTCAGCCGAGTCAGTGACTCGCTAATAGGAAAATAAGAGGCACGGAATTGGAGGTAATCACATAAAATGCGCAACCCCTCCCCCTCCCCCGTCTGACGGGCCGTAATTCCAAGCAGCTGCTCTTAACATTCGACTTGATATTTCTGGATTAAATTATTTCCATCTTTCACTGTGGCTGACTATTGGGGTAAATATAACGATTTACGGGGGGGAACTGGCTTTCAGCGCAGAAAACTCAGGACAGGGCGGTGACTAATTAGAGCAGAAATAGTCGCTAGTAAACGCGGACACGTGCGGTTATAAAAGAGAAGAAACGAAAAAAAATTGCCGAATCCGGAACCATTTGTGCGATGTTTAAGACTTACACGCTGTAATAATTTGTAAGAACAAAGACGGCGACCCAGAAATAGCGAGCGCTGGCGGTCAGGCGCGGCGGTATGTCAGGCGCAGTCAGTGGAATTTCTGACTCACCAAGACGTGATCTGAGAATGGCGTTCTTGTAAGACCAGTTGGGTCTCTTTTATGGATTCCTGTAAAATCTTTGGAGTCATTATTTTACGTTTTATAATAACTAATAAAAGCGAATAAACTAAACAATAAAAATAAAATTTTGGATGGTTAAATCTACTTATAGATAACTAGACGATCGCCCCCAATTTTCTTTCGATCATTCTACCTATATAAGAATAGCCAGCAATTGTGGATCCATTTCAGCAGTCCATAATTTATTTTTTTATTTTTTATTTTATTTTTATTTTATTTTTTACCGCCCTAAAATGCATCCGTTCCCTTATTTCCAATAAAGCTGGAGAGATTTTTTTAACTGGTTTCATTGTTTTTACCTATCTGTCTGCATTTTACTTTATGTTTACACTACAATTTGAAATTATATCAAATGATATAAAAAAAATAAAAAAAATAAAACGTTATATACATACAGGTTTTGGTGAGAAGGGACAAGGGGCTCATTCACACATGCGACGGGGGGGGGGGGGGAGAGAGAGTTGTAAAAATAGGTGGTTGAGCCGTGTTGTTGCGATCTCCATTTGCTCCCTTAACCTAATACAGCCGATGGTGGAGGCTATAATGTGTTGCTTTTTGGCTGCAGCAAAAATAATACCCCCATTGCCTTCAGTGGTTAAAACCGCGGCAGAACGCGGCTAATGCAAATGAATGGGGCTGTGTCACAACTGTTATAGCGCTTTGCAACCGGGCTCCCTACCGTTACTTTGCTGTTCCTGCCCACCACACTTTATCTTTCAGATTCTCATGTTACTGACCCCCCCCCTTGGAAAATGGACAGCTCCCTGTCTGAGCTAGACTATTTCTGGATTATGCTTGTCCGCTTCCTGCCCTGATCTTGGATTTAGTCTGGGAAATGCATGTCTACTGCCTGCCCTGACCCCAGAATGTCTCTGGATTATTCTTGTCTGCTGCCAGCCCTGACCTTGGAAAACTATGGATTATCCTTGCCTATTGCCTGCCCTGACCTCAGAATGTCTCTGGATTATTCTTGTCTGCTGCCTCCCCTGACCTTGGAATAACTCTGGATTATCCTTGCCTATTGCCTGCCCTGACCTTAGAATGTTTCTGGATTATTTCTTGTCTGCTGCCTGCCCTGACCTTGGAATATCTCTGGATTATTCTTGCCTATTGCCTGCCCTGACCTCAGAATTTCTCTTGTCAGCTATCAGCCCTGACATCAGAATGTCTCCGCATTAGGTTTGTCTACTACATGCCCTGACCTCAGAACTTCTCTGGATTATGCTTGTCAGCTGCCTGCCCTGACCTCAGCACTTCTCTGGATTACACTTGTGTGCTGCCAGCCCTCACCTCAGAACATCTTTGGATTATGCTTGCCAGCTGTCTGCCCTCACTGCAGCACTTCTCTGTATTCCACTTGTCTGCTGCCTGCCCTGACCTCATAATTTCTGTAGATTATGCTTGTCTGCTGCCTGCCCTGACCTCAAAATGTCTGGATTATGCTTGCCAGCTGCCTGCCCTGACCTCAGCACTTCTCTGGATTCCACTTGTGTGCTGCCAGTCCTGACCTCAGAATGTCTCTAGCTTATGCTTGTAAGCTGCCTGCCCTGACCGAAGCACTTCTCTGTATTCCACTTGTCTGCTGTCTGCCCTGACCTCAGAATTTCTGTAGATTATGCTTGTCTGCTTCCTGCCCTGACCTAAAAATGTCTGGATTATGCTTGACAGCTGCCTGCCCTGACCTCAGCACTTCTCTGGATTCCACTTGTGTGCTGCCAGCCCTGACCTCAGAATGTCTCTAGCTTATGCTTGTCAGCTGCCTGCCCTAAATGAAGCACTTCTCTGTATTCCACTTGTCTGCTGCCTGCCCTGACCTCAGAATTTCTGTGGATTATGCTTGTCTGCTGACTGCCCTGACCTCAGAATGTCTGTGGATTATGCTTGCTAGCTGCCTGCCCTGACCTCAGCACTTCTCTGGATTCCACTTGTCTGCTGCCTACCCTGACCTCAGACCGTCTCTGGATTATGCTTGCCTGCTGCCTGCCCTGACCTTGGAACATCTCTGGACTATCCTTGCCTATTGCCTGCCCTGACCTTGAAATATCTCTGGACTATCCTGGCCTAATGCCTGCTCTGACCTCAGAATTTCTCAGAATTTTTCTTGTCAGCTGCCTGCCCTGACCTTGGAATATCTCTGGACTATCCTTGCCTATTGCCTGCCCTGACCTTGAAATATCTCTGGACTATCCTGGACTAATGCCTGCTCTGACCTCAGAATTTCTCAGAATTTTGCTTGTCAGCTGCCTGCCCTGATCTCAGAATGTTTCTGGATTATGCTTCTCTGCTGCCTGCCTTGACTTCTCTGGATCACACTTGTCTGCTGCCTGCACCGGCTTGCACATTTGTTCTCATGCTTTGACAGTGTGCACACCCACAATTCACTTTTATTGGCGGCGGGAGAGGGGTCCCCCCTCCCGGCACGCTACAGTGCCCTCCGCCACTTACCGGAGCCATCGACAGCGGCGATGCGATCGGATCCTCTTCCTTGCTGGTTATGGAGACGAGTGATCCGTCTCCATACCATTGCAGCGCGGAAGCAACGCCAAAACGTCACTTCCGCCCACAGCTCTTAAAGGGCAATTTTTTTTTTATTGCATTTTAGTGTAAATATGAGATGTGAGGTCTTTTTGACCCCCAGATCTCATATTTAAGAGGTCCTGTCATGCTTTTTTTCTATTACAAGGGATGTTTACATTCCTTGTAATAGGAATAAAAGTGACACAATTTTTTTTTTAAAAGAACAGTGTAAAATAAAAATAAAAGGTAAAATAAATAATAAAAAATTACAATTTTTAAACGCGTCCCGTCCCGCCGAGCTCGCGGGTAGAAGCGAACGCATACGTGAGTAGCGCCCGCATATGAAAACGGTGTTCAAGCCCACACATGTGAGGTATTGCCGCGATCGGTAGAGCGAGAGCAATAATTCTAGCCCCCAAACTCCTCTGTAACTCAAAACATGCAACCTTTAGAATTTCTTAAACATCACCTATGGAGATTTTTAAGAGTAAAAATTTGTCGCCATTCCACGAGCGGGCGCAATTTTGAAGCATGACATGTTGGGTATCAATTTACTTGGTGTAACATTATCTTTCTCAATATAAAAAAAAATTGGCCTAAGTTTACTGTTGTCTTATTTTTTAATTCAAAAAGTGTATTTTTTCCAAAAAAAATGTTTTCTACCGGCTTCGGAAAAAAAAAAAACACCAACTCACGGGTTAGCCGGTCAGCTGGGATTTGTAGTTCAACCTACCAAACTACAATTCCTTCCATCATAAAAGGACATATATATCACCGTCGGAGTTTAATTCTTGTGACGCCGTCTGTCGCAGCCCTTTCCTTGGCGCCCCCTAAATGGTATTAAACATTTGGATTTGCACCGCAGGGCCCCCGAAGTGCCGTTATTTCCCTGTATTACCGAGCAAAAATGAGGCCGGTAATCGCTCTCCATGAAAATGAAAAAGACCCTTGTCAGACATTAAACGTGGGGGACGTTCAGGAGAGCGCGGTGATTGATGAAGGCGCGGCGAATATAGTGTAAGGCATTGTAATTATACATCTCCACCTCATTAACTCCCTATCAACGGCTGAAATTTTAGCCAAGTGTAGGGTGTTAATGACCAATAACGTCTCATAAAGCAGCAAAATAATAGAAGAGGCAGAAGACCGACAAATAGGATACACTATACGGAACAAAAGAAAAAAAATAATAATTCTGTACGATGCCACTAGAGGGAGTGCTGGGCCACTCAAATTAAAGTGTACCTGTCACTGTAACCTTTTTCCAGTACAGACAACCTGCTACATTTCTTAAATGCAAACTTTTTTCTTTTTTTTTCTTATATATATGTGAACAGGTCATTTATTGTCAATAATTATCATCAACCAATTCAGCGCTCGTACCTGCATACCATTTATAGACCACAACCATTTTTACATTTCTGCTATAGGCCTGCTATTCAGCAACAACTTTATCATCACTTTAAGCTAACATAGAAAATCTAGGGGGCTCTTTTGGCCCCTTAGAATTTTTTCTGATTAAAGTCAATTTTTCTCCTTTTTTTTTTTTTTTTTTTATATATGAGATCAGTCAGATATTTGTTGTTTTGTTTTTTTTATGAAATGAGGAATTTGGTTTGTTTGTAATTTTTTTTTTGTTATTTTAAATTTTTTTATTTTTTTTTATTTTTTATTTTTATAATTTATTTTTATTTTATTTTGTATTATTATTATTATTATTATTATTATTTTAATTTAATTCAGCAAATTTCCAAAAACATACGGGTTAAAGTGACAAATTTTTTATGTTATTTTTTTTGGAGAAATGTGTCTGGCTATGTGTGATTATATTTGAGTTATTTGTGTACCTCATTGGTGTTGAACGTGTATTGCTGTGTATTGTTATTTTGTGACAAGTCTTGTATTACTGTATTTTTAAGTTTGCCAATAAAAAAAATAAAAAAATAACAAAGTGAAACGTAATTTTTAGGACAAACAAGACTTTAATTTGATGATGGTATCCTTAAAAACTCATTTTATTTTCTATGCAATCTTCATAGACAAAAAAAATAAATAAAAAAAATAGGAAAAATTTTTTTTTCTTCTTTGATCAGTGTTAGTTTAAAAATAAATTACATCTGCTGTAGATAAAAATACACATTTTATTAGATAATTTATCCAATTTACAAGGACAATAAAATCATTCTGTTACAAGGTATTCTTATTGTGAGGAAAGGAGATCCGAGCACTCTCTGTGGACAATATGGGGATCGTGTCACCTCATGGTATAAAGCAGCGGTCTCCAAACTGTGGCCCTATTGTGGGGCACTATTCCTTTCATTAATTCAAGTCATTTTTTTTTCTCTTACTGTCGCCAATGATGAGGCACTATTCCTCCCACTGACACCAATGATGAGGCACTATTCCTCCCACTGACACCAATGATGGGGCACTATTCCTCCCACTGACACCAATGATGAGGCACTTTTCCTCCCACTGACACCAATGATGAGGCACTTTTCCTCCCACTGACACCAATGATGAGGCACTATTCCTCCCACTGACACCAATGATGGGGCACTATTCCTCCCACTGACACCAATGATGAGGCACTATTCATCCCACTGACACCAATGATGGGGCACTATTCCTCCCACTGACACCAATGATGAGGCACTTTTCCTCCCACTGACACCAATGATGAGGCACTTTTCCTCCCACTGACACCAATGATGAGGCACTATTCCTCCCACTGACACCAATGATGGGGCACTATTCCTCCCACTGACACCAATGATGAGGCACTATTCCTCCCACTGACACCAATGATGGGGCACTATTCCTCCCACCAACACCAACGATGGGCCACTATACCTCCCACTGATACCAATGATGGGGCACTATTCCTCCCACTGACACCAATGATGGGGCACTATTCCTCCCACTGACACCAATAATGGGGCACTATTCCACCTCCTACTGACCACAAGCACTATGTAATTTTCTACTCCCATTGATCCCCAAGCCCAAGGCATTTTCTACTCCCACTGGCCCTCCTCAAGTCCGAAGGACAGTAAACTGTTTGGAGAAGTAAAAGTTTGGAGACCCCTGGTATAAAGTATTGTAAAATGATTTACAGATAAAATAAGGTTTTTTTTTTTTTCTTTTTTTTCAATTTTGTGTTTTGTTTTTGTTTTTTAAATGTGCACAAAAAAAAACTAAAATAAAAAAAAAACATAACCAGAACAAATAAACGTGAAAAAGTTTAAAACAACTAAAAAATGTAAAATAAACAAACAAACAAAAAAAAACAGAAGGAAAATAGTAGCTAATGTAAGGAGGGGGATAAGGTGTTGATTGTGGATAATAGGGGGATACTGTAAATAGGAAAAGATTTTATTTAAAAATGTTAAATCACTACAAGCATGGTTATAGACAGCCTCAGTTGAGCATGTTTACCTATATGGCTCTGTAGAGGGGGGTGTCCATTCCCTCCACTCAGGTCTCAGATTACACTCAGCTGTCCTCTCTGTGCTGTGCAGTGTGTGATGCCAGATCTCCTTCCTGCTGGAGTTGAGAAAGAGCCTTTGATCTGTGTGTTTAAGGAGGCTGTAGAGGACGGAGGGCTGCAGATAAACAGGTACAATTTATGTAGGAGGATTTGTTTGATCCCTGAGGCCAGTCACTTCACTGGGTATACAGTATAGAAGGATTTCCAACCACTGACCAACTGACATCATATGCAGATCAGATGTCAGTGGAACAAACTAAATACAAAGAAGCAAAAGTGTTAATTGGTATCTCTGATTCTGCTTCTAAGCAATGTTTACAAACACAGTACAGAAGCTCCAAATTTGATGGCAGCGGCTGTAACAGCTGAATTATAAAATAGCAACTCTAAGCTGTCATTTTGACAGCCATGTATTGCCGGCAAATGCAGTGGATTGGGTGGTAGCTGCAGAGAAGGACAGGGAAAATAATTCTAATGTGTGACCCCCTACTGGGGAGGATTTTCCTTTAACTGTTCCTGTGACACACATACACAAATAGGGGTGCAGTTGTCCCTGTTAAACCCTTCACGCCCACGCTATAGCCGAAAGACAGCTACAGCGTGGGCTTAAAATGCTGGGAGGGCGTCCATAGATGTCCTCTCGCGATCGTGCTGCTCTGTGATCATTGAGGCCTTCGGTCTCGGCTGACCAAAGAACAGGGTAAAGGGCCAATCACATCTACCCTTTATTACGTGATCAGTTGCCAGCCAATGACAGCTGATCATGGAAGTAAACATGTGTATATGGGAGAAACTTGCGCCCTGCTATGTGAAAAGCTAAAAATTAAACATCAACAAACCATCAAAAAAGGGAGTGTAAGTGAAGTGACTGAGAACAATTCTGATTATAAAGGAAGGCCCGTAGACGTGGTGTATCTGGATTTTGCAAAAGCATTTGACACAGTTCCCCATAAACGTTTACTGTACAAAATAAGGTCCGTTGGCATGGACCATAGGGTGAGAACATGGATTGAAAACTGGCTTCAAGGGTGAGTTCAGAGGGTGGTGATAAATGGGGAATACTCGGAATGGTCAGGGGTGGGTAGTGGGGTCCCCCCCATGGTTCTGTGCTGGGACCAATCCTATTTAATTTGTTCATAAATGATCTGGAGGATAGGGATGGGGGAAACAGTTCAATCTCTGTATTTGTGGACGATACTAAGCTAAGCAGGGCAATAACTTCTCCGCAGGATGTGGAAACCTTTCAAAAAGATCTGAACAAATGAATGGGGTGGGTAACTACATGGCAAATGAGGTCCAATGTAGAAAAATTTTAAATAATGCATTTGGGTGGCAAAAATATGAATGCAATCTGTACACTGGGGGGAGAACCTCTGGGGGAATCTAGGATGGAAAAGGACCTGGGGGTCCTAGTAGATGATAGGCTCAGCAATGCCAAGCTGCTGCTAACAAAGCAAACAGAATATTGGCATTAAAAAGGGGATCAACTCCAGAGATAAAACGATAATTCTCCCGCTCTACAAGACTCTGGTCCGGCCGCACCTGGAGTATGCCGTCCAGTTCTGGGCACCAGTCCACAGGAAGGATGTACTGGAAATGGAGCGAGTACAAAGAAGGGCAACAAAGCTAATAAAGGGTCTGGAGGATATTAGTTATGAGGAAAGGTTGTGAGCACTGAACTTATTCTCTCTGGAGAAGAGACACTTGAGAGGGGATATGATTTCAATATACAAATACCGTACTGGTGACCCCAGAATAGGGAGAAAACTTTTCCACGGAAGGGAGTTCAATAAGACACGTGGCCACTCATTAAAATTAGAAGAAAAGAGGTTCAACCTTAACCTTAAGAGGTTAAACTACGTAGAGGGTTCGTTACTGTAATGCCGCGTACACACGGTCAGACTTCCCGACGGAAAATGTGCGATGGGAGCTTGTTGTCAGAAATTCCGACCGTGTGTAGGCTCCATCGGACATTTTCCATCGGAATTGCCGTCACACAAAATTTGAGAGCTGGTTCTCAAATTTTCCGACAACAAAATCCGTTGTGGGAAATTCCAATCGTGTGTAGATAATTCCGACGCACAAAGTGCCACGCATGCTCGGAATCAAGCAGAAGAGCAGCACTGGCTATTGAACTTAATTTTTCTTGGCTCGTCGTGCGTGTTGTACGTCACCGCGTTCTTGACGTTCGGAATTTCCAACCAACTTTGTGTGACCGTGCGTATGCAAGACAAGTTTGAGCCAACATCCGTCGGAAAAAAACATGGATTTTGTTGTCGGAATGTTCGATCGGGTGTACGTGACACAAGAGCGTCAAGGATGTGGAGTTCCCTTCCACAGGAGGTGGTCTCAGCGGGGGAGAATCGATAGTTTCAAGAAACTATTAAATAAGCACCTGAACGACCGCAACATACAGGGATATACAATGTAATGTAAAGTGATTTTAAATGAATAAAACAGCAGCGCTAATTATCACAGTGTCTGTGAAAAAACTAAATATTTAACCTGTGTAGACACTGACATATAATCACACACATAGGTTGGACTTGATGGACTTGTGTCTTTTTTCGACCTCGCCTACTATGTAACTATATGATGTCATCAATCTACTGCAGGCAGAAGGAGGCATTTCCTCAGTCTCCTTCCCCCCAGTGATCAGAATACACATTGTAACTTTGTAGTTTGTAGCAATAAAGTGAGAGGCTGCAGCAAGGGGCTGAATAAGTGTCATCTCAAAGTCAGAATATCAGTCCAGGAAGGGGGTGGTGACCCTGGATGATGTCCAAACAAAAATGGCGGCGTTCTTTAGGAGGCCAAAAATCAATAAAAAATAATGAAGATTTGGCACTTAATTGTGACCTCTCTCTTGAATTACAGAAAGACTTTACTCTGACTCAAAACTTTTCCAGGACTTTAATACGTCTCCATTTCACGCAAGCGCTCCTTTC
The DNA here is from genome assembly GCA_028564925.1 of Lithobates sylvaticus. Lineage (NCBI taxonomy): Eukaryota > Metazoa > Chordata > Amphibia > Anura > Ranidae > Lithobates > Lithobates sylvaticus. The sequence continues at coordinate 764,632,817 of CM053026.1, read as the reverse complement.
CGAGATGATATTAATAGATGAAGAACCATTAATTAGAAACTTTTCTCATCTGTCAGAGATCGGCCTGGAGCGTAGAAACAAAAACATGTTATTATCTCGGAGTCGCAGCGTGCGGCGCCGTTTCTTGACGAAGAGCTGAAACTGACGCCCATTGTCTAAACACTTATTGGGAAAAGGTCTCGGGGATTTGACGGGGCCGCTGAACAATAGAGAATTAATGACTTATGAGGACGTATTAATTAATTTGCGCACCCCCCTGGGAGGCGATGGCATTGTATCTGTGGATCATCGTCAACTGCCACGCGAAAAGCGACGCTGGCGGGGGGTGCTTGTACCATTTCCTCCAAAGTTTTCTAAAGACGCTGTTCATGTGTTCCCAGTTGCGTCTGTTGTGGAGTGCGGTGGGGGGCTTGGGCACGGCGGGAGGGGTGGGGATGGGGTAGCGCTGCCCTAATTATAGAATAAAAATTCATTATTACGGCTCCTCGCACTTCATCGCCGCTCTGCCTCTCGCTAGCTCCCACCCGTCTTCATGTTGTTTTCTCATCCAGCCGCCGTCCTATTAGAAAGAGATTTGTTTAATCTGTGCCCCAATTGTAATCAGTTCCCAATTGTTCAAAGATGTTGGGAGGCCGCGCTGGAACCCGGGCCGCCGGCCAAGTCCTTTGTTGTTCACGGCCCGGTGCCCGGGGTCAGCCGATGCCCGCGTAATCCCAGCCAAGACCAATGGAAGTCGCTAAGACGCGCCAGGCTTGGCGTGCCGAGTGTTGTCTGGCTGGATGGGGGAATATCTCAGATCAATAAGTACGCTGGATCATTCAACTGGAAGGTTTAATGTGTTTCATGTGTGAGAGATTGTTAGCACTACAATGTGAGAACTGGGGGAAATATATGAGAGAGAGAGATGGATAGATAGATATATAGGTAGATAGGTAGATAGGTAGATAGATAGGTAGATAGTCCATGGTTTGTGTGACGGGAGTCACTTTGGCAAGAGGGGGGGACTGTCTTTCTCAAGTGTATATAAGCCTGTATTCTTGTTCTAATAAACAGTTCTATTTCTGGTGTATTCCAAAACTGGTGTTGCCTGGTTCTTGGGGTTACTATAGCCAGATCCATTGGTCTTGTGTTCCAGGACTTGGGAAGCAGCTTCTTGGGTGTCTGGAGTCCATCACAGTTTGGACTTGTTTTTCCAGCACATCTCACAGATGCTTGATTGGGCTGAGATCTGGAGAATTTGAAGGCCAAGTCAGCTCCTTAAACTCATGGTTGTGTTCCTCAAACCATTCTTGAATTTTTCAGTCTAGGCCACCTTCTTTCTCTGCGGTCCAGTTCTGATACTCATGTGCCCATTGTAGGCGCTTTTGGCTGTGAAAACAGGCCAGCATGGACACCCTGACTGGCCAGTGGCCACACAGCCCCATGCACAACAAACCTCGATGCACTGTGTGTTCTGACACCTTTCTATCAGAACCAGCTTTTTCAGCAATTTGTGCTCCGGTAGCTCTTCTATTGGATCAGCCAGCCTTCGCTCCCCATGTGCATCAATGAGCCTTGGCTGCCCATGACTTTGTCACCGGTTAGCCGTTTTTCCTTCCTTGGACCACTTTTGGTCGGTCATGACCACTGCAGACCAGGAACATCCCGCAAGAGCTGCAGTTTTAGAGTTGCTCTGACCCAGTCATCTAGCCCAGTGTTTCTCAACTCCAGTCCTCAAGGCGCCCCAACAGGTCATGTTTTCAGGATTTTCTTCAGAGGAAATGGCTGTGGTAATTAACCACTTCCCTACCCACCCATAGTCATATGACGTCCACAAGGTGGATCTCCCATCCTGGGTGGACGTCATATGATGTCCTCCCATTCCCGGCTGCCTAGGGGGCGTGCGCCCGCAGCGTCGCTCTGGACCTGATGTGCGTGCCCGGCGGCCGCGATGTCCACCGGGCACCCGCGATTGCCCGGGAAAACCGCAGGACCGTGGAGCTGTGTGTGTAAACACACAGCTCCACGTCCTGTCAGTGGAGAGGAGACCGATGGTGTGCTCCCAGTACCGAGGAACACCGATCGTCTCCTCCCCTTGTGAGTCCCCTCCCCCCACAGTTAGAATCACTACCATAGGGAACATATTAACCCCTGCAGCGCCCCCTAGTGTTAACCCCTTCCCTGCCAGTCACATTTACACAGTAATCAGTGCAATTTTATAGCAATGATCGCTGTGTAAATGGTCCCAAAAATGTGTCAAAAGTGTCCGAAGTGTCCGCCGCAATGTCGCAGTCACGAAAAAAAAATCGCAGATCGCCGCCATTACTAGTAAAAAAAAAAAATGCAATAAATCTATCCCCTATTTTGTAGACGCTTTAACTTTTGCGCAACCCAATCTATATACGCTTATTGCGATTTTTTTACCAAAAATATGTAGAAGAATACGTATCGGCCTAAACTGAGGAAAAAAATTGTTTTTAAAAAAAAAAAATGGGATATTTATTATAGCAAAAAGTAAAAAATATTGTTTTTTTTCAAAATTGTTGCTCTTCTTTTCTTTATAGCGCAAAAAAATAAAAACCGGAGAGGTGATCAAATACCACCAAAAGAAAGCTCTATTTGTGGGGAAAAAAATGTTGTCAATTTTGTTTGGGTGCAACGTCGCACAACCGCGCAATTGTCAGTTAAAGCGGCGCAGTGCCGAATCGCAAAAAAGTGCTCTGGTAAGGAAGGGGGTAAAATCGGCTGAAGTGGTTAATAAGGCAGTGAAACTGATCAAATCACCTGTGAAAAACAATGGAAAGCCTGAAAACATGACCTGTTGGGGCGCCTTGAGGACTGGAGTTGAGAAACACTTATCTAGCCATTATAACATGGCTCTTGTCAAACTTATTCAAATCCTTACACTTGTCCATTTTGTCTGCTTTCAACACATCAACATCAACAACATGTTCACTTGCTGCCTAATATATCCCACCCACTTTCAGATGCCATTGCAACAAGATAATCAATGTTATTTGCTTCATCTGCCGGTAGTCAATATGTTATGGTGGTACATACAGTATCTCACAAAAGTAAGTATACCCCTCACATTTTTGTATATATTTTCTTCTATCTTTTCATGTGACAACACTGAAGAAATGACACTTTGCTACAATGTAAAGTAGTGAGTGTACAGCTTGTATAACAGTGTAAATTTGCTGTCCCATCAAAATAACTCACAGCAATTAATGTCTAAACCGCTGTCAACAAAAGTCAGTACACCCCTAAGTGAAAATGTCCAAATTGGGCCCAAAGTGTCAATATTTTGTGTGGCCACCATTATTTCCCAGCACTTCCTTAACCCTCTTGGTCATGGAGGTCACCAGAGCTTCACAGGTTGCCCCCGGAGTCCTCTTCCCCTCCTCCATGATGACATCACAGAGCTGGTGGATGTTGGAGACCTTGCGCTCCTCCACCTTCCATTTGAGGATGCCCCACAGATGCTCAATAGGGTTTAGGTCTGGAGACATGCTTGGCCAGTCCATCACCTTTACCCTCAGCTTCTATAGCAAGGCAGTGGTCATCTTGGAGGTGTGTTTGGGGTGGTTATAATGTTGGAATACTGCCCTGATCCCAGTCTCTGAAGGGAGGGGATCATGCCCTGCTTCAGTATGTCACAGTACATGTTGGCATTCATGGTTCCCTCAATGAACTGTAGCTCCCAAGTCAAGGCAAGCACTCATGCAGCCCCAGACCATGACACTCCCACCACCATAATAAAATATTTTATTTTATTTTATAAAATATTTTATTTTTTGTGAGATACTGTGTGTATATATATATATATATATATATATATATATATATATATATATATATATATATATATATATATATATATATATATATATATACAGTATCTCACAAAAGTGAGTACACCTCTCACATTTTTGTAAATATTTTATTATGGTGGTGGGAGTGTCATGGTCTGGGGCTGCATGAGTCCTTCCGGCACTGGGGAGCTACAGGTTATTGTTCTCCATTCTTCTCTCATCCATCTCACTCTCATTTTCCTGGAAGCACCACAGAGCCCATAGGGGACAATACACAATAATTCTCTCCAATCAGTTTGACTATTGAAGTTTCCGGTGGGGATTCCCCTGTGGGGTATCTGGGGGGCCCCCCAGTTCTAGGAGGGGCTGCGTTCTATAACGATGGTGTGAGCTGACCTCAGCACAACGTATCTTGATAAGAAGTTAGAGCGCTTATAGCTGTACGAACTCATAAATCATCCAAAATTCCATCTCACATTATAACCGGTTAGCGCTCCCTGCGGGGGGGGGGGGGGGGGGGTGCGACTCAGCGCTCAGTAATGTGGATGGAATTATGAAGAGATTGTAATTATTTACAGATAATGGAATCCAGAATTGCAGATTAGCGGCCCCTTCACCTATATAAATCTCCTGTACAGGAGACACTTCATATATCCTGTTTCAGGGATGGGGACGCCCTGGAAAAGATTACTGAAAACCGTGAAAAGCCCTTTAAAGAAGCACGCCAGACATAGTATTTGCTCTTTAGTTCACATAATGGAAGTGATTAAATAGCACCAAAAGAAAGCTCTGTTTGTGGGAAAAAAAATGATAAAAATTTCATTTGGGTACAGTGTTACATTCAAAGAGTGACAGCGCTGAAAGCTGAAAATTGGCCTGGGCAGGAAGGGGGTATAAATGCCCATTAAGCAAGTGGTTAATGAGCCTCAGCTGATTGTCAAAACCTGTCAATGGTAACCCCATACACACAGTCGCCATTAAAAAAAAAAAAATACCGCCCGCCAACCTGCTCCATAGAAGTAAATGGGGCCGCAACCGTGTCTGATGAAGTGAGAAATCCTTCTTCATGCCGGTGTACTGGAGGAAGCGTATCGCCTACTGAGCGCCCGCTAAATGTGGGTTATGTCACTGCCGGCAACGCGATCAGAACTCCTCTATGTGGCGGCACAGAATGAGGATCAGTTTTTTTTTTTTAGTTTTTTTTAGCAAAAAAAAAAAAAACGGCAGTGATTAAATAGCACCAAAAAGAAAGCTCTGTTTGTGGGAAAAAAATGATAAAATTTCATTTGGGTACAGTGTTACATTCAAAGAGTGACAGCGAGGATCACCTCCAAACTGAAACACATGTGCATACCACCGACAGGAAACATAAGGCTTATTCTTTATATATAAGACTATTTATTTACATCATTATTATCTATTTGATGTTTTTTACATTTGTGTCTAATAAAGAACAAGATTTTAAAGTATGATACATTCTCCTTTAGACCTTTATGCCAAGTCTGTGGGTGGGAAAGACGATTTTAGGTAAAAAAAATTCATAAAATAAAAATAACAGTAACTTTTCATAATCAAAATAATAATTTTTTCACCCCGGATACCTTTATCTTTTTTTTTTGTTTATTTTTAATCATCTTATTGCGGCGCTCGTCCTATACCTGGATTGCCTGTATGGGGGATCTGGGAAACATCTTGTGTGAAGGGCTGTAATTGAAATGAAATCCTGTGTCTGTGTGTAAATCCCGTCCATTTGTCGTGTATAAAGCTGGACGGGAGATATAGACCGAGTGTTTATAGAGAGGATTAGCGCATTATGGAGATTTACCCCCCAGTAATTACAGCTGATCGGTTGGTGGCTTCTTACAGGTGAAATGGGCAGAAATGTCTGCTGATGTTAGAGTGGAGATGAACTGAAAAAATGATTTGCTCTGTTATAGGGAAGGCCTAGAAATGTTAATTGTGCCTGAGCAATACCAGAACAAATGTAACTTTTGTATTAAATTCCTCATGAAAAATAGCAGTGCACTTCCTGTGCCTAGGCACTCCTGATAGCAGCACACTTCCTTGCCTAGGCACTCCTGATAGCAGCACACTTCCTTGCCTAGGCACTCCCGACAGCAGTGTACTTCCTGTGCCTAGGCACACCTGATAGCAGTGTACTTCCTGTGCCTAGGCACACCTGATAGCAGTGTACTTCCTGTGCCTAGGCACTCCTGATAGCAGTGTACTTCTTGTGTCTAGGCACTCCTGATAGCAGTGTACTTCTTGTGCCTAGGCACTCCTCATAGCAGTGTATTTCCTGCGCCTAGGCACTCCTGATAGCAGTGTACTTCCTGTGCCTAGGCACTCCTGATAGCAGTGTACTTCCTGCGCCTAGGCACTCCTCATAGCAGTGTACTTCCTGCGCCTAGGCACTCCTGATAGCAGTGTACTTCCTGTGCCTAGGCACTCCCGATAGCAGTGTACTTCCTGCGCCTAGGCACTCCTCATAGCAGTGTACTTCCTGCGCCTAGGCACTCCTCATAGCAGTGTACTTCCTGCGCCTAGGCACTCCTCATAGCAGTGTACTTCCTGTGCCTAGGCACTCCTCATAGCAGTGTACTTCCTGTGCCTAGGCACTCCTCATAGCAGTGTACTTCTTGTGTCTAGGTACTCCTGATAACATAGCTCCCAACTGTCCCTGATTTCGAGGGACTGTGTCTGATTTGGAAAAAATGTCCCCCTGTCTCTCTTTTCCCCTCATTTGTCCCTCAATTTGGTCTGATCTATACAGTTGTATATAAAATTCACTTTTTTTCTTTCAAAAAGTGTTTCTCAGTGCTAAACTTTTCATCAAAGTTATACATTTCTGTATTTGTACATTTTAAAAGTCAATATAAAGGAATAGTAGTGGTAAAAAAGTCCCCTGTGGATTCAATTAACCTTCCTTAAACCTGGTGTAAGGAGGGGCTCCCTGGGGACGCTGATGTAAGGAAGGGGCTCTCTGGGGACCCTAATGTAAGTAGGAAGGCTCTCTGAAGATCCTGATGTTAGGGGAGCCTCTCTGGGGACCCTGATGTAAGGAAGGGCTCCCTGGGGACGCTAATGTAAGGAAGGGGCTCTCTGGGGACCCTAATGTAATGGCTCTCTGAAGATCCTGATGTTAGGGGAGCCTCTCTGGGGACCCTGATGTAAGGAAGGGGCTCTCTGGGGACCCTAATGTAATGGCTCTCTGAAGATCCTGATGTTAGGGGAGGCTCTCTGGGGACCCTGATGTAAGGGGGATCTGGGGATCTGCACTATTTTAACGCTATTATATATATATATATATATATATATATATATATATATATACACACACACACACATGTATATTATATACATGTTTATGCCTGCCCAAGCGTATGAATTTCCTTACTTGCTGCTATGAGCTCTAGCCCAAGATCTTTTGTAGACCTAGCAATGCCCCTGGTGGGGGCCATTCATGGTTTCTTGCAATGGGGCCCTGAAGATTCTAGTTACGCCTCTGTGGTCAGTGTAAATCTTCTCATTACATTGGGGCTTGGTGTACAATCCTTTTATTCACACTGGTGGCCAGTGTGAAGATCCCCCTCCTTGCATTGGTGGTTTCTGTGAATGCTTCTATTACATTAGTGGTCAGTGTAAACTCCTATTACATTAGTGGTCAGTGTAAACCCCTATTACATTAGTGGTCAGTGTAAACCCCTATTATATTAGTGGTCAGTGTAAACCCCTATTACATTAGTGGTCAGTGTAAACCCCTATTACATTAGTGGTCAGTGTAAACCCCTATAACATTAGTGGTCAGTGTAAACCCCTATAACATTAGTGGTCAGTGTAAACCCCTATTACATTAGTGGTCAGTGTAAACCCCTATTACATTAGTGGTCAGTGTAAACCCCTATTACATTAGTGGTCAGTGTAAACCCCTATTACATTGGGGACCAGTGTTGAAACACCTCCTTAAATTGGTAGTCAGTAAAAAAAATCAGCATTGCCATTGATTACACCCTCCCCCCCAGCACTGCCACTGATCCCAGGAGTTCTAGGATCCCTAGGAGTTTTCTGTCTATTGATGGGTCCCCTCATCACCCCCATCCATGTTGTGCAGGCAGGTGGAGAGCGAAATAGATATGGAGGGGGGCCCAAGAAAATGTTTGCCCGAGGTCCAATCAATATTAAAGACGACCCTGAGATGAAGAGTATCATTCCGTGTCCAAAGTGTTGTGGCCCTCCTGTGTAATTAGCTCCATTCTCCCCTCGCTCGGTATCTTGGTGTACCGCCGGCGCTGGCTAATAAGGAACAGGCAGGGGCACGGCCGCTGTGTTTTCCCCGAGTGCGCCAAACACAGACAATCGCTAAGAAAATAATTCCATTTCATCCACAATAAATAACAGAACTTTTTATTAACTGAGGACTCTGACCGCGCCGAGTGCGACACCATCAAAAAATATACAATCTGACAAGTTAAGTGTAAAGGAACTCACCGATTAAAGTGGAAGAACTGGGAGAGATTCTTCATGATTGAAACATAAAATGTAAGAGAAGGCGGGAGCACGCCGTCCATCCAGTCCAGGCGGAAACTTTATGTTTTCTTTTAGCTTTTTGTCTGAGGATAGAAATGTGTTTATCCCAAGAATATTTAACCCCATTCAAATAAAAATATATTTTTTTAATTATTGCTGGAAGAATAAAAACAAACTATATATCAGTAGGGAAACAACATTTAGGTCCCTTTCACACTGGGGCGGGGAGCTGCGGTGACGGTAAAGCAGCGCTATATTTAGCGCTGCTTTACCATCGTTTTAACCGCGGTTTTCGGCCGCTCGCGGGGGGTAAAACCGCACCACGAGCGGCCGAAAACCGGGGTTAAAGACCCCCCCGCAGAGCGCCGCCGTAGCGGCGCTTTGTGGCAGTATTGCCGCGGTTTCACCGCGGTGTCCCATTCTAATCAATGGGAAGGAGCGGTATAGGAGCGGTGAACACACCGCTCCTATACCGCTCCAAAGATGCTGCTAGCAGGACTTTTTTTGCCGTCCTGCTAGCGCACCGCTCCAGTGTGAAAGCCCGCCGGCTTTCACACTGGAGTTAAAGGGGCCGGATTTTTTTCATGCGGTGAACAGGCGCTATTTTTAGCGCTGTACCGCATGAAAAACGCCCCGGTGTGAAAGGGGCCTTAAGGAAAGGAGAAGAAGGAGTAAATCAGGGCTTATCAGGGTAAACTAAGGGTTAATAAGGGTTAATAAGGATACATTTCTATTAATAAAAAACAGGTTTCTTTAACTGACATCATATGCAGATAGACGCTCATCCATTAGGTCTGCAGATAAATCAAAACAAAGTAGATACAAAAGTATATTTGTATCTCCCTTCTGATGAATGTTTATAAATAATGTTACTTTGTATCTCTCTATCTCCCGTCTAAACAATTATTACAAACACTGTTACTTTGTATCTCTCTATCACCTGTCTGATTAATGTTTATAAATAATGTTACTTTGTATCTCTCTATCTTCCATCTGAACAATGTTTATAAACAATGTCACTTTGTATTTCTCTATCTCCCGTCTGATCAGTGTATATAAATAATGTTACTTGTTATTTACAATGAATCCCAACCACGACACTACCTGCCTGGAGTTTGCATGTTCTCCCTGAGCCTGCCTGGGTTTCTTCTGGGTACTCCGGTTTCCTCCCACATTCCAAAGACATGCAGGTAGGTTAATTGACCAATGTGAGTGTGCGATGTATGTGTGGAGCACTGCGCAAATTGATGGCGCTATATGGGTACCTTAAATAAATAATAATATAATAGATGAGCATCTTAATGAGACACAATGTACAGGGATGGGGACAATTGTAGACACTCACTCAGGTTGAACTGGATGGACTGGTGTCTTTATTTAACATTACCAACTATGTAACTACGTAACCTCTCTATATCCTGTCTGATCAATGTTTATAAACAATGTTACTTTGTATCTCTTTATATCCTGTCTGATCAATGTTTATAAACAATGTTACTTTGTATCTCTCTATCCGCTGTCTGAACAATGTTTATAAACAATGTTACTTTGTATCTCTCTATTTCCTGTCTGATCAATGTTTATAAACAATGTTACTTTGTATCTATTTCCTGTCTGATCAATGTTTATAAACAATGTTACTTTGTATCTCTCTACCTGCTGTCTGAACAATGTTTATAAACAAACAAAATATTTTATTTTGTATCTCTTTATCTCTAGTCGGATTAATGTTTAAACTTTGTGTCTCTCCATCTTCCGCTTGATCAATGTTTATAAACAATGTTACTTTTTATCTCTCTATCTCCTGTCTGATCAATGTTTATAAACAATGTTACTTTGTATTTCTCTATCACCCGTCTGATTGATGTTTATAAACAATGTTACTTTGTATCTCTCTATCTCCTGTCTAAACAATGTTTATAAACAATGTTACTTTGCATCTCTCTATCTCCCGTCTGATTGATGTTTATAAACAATGTTACTTTGTATCTATTTCCTGTCTGATCAATGTTTATAAACAATGTTACTTTGTATCTCTCTATCTCCTGTCTGATCAATGTTTATAAACAATGTTACTTTGTATCTCTCTATCTCCCGTCTGATTGATGTTTATAAACAATGCTACTTTGTATTTCTCTATCTCCTGTCTGATTGATGTTTATAAACAATGTTACTTTGTATCTCTCTATCTCCCGTCTGATCAATGTTTATAAACAATGTAACTTTGTATCCCTCTATCTCCTGTCTGATCAATGTTTATAAACAATGTTACTTTGTATCTCTCTCTATCTCCTGTCTGATCAATGTATATAAACAATGTTACTTTGTATCTCTCTATCTCCTGTCTAGGCCAGGTTCATAATAGTGACAACAGAGGACAATGTTTGCTGGGAAGATTGAGTTTAGTCTCCACCAAGACATCTGTAAGGCCCCTTTCACACTGGGGCGTTTTTCAGGCCCCATTCACTCCAGTGTGAAAGCCGGCGGGCTTTCACACTGGAGCGGTGCGCTAGCAGGACGGGATGCTAGCAGCATCTTTGGAGCGGTATAGGAGCGGTGTATTCACCCCTCCTATACCGCTCCTTCCCATTTATTTAAATGGGACACCGCAGTAAAACCGCGGCAATACCGCCGCAAAGCGCTGCTACGGCGGCGCTCTGCGGGGGTCTTTAACCCTTTTTCAGCCGCTCGCGGGGGGTAAAACCGCACCGCGAGCGGCCGAATACCGCGGCTAAAACGACGGTAAAGCAGTGCTAAATATAGCGCTGCTTTACCGTCATTGCGGCTCCCCGCCCCAGTGTGAAAGGGGCCTAACAGGGAAACAATTGGGAGACAGTTGTCACCCTATAACAGGAAGTGTCTGAACAAGGACCGTCATGGCAGGATCACCAGGGATTATTGTAGTAAAAGTTGCATATTGATAAAGACCTGAGAGGAATGTGTGAAGGTACATTAAAGTGTTAAATCTTCTGGGAGGTTTTAGTGGTTGGGTTTACAAAGTAACGGACGATCAGAAACGAGCGAACGTTGTGATCTTTCAGCGGCTATAAAAAAAACGAGGGCTGAGAGTCGATGAAAGGCGAATTTGTTCATCCTAATAAATGTTTGCTATTTGTTCGACCTTGAGCATCCGATGATATTTTTCCGCTGACATTTACTCAGAGGTTTAAGAGTTTCCGGTTCTGTATTTTTATAAGAAGAAAAGACAAAAAAAACATCAGATACCCGACATTAACCAGCGCATGGCGAACGACTTTTATAAACTGTTATTTTACCGCCTGTTGGCTAAAAATCTATTTCCTTCTTAAAGGGAATGTTTAGTCTTTTCAAGTTCTCTAAAGCCTCGTACACACGATCGGACTTTCCGACGGGGAATGTTCGATGACAGGCTGTTGGCGGTAAATCCGACCGTGTGTACGCTCCATCGGACAATTGCTGTCGGATTTTCCGCGGACAGATGTTGGACAGCAGGTTTTCAAATTTTCCGCGGACAAATGTCTGTTGTCGGATTTGTACACAAGTCCGTCGGACAAAAGTCCAAAGTACAAACACGCATGCTCGGAAGCAAGGACGAGCCGGAAGCGGTCGGTCTTGTAAACTAGCGTTCGTAATGGAGAATTAACATTCGTGAATCGTCAAATTCAGAAATCTGGAAATGTAGCGCGCAATTTTCTTCTTCTTTAACCACCTGAGATCCGCGCTATAGCTGAATGACGGCTACAGCGCGGATCTAACTTGCCGGGACTACATCTATTGACGCCGTCCCGTTCACGAGCGCCCTGCGCGCCCCCCTGAAGGGCTTGCATGGCGCGCTCTGTGATCAGCGAGTCTGTGAGACTCACTGGATCACAGATCCGAGTAGGGGGTCGATCCCGACCCCTTACCACGTGATCAGCTGTCAGCCAATGACTTTTTTTCCTCCTCGTGCTGACAGTGCGAGGAGAAAAAAAAAAGCCAATCACCGGCGGCAGTGAGAGGGACATCAGTCCCGATCACTTCAATGTGCCCCAGGTCCATGGTGCCCACCTGTGCCCTATACAAGTGCCGCCTACCAGTGCCCATCAGCTTCACATGTCAGTGCCCACCAGCTTCACCTGTCAGTGCCCACGGTGCCATCTGTCAGGGCCCACAGTGCCATCTGTCAGTGCCCACGGTGCCATCTGTCAGGGCCCACAGTGCCATCTGTCAGTGCCCACAATGTGCCATTACAGTGCTGCACATCAGTGTCACCTACCAGTGCCCATCAGTGCCCATCAGTGCCACCCATCCGTGCCCATTAGTGCCATCTTATCTGTGCCCATCAGTACCAACTTATCTGTCCCCACCAGTGCCACCTTATCAGTGCTCACCAGTGCCGCCTCATCAGCGCATATTAATGAAGCAGAAAAATTACCTGTTTGTATAACTATTAAACTATTAACCACTTCCCGACCGCCTAGCGCAGATATACTGCGGCAAAATGGCACGGGCAGGAAAAATCACGTACCTGTACGCGACCCTTTAATTGCCTGCCCGTGGGTCACACGCGCGCCGCCAGCGGCACGCTCGCGACCTGGTCGGGAGCTCCGTGACCCCGGCCGCGGGACCAGCGGACCCGATCGCCGCTGGTGTCCCGCGATCGGGTTACAGGAGCTGAAGAACGGGGAGAGGTCTGTGTAAACAAACCTCTCCCCGCGCTTCCTACTCTGCCTGTCATTGATTGGCTGTTCCCGGTCATCGGGAAAGCCGATCAGTGACGTCAGACGTCAGCCCCCTAATTTAAAAAAACACACACGTCACAGCCCATAACCCCTCCCCTCCCCCTAGTGGTTAACTCTTTCACTACAACTGTCATTTATACAGGAATCAATGCATTTAAATAGCACTGATTGCTGTATAAATGACAATGGTCCCAAAAATGTCCGATGTGCCCGCCATAATGTCGCAGTCACAATAAAAATCGCTGATCGCCGCCATTACTAGTAAAAAAAATATAATATTAATAAAAATTCTATAAAACTATCCCCTATTTTGTAAACGCTATAACTTTTGCGCAAACCAATCAATAATCGCTAATTGCGATTTTTTTTTACCAAAAACATGTAGAAGAATACGTATCGGCCTTAACTGAGGGAAAAAAATGTTTTTTTATATATTTTTTGGAGATATTTATTATAGCAAAAAGCAAAAAATATTGCATTGTTTTCAAAATTGTCGCTCTATTTTTGTTTATAGCGCAAAAAATAAAAACCGCAGTGGCGATCAAATACCATCAAAAGAAAGCTCTATTTGTGGAAAAAAAAGGACGCCAATTTTGTTTTGGAGCCACGTCGCACGACCGCGCAATTGTCAGTTAAAGCGACGCAGTGCCGAATCGCAAAAAGGGGCCTGGTCCTTTGGCTACCAATTGTTTTTTTTTATTTTTTTTTTTATTTTCCAACTTTTTTTTTTGTTTGTTTAGCAAAAAATAAAAATCCATCTGTGATTAAATACCACCAAATGAAAGCTCTATTTGTGGGAAAAAGATGATAAAAATGTCATTTGGGTACAGTGTTGTATGACCGCGCAATTGTCATTCAAAGTGCGTCAGCGCCGAAAGCTGAAAATTGGTCTGGGCAGGAGGGGGGTTTAAGTGCCCAGTAAGCAAGTGGTTAATGGGATAATAATGAAGCCGCTTTGCTGGTGATACTGATGGAGTTATTGCAAACGAATTTTCAAAGGCTTTTTTTTTCTAGTGATATCAAGAATAATATTATTATTATGCTTTTTTTTTTTTATTTGGGCAAGTTACCACACACCATTATCCCGTAGTTTTTAAGATCAAAGATACAACTATGTTGGTGTCCCTTGTCAATTTTACATTTAAAAAAAAATACAATGTAACTTCCGACTCCCAAACTGTCATTTGAAGTAAAACACGTAGCCAAGTATTATTCTCCACAATTTTTTTTTATTGTGCATTAAAAAAGGAAAACAAATAAAATTAGACATGCTATCTGCCAATAGAACTTAACCAAAAAGTGCATTCTATGCATCTAAAAATATAGAAAATATAACAAATCAAATCATTATTATTCAACCAAAAAATTTAATAAAAGCCTCATGCATGTGTCCTGCTTCTTAATATAGGGGGTCAGTAATGCCAAGAGTTGGTGAGAGCAGGGGTCCATCATCCGGAGATAATTCCAAAAATCATCCAGATTATTCTCCTGGAGCTCCCGCAGCAAAGGCATATGACATAATTGGTCACGATTAATAAAGCAACCAATTTTTTGGTCCAAGAAATCCTCCTCCTCCTGTTCCTGGACTGGACTTGGGTCAAAGCAATAACTCCAAGGCCAATAATAAATAACACGTTATCTCCTCCGATTCCGCAACATGTCTGGTTGACGAACGGCCGTTCAGAAACGAACTGAAAAGTGTAAAAAGAAAAGCGCGAATCAACACTCACCAAACTTCTACTAACACGAAATTAGCAGAAGGGGCCCAAAGGGTGGCGCTAAAGAGCTGAAAAACCACGTAGTAGGTCACTACATTCGTAATTGTTGGCCAACAATTGCGTGGCCGTGTGTATGCAAGAAAAGTTTGGGCCACCGCCCCTTCAGAAAAAATTACACGGTTTTGTTGGCCAACAATCCGATCGTGTGTACGAGGCTTGAGATTTACAGGTAAGAGAGAAAAACCTCATTGATTTATGTTAAAAATGAACCTCAGTCTGCTTATACCATGCCTTCCCTTGGTACTCCCCCCTCCCCCATCAACATGATAATGAGATATTTTTAAATAAAACATTTGGTTTTCATTACATGCCGTATTTTTTATGTCATCACTGGGTCTCTGTGCTTCTCTATGCAAAGCAGACAGATTATGGCTGGTGGGGGGGGGGCTGGCAGAGGACTGTACATCACTTCCTGAAAACATCCCAGCCCCCGGCCTCAGTACTCCTCACTGAACTTCTGGCAGATCACAAGATATTTTTTTTTTTTATGTACTACTAACCCTTAAAGTGTAACTCCACTTTCGTTGAGAAAAAAACATCCCCCTCTGGGTGATCGATGTTCATTGCAAGGATTGTAACAACCTCTGTTGGAGATTCCTACCTTTTTGTTATTCTGAAGAAATCCCTGTGTGTTTGTCTGTGGCTCTGTACTGAGTGGGTCTAATGGGAGGGGCTTCATAATTATCAGTCAGCTGTGGCAGCTGCAGAGCACTAATGAGGAAAACTGCTGGGCCTGCGTCCCTTTAGACGTGTTCCTATCAGAAGGATCTCACCAAAAATGAAATTTTTGTAGCAGGGGATGCCTGAAATCTGACTTGTGTCTTAGGCAGACTTCTGGGAAAATCGGTGAGCCAATCACATAAGCACGAAATGTTTACAGAACACCTCCAGGTAGCCATATTGCTTTGTATTTATAGAACATTACATTGGCTGCAGATTGAAAAGGAAAGGTCATTTTTAATAACATTCAATTACAATATGATATATGTCGCAATTGTACACGCTATATTATTTGTCTTTATTTGCAATTTTTTTCCCACAAAAGTGAAGTTACCCTTTAACCGCTAACAGTAACTAGCCCTTAACCTCTATCCCCTAACTAACCCCTAGCCCTAACTAACCCTTAACAATTAACCCTTAACCCTAACTAACCCATAACCCCTAACTATCCCTTAACCTCTAACTGTTAACCCCTAATTCTAACTAACCCTTAACTCCTAACCCTTAACTCCTAACTAACCCTTAACCACTAACAATCCCTTAACCCCTAACCATTAACCCCTAATCCTAACTAACCCCTAATCCTAACTAACCTCTCACCCTTAACCCCTAACCCTAACTAACCCTTAACTCCTAACTAACCCTTAACCCCTAACTATCCCTTAACCCCTAACCATTAACCCCTAATCCTAACCCTAACTAATCCTTAACCCCTATCCTTCATCCCCTAACCCTGACTAACCCTGAACCCCTAACCATAACTAACCCTTAACCCCTAAATAACCCTTAATCCCTAATCCTAACCCTTAAACCCTAACCTTAACTAACCCTTAACCCCTAACCCTAACTAACCATTTACCCTTAACCCCTAGCCCTAACCAACCCTTACCCCCTTAACCCCTAACTAATCCATAATCCCAGACCCTTAACCCCTAACCTTAACTAACCCTTAACCCCTAGCCCTAACTAACCCCATCCCCTAACTCTAACCCTTCACCTCTAACCCTGACAAACCCTTAACCCCTAACACTAACCCTAACCAACCCTTACCCTTAACTAATCCTTAACCCTAACACTTAACCCCAAACCTTAACTAACTCTTAACCCCTAACCCTTAACCCCTAACCTTAACTAACCCTTAACCCTAACTAACCCTTAACCCCTAACCCTAACTAACCCACATCCCCTAACCACAAACCTTAACTAACCCTTAACCCCTAACACTAACTAACCCTTAACCCCTAACCCTTAACCCTATCTAACCCTCATCTCCTAACCCTTAACCCCTAATCCTGATTAACCCCTAACTAACCTGTAACCCCCAACAAACACATAATCCCTAACCCAGGTCCCTTAACCCCTAACCCTAATTAACCCTTATCCCCTAACTCTAACCCTTCACCCCTAACCCGGACAAACCATTTCACCCCTAACCCTAACTAACCCTCAAGCACTAACTAACCCCTAATCCATAACCCTAACCCTAATCAACCCTTAACCCACAACTAAGCCGTAATCCCTAACCCTTAACCCCTAACCCTAACTAACCCTAATCAAACCCGTACTCCCTAAACCTAACCTTAACAAACCCTCTACCACTAACCCTTAACCCTTAATCTTGTTTAACCCTTAACCCCAACAAACCCATAATCCCTAACCCTTAACCCCTAACCCTAGCTAACCCTTAACCCCTAACTCTAACACTTCACCCCTAGCCCTGACAAACCTTTTAACCCCTAACTAACCCTTAACCACGAAATAACCCTTAATCCATAACCCTAACCCTTAACCCCTAAGCTTAACTAACCCTTAACCCCCAACCAACCCACACTCCCTAACCCTTAATCCCTAACCCTAACTAACCCTTTGCCTAGACATATACTCTAATTCCTGGAGCGATGAACAGCCCCAGATGCACAGCGCCCCCTGTAGGACAATCAGCAATAGAAGACATCAGAACCCGCCACGCGTGGGAATGAATGAATTACAAGATAAACATTTTACTTCCACATCAGAGCGCACTAAGTACCCGCCAACGCCAGCGATCCGTCTGAATTCAACCGCCATTTGTTACAATTCCCAGCTAATTGACATCAGCGGTTCTCCTGAACTGGGCCCATCTCGGCGGGGAGACGGATGGGGGGGGAGGTGTCACCCCAGGAATGGAGATGGATGAGCCACACCGGCGTCTTCATGGCTTGTAAACAAAACAACTAATCACTGCAGACGGGCGGCTGGGGCTCCAATTTGCTTCTTTTCTTCCGAGACGGAGGTGGGGGTGGGGTGGGGGGGGGTTAAAGGAGGAATGGATTGTTTTCTGATGAAAAGAACAATATTGGTTTAAGTGGAAGAGCTCTTGAAATTCCTAAATATGTTCAGTTTTGTTTGGAAACAGAACACGGAGGGGTTAGAACCTCTGTAAGGTTTTTACTGCTGTCTGTGTTCCCATTGGCTGGCGATGATGGAAAGTTGACATAAGTTCCCCTGCTGGCGCTGACATCTTTGCATGCTGGATTCGTCGTCGTTCCCCCCCAGGCCCTGTTCTAATGATCGGGACCCGGGAACGTCCAATCCTGGGTCACCTGATCACTGTGATAGCCTCTGATTGGCCACTGTGAAGCCCCCCCCCCCCCCCCCCCCCCCCCCCCCCCTGTGTTTTCTGTCTCTGTGAATGTACAAGATACATTGTATCATTCTCTGTCCTTGCAGAAAAAGAAAAAAAAAAAGTGTGTGTAGAAAAAAATAATAATAATATTATTTAATATAAAAAAAATACCTGGATTAAGGTTTGATCTGGGTCAGTGCCAGATTTATTGTTTGAGTCAAGGTCAGGGTCAAAGGTCAGGGTCGGTATTTTTTTGGACAAGATTACGCCGAGTAAATAGATACCCAACATGTCACGCTTTAAAATTGCGCGCGCTCGTGGAATAGCGCCAAACTGTGGGAAATTTTTTTTATAAGTTACCAGTTTAGATTTACAGGAATAGAAAACCCAAACATCATATATATATATATATATATATATATATATATATATATATATATATATATATATATATATATATATATTTTTTTTTTAACAGAGACCCTAGAGAATAAAATAGCTGTCCTTACAGTTTTTTATGTCACGCTCTTTTTGCGCAGCAGTTTTTCAAAAAAAAATTTGGGGAAAAAAAAATACACTTTAATGAATAAAAAAAAAAAAAAATCAAAACATAATATAAACTCCAGAGAGAGATACAAACTAAATTTTTGGGGAAAAAATACACTTTAATGAATAAAAAACAAAAAAAACAAAACATAATATAAACTCCAGAGAGAGATACATTGTATCATTCTCTGTCCTTGCAGAGATAGAAACAAAAAAAAGTGTGTGTAGAAAAAAAAATAATAATAATAATATTAATAAATAAATAAATTAATTTAAAATAAATACCTGGATCAAGGTTTGATCTGGGTCAGTGCCAGGTTTAGTGTTTGAGTCAAGGTCAGGGTCAAAGGTCACGGTCAGTATTTTTTTGGACATGATTTTTTTTTTATTATAATTAGTATCAGTGTATTTTTGGCAGGATAAAAAAAAAAAAAAAGCAAAATGTGCACTATTGTTGTATTTTGGGCTGTACTAACTCACATATACATGGTATCGCTGAAATCGTCCGGAACATGAGAATTTATTGTGGGTTGTGCTTTGGTGGTAGGTTATGGTAGTAGCAAAAAAATGTAGTTACATTTTAAAACATTTTTTTTTTTTTTTACTATTTTGGGCAAGTTTTCCCTTGATAAAAAATAAAAATAAAAGAAAGAATAAAAGAAATAAAAAAAAAAAATAAAAAAATAAAAAAATAAAAAATAAAAGAAATAAAAAAAAAAATAAAAAAAATCAGGAGATAGCCATTGCCATTTACCACCAAATGAAAGCCCAATTTTACTAAAAAAAAAAAAAAAAAGGTGTAATCGGCATGGATGCACAAAGTAGTTGTGATGATATGTACAAGCCCAACCTCTGAAAAACAACCCCACACCATAATCCCCCCCTCCACCAAATGATTTGGACCAGTGTACAAAGAAAGGTCCATAAAGACATGAATGAGCGAGTTTGGGGTGGAGGAACTTGACGGGCCTGCACAGACTCCTGACCTCAACCCGATAGAACACCTTTGGGATGAATTTGAATGGAGACTGCGAGCCAGGCCTTCTCGTCCAACATCAGTGCCTGACCTCACAAATGGGCTTCTGGAAGAATGGTCAGACATTCCCATAGACACACTCCTAAACCTTGTGGACTATGGCACAGTGGCAGTGTTTATTGGGCACAGTGGCTGCGTTTGATGGCATAGTGGCTCAATTTGATGGGCACACTGGCAGCAATTGATGGGCACACTGGCACCGCTTGAATGCACAGTGGCTGCGTTTAATGGGCACAGTGGCAGCGTTTGATGGGCAAAGTGGCAGCGTTTGATGGGCACAGTGGCAGCATTTGATGGCACACTGGCAGCGTTTAATGGGCACAGTGGCAGTGTTTGATGGGCACGCTGGCAGCAGTGGCAGTGTTTAATAGGCACAGTGGCAGCATTTGATGGCACAGTGGCAGGGTTTGATGGCACAGTGGCAGCGTTTTATAGGCACACTGGCAGCATTTGATGGCGCAGTGGCAGCGTTTGATGGCACAGTGGATGCAATTGATGATTTTAAAAAAAAAAAATTTTGAGCACCAGCCGCCACTGATTCCGTCGCTGATTTGCCCCGGAGTTCAGAGACGCGACAGCAGCTAGCAGAGGTTGCGCATGCAAAACGTAGATATATTTATTTCGCCCCGGAGCCGCACAAATTCGACAGGTGGCGTCCCCTCGCTATGAGATTACCACCCAATTAACATTCCTCGCTGACCTCCGCCGCGGTGACAAGTGGAGGATCCCCGCCACAGCCAATTATCTCCGGGCGCTGCCAGTCCAAGAATAGCTACAAAAGGAGCTTGTAAGGACTCCACACAAAGAGAAGTAATCCCACAATCTGACTTCTAGTGTCTGAGCACAAGGTTTACTCCTTGTAATTGAATGAAGCTGTTTAATGTCTGGCCCCAGTCCTACTGGCCAATCCGCTGACCTGTAGCGCCACCTAATGGGGACAATGATGAATCGCCATCTTGTAATGGAAGTTGGTTATCAGGATGGAGAAAAAAAAAAAAGAATAATAATAATAATAATTATAAAGAAACAAAAATATATCTCTTCTGAAAGAACGACTGATCCACGGGAAGGTGAAACAACGTAATAAAACTGTCCTCCGGTTTTATTTAAAATGGAAAACTTCTGATGCCTTAACCACTTAAGGACCAAGGCCTGTTTACTGACATCTGTTGTTTACAATCAAAATTTTTCCCTAGAAAATTAGCAGAGACCCTAGAGAATAAAACGGCAGTTGTTTGCAATTTTTTACGTCACGCGTTTTTTGCGCAGCAGATTTTCAAAAACGCATGTTTTAAAAAAAAAAAATACACTTTAATGAATTAAAAAAGAAACAAAACATAATATATACCCCAATTGTTTTGTACAATATGAAAGATGTATGTTACGCCGAGTAAATAAATACCTAACATGTCACACTTTAAAGTTGCGCACGCTCGTGGAATGGCGCCAAACTACGGTACTTAAAAATCTCCCTAGGCGACGCTTTCAAAATTTCTCTAGGTTGCCAATTTACAGTTACAGAGTGTGACAGACCTAGCCGGGACACAGGCTTTTTGAGAGGACTAAATGCGAGTCTCCTGCCAACTGACTATGGGCCCTGGATTTTAAGGGGCACAGGGTGAAGGAGAACCCCAATCATCAATAATCTGTGCTAGTCAGATTCAATTGCAGGGTTAATTAGCACATAAAACAATAGGTGAAATACTCTTTAGAATCTGTGTCAAGACAGATTAGCCTCATTTGCATTATACAAGACAACAGACAGGTGTCTGGAGTTGATGATATTAGCATCTAGCATGTATGAAGCTCGGTGACAACAAGTCTGATCTGTAGTGAAATCCTGATGGGCACAGAGTCACATCGGCTGCTTAAAGGGATTAGTTCAGGGGCGTAACTATAGGGGGTGCAGCAGTCGCGAGTGCAACCGGGCCCTGTGCTGCAAGGGGCCCATGCCGCCCCCTCTACATATGGCCGGTGGCAGCATAGGCGGTTAGGCACCGGGCGCACGGGTGGCTGGAGGTGGGGGGTGACTAGCAGAGCTCCATGCTCGACTACCGCACTGGCTGCTCTTTAGTTGTGGATTCCCCACACAACATGCGTCCTCTGCCGCTCCTCTGGGTCCCCCTCTCCTGCTCTATGCAGTGCTGCTCAGTCCGGTGTCTGTCCTCCCCTGTCCAGCCCCCTGAGTCCGGCTCACACTGCACTGCATGCTTCTCCCAGGCAAACAAACTTTAAGCACACAGATGCAGTGCAGCCCTATGAGAACCGGCTACCCAAAGGACACCGCAGGCTTGTCTGCCAGCACCCCCCTCCTCCTCATCATACACAGATGTTGACAGGTCTTTCTGGGAGATATGTCCCCTAAGGACAGGGACCCCATCTCCCCTGGGGTCAGGGCCCAGTTCTCCCTAAAGGACAGGGACCCCATTTCCCTTGGGGACAAGGACCCCATCTCCTCTGGGGAGAGCAGAGCCAACTTCTCCCCAGAGGACAGGGACCTCATTTCCCGTGAGGGCAGGGACCCCTTTTTCCATGGGGACAGGGGCCCCTTTTCACCTGAGGACAGAGACCCCTTCTCACCTGGGGACAGGGACCCCATCTCCAATGGGGACCCCATTTCCCCTGGGAACAGGGCCCACTTCTCCCCAGAGAACAGGGACCCCATTTTCCTTGGGGGCAGGAACCCCTTCTCACATGGGGACAGGGACCCCATCTCCCCTAAGGACAGGGACCCCATTTCCCCTGGGGACAGGACCCACTTCTCCCCAAAGGACAGGGACCCCATTTCCCTTGGGGACAAGGACCCCTTCTCACCTGAGGACAAGTACCCCATCTCCCCTAAGGACAGGGATCCCATTTCCCTTAGGGACAGGGACTCCTACTTACGTGGGGACAGGGACCCCATCTCCCCTAAGGACAAGGACCCAATCTCTCCTGGGGACAGGGCCCACTTCTCCCCAGAGAACAGGGTTCCCTTCTTCCTCTTTGTCTCAAGGGTATAACATCATAGGTCTGTTTAGACCTCTGATATCTCACCAAAGTCCCCCAACTGGATTCCTAAAATTTTTTAAAAAATAATAAAAAAAACTGCTGATACCAGTGGTGGAACTACAGGGCTCACAAAAGTCGTACCTGTGACCGAGCCCTGGAGTTCCACCACCGGACTCGGAGGGAAGGGCCTCGGCTGGGGTTCAGGGGGGCCCTTCATGGTTTCTTGCACCGGGGCCCTGACGGTTCTAGTTACACCACTGGATTAGTTAATTTGTTTATGTTAATTTGTTACAGGTGTATTGTTGGAGTAATATGAGCAGGAGGGGGGATGTCCTCTTCTACTTTATTATAAATACTTGTCATTTTGGTTCTAATAAATCAGTCCATTTTTAGCACTAAGCAAGTCTTGTCTCGTTTGGTGCTTGGGAGCAGTTGGAATATCTGAGATCCATATTCAGACTGGGAGGAAGTGGTATATGACGAAAGCACTCAAGAGTAGTGTGGGAGCGTTTCCTCACACAGAGAAAATTACTTAGAACCCCCAAATATTATATATATATATATATTTTTTTTTTTTAAAGAGACCCTAGATATTAAAATGGCGGTCGTGGTTTTTGCGCAGCAAACGCTATTTTTTTGAAAATAATACACTTTAATTAATTTTTTTAAATCACAACATAATATATACTGCAATTTTTTGTATAATATAAAAAGATGATGTTATGCTAAGAGAAAATAGAGCCTATTTGTAAATGGAACTTGAATCTCCGAACAAAACGAACTGCACATGTCTAGTCTCAGCCCCCCCCCCCCCCCGCAGTCTCCAGCACCAGTGTTCCCCCAGTACTGTCATCAGTCCACTTGTTGGTTGTTGGCCTGCCAGCGTCCTTTTAACCAATCACACATTTGCCCCGGGTTTCACAGTTGGACTGAACTTACTCCACCCAGACCTGTTAGCAGCCCCCCTTCTGCTACAGACATGCTACAAGCGTAAGGTAAGGGTGGACTCTGATTGGGACCCTGATGTATTGTGGGGAATCAGATGTAAGGAGGATTTTGGGGTAGCTGATATAAGGGGGGAGTCTGACGGGGACCTTGATGTAAAAGGGGAGTCTAAGGTAAGGGGGACTCTGGTGTAAGGGGGGACTCTAATGTAAGAGGGGCTGTGATGGGACCCTGATGTAAGGGAAGGGCTCTGATTCAGACCCCTTATGTAGGGGGGACTCTAATGTAAGAGGGGGGAGTGATAGGGACCAGTGCCGTCTTTAATATTGATTGGACCCTGGGCAAAACTTTTCTTGCCCCCCCCCCCCCCCCCCATGCAGTTTCGCTCTCTACCTGCTCTGAGACATACAATAAATAGCAGCTAGACTCAAAATCAGTTTACTGAATCAGATCAGGCAGCGATTGCGATTGGTTGCCAGAGGTTTCAGTGTATCATTACAGCTCACTGACTGGTTGCTAGAGGTTGCAGCACACATTACGGCTCACTGGTTAGTTGCTAGAGGTTACAGCACATGATTTATGCTTGTTGATTGGTTGCTAGAGATTAGCCTCAGGGGGGCATGATATACATATGAATGCCAACGCCATTTACATATGAATGCCACCACTATTTACATATGAATGCCGGTAATTTACATGTAAACACAGGGTCTGCAGATGAGTCATCTGTACACAACAATAGGGCCGAGCTGAGCAGCATTAGTAGCAGCACTTCACACTGAGATATTGGGACACAGCACGGGACTAAAACCTCAACTAGGGAACTTAAACCAGGATAGTTGGCAAGTATGTGGCAGCTGCTTTGTGCCCAACAACAATGACAGGGCCCAGGTGCCCCTTTTGCTCTGCCTTAAAAACGGCCCTGATAGGGATACTGGTGTAAGGGAGGGGCTCTGATGGAGACCTTGAAGTAAGGGGGACCCTAATGTTAGGAGGACTCTGATGGATACCCTGATGTATTATAGGAACCCTTATGGGGGCCCAGCTCCAGATGTGAGGGGGGACTGTGATGGTGACCCTGATATTAAGGTGGACTCTAATGCAGTGGCATCTGGTGCTCAAATTTTTTTGGGGGGGCGCAAACTAAAAAATTCTGAAAAGAAAACCCATCAATTGCAACCTCACTGTGCCCATCAAACACGGCCACTGTGCTCATCAAATGCTCCCACTGTGCCCATCAAACACAGCCACTGTGCCCATCAAATGCAGCCACTGTGCCCATCAAACACAGCCACTGTGCTCATCAAATGCTCCCACTGTGCCCATCAAACACAGCCACTGTGCTCATCAAATGCTCCTACTGTGCCCATCAAACACAGCCACTGTGCCCATCAAATGCAGCCACTGTGCCCATCAAATGCTCCCACTGTGCCCATCAAATGCTCCCACTGTGCCCATCGAATGCTGCCACTGGGCCCCCGTCCGCCATCTGCTCGGCACTTACCCTGTCTCGGTGGGGCAGCGTGTGACGGCAGCAGGGGGTGTCCTCCATGCTCCTCCATAATCCTCCATGTCCTCGATGTCTTCTTCTGTCCTCTCACCTAATAGGCATCCAATCACAGCGCCTGTCATTTCAGCCAATCAGGTGACAGGTAACAAATCCGAGCACCTGATTGGCGGAGAGGCAGTTCAGTGTTAGGAAAACAGATATTCATTTGCTTTTCTAACACAGCTGAGTGAACTGCGAGCAACAAGCAGTTTTTTGACACCTATCAGAGCCTAAGGCTCCAATCAGGTGCTTCAAAAACACCTCCCCCCGGTGTAATTCAGGTCCCCTGGCGTCAAAAAAGGGTCCGGCGCCTGAATAGGGGGTGGCAGCGGTGGCCATAGATAGATTCATGCAATGCATGAATCTATATATTGGTGATAGAGGGGGGGCGGCTGGGGTGAGGGGGGCGGCGCCCGTGCGCCCTCATGGACGCACCGCCACTGCTCTAATGTAAGGAAGGCCTCGGAAGTAGGGGGACTCTGATGTAAGGCGAAATCTCTGATGAGGACCCTGATTTAAAGGGGACTCTGATGGGGATGATAGTTACATAGTTAGTCAGGTTGAAGAAAAGAGACAAGTCCATCTAGTTCAACCTATAAAAGGGAAAAAAAAAAGAAAAAAAATTTAAAAAAATCATACAATCCCATATATACAATTCTATACCCACAGTTGATACAGAGGAAGGCGAAAAACCCCAGCAAAGCATGATCCAATTTGCTCCAACAGGTAAAAAAAATTCCTTCCAGATCCCCCCGGATCAACTGTACCTATAAATGTCAGTACCAGTTATATTATGTACATTTAGGAAAGTATCCAGGCCTTTCTTAACCACTTCAGCCCCGGACCAATTTGCAGCCAAAGGACCAGGCCCCTTTTTGCTATTCGGCACTGTGTCGCTTTAACTGACAATTGCGCGGTCGTGCGACGTGGCTCCCAAACAAAATTGGCGTCCTTTTTTTACCACAAATAGAGCTTTCTTTTGGTGGTATTTGATCGCCCCTGCGGTTTTTATTTGTTGCGCTATAAACAAAAATAGAGCGACAATTTTGAAAAAAATGCAATATTTTTTACTTTTTGCTATAATAAATATCCCCCAAAAATATATAAAAAAAGCATTTTTTTTCCTCAGTTTAGGCCGATACGTATTCTTCTACATATTTTTGGTAAAAAAAATCGCAATTAGTGATTATTGATTGGTTTGCGCAAAAGTTATAGCGTTTACAAAATAGGGGATAGTTTTATAGCATTTTTATTAATATTTTTTTTTTACTAGTAATGGCGGCGATCAGCGATTTTTATTGTGACTGCGACATTATGGCGGACACATCAGACATTTTTGACACATTTTTGGGACCATTGTCATTTATACAGCAATCAGTGCTATTTAAATGCACTGATTCCTATGTAAATGACACTGGCAGTGAAGGAGTTAACCACTAGGGGGTGGGGAGGAGTCAGTGTGACGTGTTGTGATTTTTTTTTACAGTAGGGGGCGTGGCTGACGTCACTGATCAGCTGTTCCCGATGACAGGGAACAGCAGATCAGTGACAGGCAGTGTAGGAAGCGCGGGGAGAGGTTTGTTTACACAGACCTCTCCCCGTTCTTCAGCTCTGAGACCCGATCGCGGGACACCAGCGGCGATCGGGACCGCTGGTCCCGCGGTCGTGGTCACGGAGCTCCCGACCGGGTCGCGAGCGCGCCGCCAGCGGCGCACCCGCGACCCCACGGCTAGGCAATTAAAGGGGATGTACCCGTATGTGCTTTTGCCTAGCCGTGCCATTCTGCCGACCTATATGTGCAGGAGGCAGTCGGGAAGCGGTTAAAGCAATCTACTGAGCTGGCTAGAACCACCTCTGCAGGGAGTTTATTCCACATTTTCACAGCTCTTACTGTGAAGAAACCTTTCCATATTTGGAGATGAAATCTCTTTTCCTCCAGAAGTAAAGAGTGCCCCCTTGTCCTCTGTGATGACTGTAAAGTGAATAACTCAACACCAAGTTCACTATATGGACCCCTTATATATTTATACATGGAGATCATATGCCCCCTTAATCCCAGTACTGGGCCCAGTGTGGAAGGGCTGGCTGTACTGCCTTATCAGCGGCCCTGCAGAGCTTGTGTTACTGCAAAGCGACCTTACTAGACGGAAAACAACCAATTGTTAGGGTTTACATACAGTGCTTTTCATACCTCTTGAAATTCTCCCCATTTTGTCATGTTTCAACCAAAAACATAAATGTATTTTATTGGGGTTTTATGTGATAGACCAACACAAAGTGACACATAACTGTGAAGTGGAAGGAAAATGATAAATGGTTTTCCAAATTTTTTACAAATAAATATGTGAAAAGTGTGGGGGGTACATTTGTATTCAGCCCCCTTTTACTCTGATACCCCCAACTAAAATCAGACTTGCCTTCAGAAGTCTCCTAATTAGTAAATAGAGTCCACCTGTGTGTAATTTAATCTCAGTATAAATACAGCTGTTCTGTGAAGCCCTCAGAGGTTTGTTAGAGAACCTCAGTGAACAAACAGCATCATGAATATAAGGGGGCTACTTATAATGATATACCATTTTAATGGGGATTGAAATTAATATGCTTAAACTTTCAGAGTAACAGCTTTTGAACAAAGCTGTTGTAAGTATATTCTGCATAAAAACTGTTTTGACCAGTGTTGACATATCAGGACGCATCTGTATTGTGGTTTCTAACTCTGTACTTCACCAGAGGATATGAAACTAGCTAGCAGTGACTTAGGAGTTTTGTGGTCAAGTTAGCAGATGTGTACAGATAACGAGAACTAACTGTCATACACTAACCTTTGCCCTATATTCCATATTGCAAACTAACAACCATCACATGACTAACCTTTGCCCTATATTTCATATTGCAAACTGAAGACCATCACATGACAAGAAGTTGTTAATGTATGCATATGTGTAAGAATATGACTGGTCCTCCCCCCCGTCTGCATTTCCCATAAAAGAGGAACGTAGTGCCTATTAAACTCTGTAATCATTCTTCACTTACAACCAGTGTATGTGTGTGTTGATTATCCACCGGTGATTTGGGACCTCCGCTTTTACCATCCCTGGCCTAGGCATTTAGAATACAAGGAGAAAGACGTGTACCTTACAACTGGTGTTCAGAAGTGGGATATCTTGTGACAGGTAAGTGATTTTGCCCTTTTTACCTTTTAAGGTGAATAGGTGTAAATGCTTACGCTGTCCAGATCATCGCCACGAATTTAGTTTAAAAGAGGTTGTTGTGCCTTCGCGGCGGACTAGGTCGGTCCCCCGGGAGGTTAAAAGGACACGCAGGTAGTTACGTAGGTTATTTGGGTATTTAAAGAGAGTCCGACTAGGTTGGTCTGACTATAAAAAAACTATTGTAAAAGAGATTATTATTATTATTATTTTAATCACCGGGAAGTAGCAGATTACGCCCGTGATAAAAGGTTTGGTTGAGCGGACGCCCATTAAGTTTTTTGAGAAACAAAAAGTGCACTATAAAATTGAACAAATGTATGGTTTTATAATGATCATTTAAAATAATTCTGTTCATAAGATTTACAGTATAAGACCTATAGAAATAAGTATAAAGTTTTGTTTAAGATATATATATATATATGTATATGTGAGACTTCTTTTCCCACAGACAGCGTAAGTACCTAACAATTTAAAGAATTGTATGTTGTATAAAGTATAAGAGTTTAATGACTTCGGAATACGAAGAACCTGATTGTAGCGACATAGCTCCTCCTTGTCCACATTGTACTATAGGATTACTGTTTTTTAAAATAGAAGATAGGTGGGTTCTATTAACCAATAGACCAGGGGGCTATTCTTGTAGATATGGGGTAAGAGGAATATATCCCGCCACAAAGAAAGGAACCATAAATCGAGTACTAAGGGTAAACCTTCACAGTCCCATTAGTCCATCTGATTTGACGGACCAAGCAGACTACCCAATTGTTCGACAACAAGTGATTACCCAAACGGGTTGTTATCACTTGTGCCCACATACTAGTCATACTCTGCCCACTTTGTTAGATGGGGAATTCTGTGGCCTGGCCACCCCAGGGTCGGACATAGGGATCCCATGCCCGTATGAATATATTAAAAACAATCTACCCGGACCACAGGTGGAACCTTTCTGGGCTCAAGTCCAGGAAAGATGCCACCAGTTAGGTATTCATGATCCGGGACCACAAGGTCCTTGTTCAGAGGAAGATTGGAAGAAAGTTAGCAAAATTTGTCAGACGCATAAGCATTCCTACCCCCCGTGTAAATCTAATGACCCTCAATACATGAAAGATTGTTATCACTCATGGAGCAAATGTTTAAAAGATTATGCAGTGGCCATCAAACCGCCAGCAGCCAAACCCCCTATAGGGATGCCTAGAGTATGTCCCTTCCCTCAGTTTAGTGTGTTACAACCTCTCATGGAAGAGTCTTCCCCAAGTTGTATTAAATGTTGATGGGCAACGTGTCTGTTTCTTAATAGACAATGGCGCCACATCAAGTTCAGTGAATAATGTAATTTTTGACACACCACAATGTACTGAGGGAAACTCTATTGGTATAAATGGGACCCCTGTTACCCATCCCATCACTCCACCATTACCTGTAACCACTCCCGAGGGGCAACATTTGTGCGATCAATCTTTTGCTGTGTTGACCTCCTGTCCTGTATCCCTTATGGGAAGGGACCTGTTGTCCAGTCTAAGTATCACTATTAAATTTGACAAAGAAGGGTCACTAACTGCAAGTTCCCCTTTCTGTGACCTGACTGGTCCTAAACGACACACACATAAAGGATTCTTTATGTTACTGCCCGCTACTTTAGAGACTCACAAAATCTGGGCAGAAAACAAAGGTAGCGTAGGATTTATCAACTGCACACCCTACACTCCCCAATTACGTCCAGATGCACAGCCACAATACCACAAGCAGTATCCCTTGCCCCCAGAGAAAACCAATGGAATTGCACCACAGATTGAAGAATACATACGCTTAGGCATTTTGAAACCAGTAATCAGCCCCTGGAACACGCCCATTTACCCCGTAAAAAAGACCAGTGGCGAATGGAGGCTAGTCCAAGATCTAAGGGCAGTTAATAAGCAAGTACTACCCCTCCCGCCCTTGGTATCTGATATAACTTTCATTTTTTCATGCATACCTGCAGATTCCCTATGCTACACAGTGATTGACTTGGCAAACGCATTTTTTAGCATTCCTATTGCCGAAGAGGCTCAACCTATTTTTGCCTTCTTATGGGCCGGGGGTCAGTTAACTTGGTCGCGTTTACCGCAAGGGTATGTAGACAGCCCCGCCGCCTTCTCCATGGTACTCAACGAGACCGTTAGGTCTTGGACTTCCGAGCATGGGTCGGTACTAATACAGTATGTGGACGACTTGCTCTTGTGCAGTCGTTCTGCTGAAGATTGTGCGGTCGATTCAACATTACTGTTAGAACATCTGGCCGAAGCCGGCCACCTAGCCTCAAGGAAGAAAATACAGTGGTGTCTACCACAAGTAGAATACCTAGGATGTATTCTGGACAAGGGAACCAGGCTAGTGTCCCCTAAACGTGCCGCAGCCTTACAAGCTCTCAGTCCTCCAAAAGACAAAGCAGCTTTGTTGTCATTTCTGGGCGCAATTGTATATTGCCGCCAGTGGATTCCTGACTGTTCTCATTATGATAGTATCCTACGAGAGGCTGCCGGGTCAAACGCCCCTAAATTGATAGACTGGACAGAAGACAGAAAAAATGCTTTTAATGCTCTTATTAAGAGTTTGTCCACCGCCCCCGCCCTGGGATTGGTAGATTATGGTAAAGCCTTCCAGTTGTACTGTGTAGTTTCAGGAAAATCTTTTGCTGCAGTACTTGCACAATCTCATGGTTCAGGGTATCGCCCAGTGTCATATTTATCTAGAAAACTCCCTATCCAAGTCCAGGGCATGCCGTCCTGTCTTCAGAATGTCGCTGCCTGTGCCATGTCTGCACAGGATGCCAACAAAATAGTATTGGGACACAAAATGACACTGTACACCACTCATTCAGTTACCCACCTCATACAGAATATGAACACACAACACATGACTTCCCAAAGACTCAGTGGATACGAGATCACTTTGTTAAATACTGACAACTTGGTACTTAAATATGTTCCGAATAGCAATCCAGTTGTACGTTTACTACATTCCATGTTACGTTTACCACACGAACCTGATCACACACATAATTGTGTAGAAAAAGTGGAACAAGTCACTTCACCAAGACCTGATCTTTCTGACATTCCAATTATAAATGCCGAAAATGTTTTTGTAGATGGTAGTTGTTCCCGTCCCTCTGACTCTACATTTTTAACTGGCTATGCTGTAGTTCAGTTGCCACATACAGTGTTAGAAGCAAAACCATTGCCCCCTGTTTCTGCCCAAGTAGCAGAACTAGAAGCTCTGACCAGAGCCTGTATTCTGTTCACAAACAAGGAAGTCAACATTTATACAGACAGCAGATATGCATTTGGAGTGGTACATGATTTTGGTGTGATATGGGCCAATAGAGGATTTAAAACAGCAGACAACAAACAGATAGCTAATTCAGAGCAGATCCTTAATCTACTGCAAGCAATTCTGCTCCCTAAAAAGGTTGCTGTTATAAAAGTAAAAGCCCACTCATCAGACAATAGTATAGTATCAAAAGGAAATGCTTTCGCAGACAGAGAAGCAAAAAAGGCTGCTGCCAGTTCACCCAATTCACCAGCCCCTACCACAATCTTCTTTAAAGAGCACTTCTCATCCCCTGATTTCAAAACTGTTGTGGCCCAAATGCAGTCAATGGCCACAGATACAGATGTCCATTTCTGGGCAAATGAAGGTTTGACCAAAGACTCTGAAGGTCTTTGGACAAAAGAGGGGAAGATCCTGGGTATACCTGAAGCTAATTGTATCCTAATTTTATCCTACCTCCATGGCCCAGGACACATAGGACCCGCCCCTCTTGTAAATATATATTCAAAATCTTTTTGCACAAATAATTTACAAAAACAAACTAAGCTTCTAACTAGAAGCTGCCTAACTTGTGCCCAGAACAATGTTCAAGGAAAAAGACATGGCCTACATGGCCATCTACCTCCACCCTTGGGACCATTAACAGATTTACAAATAGACTTCACACACCTACCAAAGCAAAAGGGAAACTTGAGGTGCCTCTGCGTAATCGTTGACAAATGGTCAGCTTGGGTTGAGGCAATTCCCTGTACCGGAGAAACCGCAAATATAGCAGCGAGATGCTTGTTAAATTATTGGATCTGTAGGTTCGGGATACCCACAACCATATGGTCCGACAGAGGACCCGCATTTAGTTCCTCAGTGACCCAAGTTGTAGCCAAATCTCTGGGGATGCAATGGAAACTACATATTTCCTATCATCCCCAGAGTGCAGGAGTAGTAGAGAGAATGAACAGGAACATCAAAGACAAATTAAAAAAGGCTACAGGAGGTACTCTAAAAGGTTGGTTGGAACACTTACCTTCTGTCCTTTTTCAGATAAGAACCACCCCCCATTCCAGGACAGGATTGTCCCCTTTTGAAATTCTAATGGGAATCCCTGCAAATATAGAATTACCCCCATTAGACCCAAATTCTGACATTAACGTTTATTCCCAACAGGAAGTGTACGTGAAAAGTCTGGTAAGTATGCTTCATGAAATAAATGAACAAGTTTCTGTCACCTTCTTTCCTCTTTCAACAGAACCAACCCACCCCTTCATCCCAGGGGACAAAGTACTGATTAAGCAGCTGGCTCACAGGAAAAGAATTGGACCAATCTACTCCGGACCGTGGAAGGTGGAAAAGGTATCCAGGACCGCGGTACTAACGGACCTAGGCAACACCTGGATCCACGCCAGCCGACTGAAGAAGTGTCCCCAGCTCCCCTCAACTCCAGAGCCCCTAACAGTAACCGAGGATACACTCCCTTCAAGACAACAACAAAATCTACAAGATATTCAGGAAGGCATAGGACAAATCTCCCTGGAGGACACGATGATTTTACCTGGAAACTAAACAGAATCTTTCCATCATCAGGACAAGTGAAGAAGAAGAAGAAGAATAGTGAATTTTGAGGACATTGGATATATATATATATAATGTTTTCAACATCAGCAACAGGGAAGACCTTGTGCCTCTGGTGCTGTCTAATTCTGGTAGTATTCCTACCCACTTGGCTGATAGCTAACTGTATATACCACCCAGAAGATTTGGGACCACTAAAAGGGATATGTGGGATTCCCAAGTCAAATAACACTCCTATAGTAAGACATAGAAGAAGTGAACCCCCCCCCAAGAGTTTTCTGATAAAATGTTGTTGTTGAAATTTAAATATAGCTACGCCCAAAAATCAGGTTTTGAAAAGTGCTGGATATGCAGTAAACTACATCCCAGTACTGCCAGAGTTCCTTTAATGGCCATACCTTTAAATTTTACCTCACTCCTAAACGGCACACCCCCTATAGTTCTTACCGACGTTACCAGGAAGAGTCCTAACAAAACCCTCACTTTTCAAATCATAGGCAGAAGCCATTATCCAGATTGGTGTTTCAGGTTAGGGAATACCACCAAAGGAGCCGAAGTTTGTAAACAATCAAAGCTTAATATCTCAATGACAACATTAAATGATACATTCTATGTAACCCAAGATCTTACTCTTAATACCACCCTGTATCAATTTCTGAGTGTTAATACCACTTCTCCAATGGCTCAGCTTCTGGCTACTCTTACACTATCTGGTTTGTCAGACCAAATGTATAAGGTACTGCGTGCACGCCCTTTAGCACTAGGGAACAATATTTACATTTGTTGTGGAAAGCTCTGTCATCCCTGGATTCCTATCCAGCCCCAGGGATGGTGTTATCTAGCAGCCCTGGCCCCACTCATGGGTGTATTGGGAAACAATGAAGGTACTCACCTCCTTGAGGCCAGCATCCACCCCAGGTACCCCCTTAAACATCGCAATAAGAGAGAGATATTCCTGGAAAAAGATATGGCATGGGCATGGTTCCCCTCCTGGACAGGATGGGGAATAGATTTAATGAAGAGACTAAACAATTACACTGGAATCATTGATGAAATCTTGGAAAAGAATTCCGATGACATCACAAAATTAAACATAGAAACCAGGGCGATAAGAAAACAATTAGAACTACATGATTTAGCTATAGAAAGCATGAGCGCAGCTCTTACCGGTCTTTGTGAAATTACTGAAGATTATGAATGCTGCACTTGGATTCATAATACCAGTATTGAAGTACCAGATTATTATGACATAGTTGCCCAACATCGCAAGGAGGTAAATAAACTCCAGGATGAGGCAAGGAATATTGGAAAAACGTGGGATCCTTTTTCCACAGGTTTTGGCCTAGGGGGACTAACCTCCTGGTTAAAAAAATACTGCCATGACTATTGTTATGATATTGCTTTTTATTTTGTTCTTATATGCTTGTTATAAAATAGTTGGATGTACCTGTAAGAAGGGTGTAAAAACAAGTTCAGAGAGTTTTAAACTGACCTTTATCACCAAGGAACATACTGTGTGGTATGAGAGTCAAGAACACGAAACCACAGAGTACCAGACTTGTGCTATAAAATAAGGAAAGGGATGATCATTATGTTAAATCAGAATGATCAAAGGGAGGATTATAAGGGGGCTACTTATAATGATATACCATTTTAATGGGGATTGAAATTAATATGCTTAAACTTTCAGAGTAACAGCTTTTGAACAAAGCTGTTGTAAGTATATTCTGCATAAAAAACTGTTTTGACCAGTGTTGACATATCAGGACGCATCTGTATTGTGGTTTCTAACTCTGTACTTCACCAGAGGATATGAAACTAGCTAGCAGTGACTTAGGAGTTTTGTGGTCAAGTTAGCAGATGTGTACAGATAACGAGAACTAACTGTCATACACTAACCTTTGCCCTATATTCCATATTGCAAACTAACAACCATCACATGACTAACCTTTGCCCTATATTTCATATTGCAAACTGAAGACCATCACATGACAAGAAGTTGTTAATGTATGCATATGTGTAAGAATATGACTGGTCCTCCCCCCCGTCTGCATTTCCCATAAAAGAGGAACGTAGTGCCTATTAAACTCTGTAATCATTCTTCACTTACAACCAGTGTATGTGTGTGTTGATTATCCACCGGTGATTTGGGACCTCCGCTTTTACCATCCCTGGCCTAGGCATTTAGAATACAAGGAGAAAGACGTGTACCTTACAATGAAGGCCAAGGAACACAGCAGACAGGTCAGGGATAAAGTTCTGGAGAAGTATAAAGCAGGGTTAGGTTATAAAAAAATATCCCAAGCTTTGAACATCTCACGGAGCTCTGTTCAATCCATCATCGGAAAATGGAAAGAGTATGGCACAACTGCAAACATGGACGCATAAATACGATAAAAATGTCTATTCTACCAAAATTTTTGTATAGGGTACTTCCAATTTCTATACCATCATATTTTTTAAGGCTTACACAGAATAAGATTATGTCATTTATTTGGAATAATATTAAACCCGTATCCCGAAATCTACTCTATACCTTAGCAAATCTAAAGGGGGCCTGGGGCTACCAAACTTTGCCTCCTACTACTACGCAGCTCAATTATCGATATTACCCAAGTACCATTCAACAGAAGATATTCCCATATGGGTTGCTATTGATAGTGACCCCCATCTCGGTAGCCAACCTACTATGGATTCAACCAAAGGATAGATCTAATTTGTCTAACCCTATCACAAAACACTCGTTGGCTGTCTGGGACAAATTTGGTAGCCCCTATAAAGTCCTATTGGCACATAATCCACTCCTTTCCTTTCAGGGGAACCCAGCTTTTTATCCTGCCTGGAAATTCCCAAAATCTTTTTTCAGCTTGGTCATCTGTTAATTTGACAAGACTATGTAAGTTGTTATCCACGGATGGCATTCAAACGTTTCCTATGTTATGTACTACTTATGGACTACTTATTCGATCTCTATGCTTCTTAAAGTGGTGTTGCCACCAAAAAAAAAAATTGTCTTAAAAATCATAAAAAAAAAAAAAAAAATAATTGGAAAAAAAAATTTTTTTACTCACCTCTAAATGCCTGTTGCTAGGGGGTCCCTCGTAGTCTGCCACCTTCAGTGCCCGGGCACTGACGTCACTTCCCCTAGGCGTCGCACAGTCA
Source organism: Lithobates sylvaticus (assembly GCA_028564925.1). Lineage (NCBI taxonomy): Eukaryota > Metazoa > Chordata > Amphibia > Anura > Ranidae > Lithobates > Lithobates sylvaticus. Next base: position 764,596,380 of record CM053026.1, on the reverse strand, counting down.
TCTGGAACCTGTCACGTGTCCCAGATGAGTGAACATCGAATCACGGCGCCGCTCGCGCATGCGCAGTGGGTGCCCGGCTGTGAAGCCACAGCCGGGTGCCCACATTAAGAATGCCGGCGCCGCAAGCGGAGCGGGGAACGAGGGGGGACCCGGCTGGGCAAGGAGAGCATTCATCAGAGAAGCAGCCAAGAGGCCCATGGTAACTCTGGAGGAGCTGCAGAGATCCACAGCTCAGGTGGGAGAATCTGTCCACAGGACAACTAAATGATAACGTGTACAGTGCCTTGCAAAAGTATTCACCCCCCTTGGCATTTTTCGTGTTTTGTTGCCTCACAACCTGGAATTAACACGGATTGTTTGAGGATTTGCATCATTTAATTTACAGAACACGCCCACAACTTTGAAGATTTTTTTTTTTTTATTGTGAAGCAAAACAACAAATAGGACAAAATAACAAAAAAAGTCAATGTGTATAACTATTCACCCCCCCTAAAGTCAACACTTTGTAGAGCCACCATTTGCGGCTATCACAGCTCCAAGCTTTGGATAAGTCTCTATGAGTCTTGCCACATCTTACCACTGGGATTTTTGCCAATTCCTTCTTTGCAAAACTGCTCCAGCTCCTTCAAGTTGGATGGTTTGCGCTTGTGAACAGCAAACTTTAAACCTGACCACAGATTTTCTATTGGATTGAGGTCTGGGCTTTGACTAGGCCATTCCGACACATTTACATGTTTCCCCCTAAACCACTCAAGTGTTGCTTTAGCAGTGTGTTTGGGGTCATTGTCCTGCTGGAAGGTGAACCTCCGTCCTAGCCTCAAATCACACACAGAGGGGTACAGGTTTTGCTCAAGAATATCCCTGTATTTAGCACCTTCCATCTTTCCTTCAACTCTGACCAGTTTCCCAGTCCCGACTGCTGAAAAACATCCCCACAGCATGATGCTGCCACCACCATGTTTCACAGTGGGGATGGTGTTCTTTGGGTGATGTGATGTGTTGGATTTGCGCCAGACCTAGCATTTTCTTTGATGCACCCCTCCCCCGTATGTGTGAAGAGTGCCTGTGTGTGTCACTGCTATATAACCAGGACTCTCTGTCAACACTGCATAGAGGAGGACACAGCCCTACAGCCCCCAGCTAGCTAGTTCTTATCCCGGATCCCAGAGCAGTTGGAACGGGGATTGGGTTTGGACCCCACTGCGGACCCCGCTCAACTAATCGCCCCCGACCCTCCTCAGCGCCGACCGCAGCACCACATTTTTCACTTACCCCGATCACCACGAATGAAACCAAAAATATCATCAAGAGCCTCCGAGACAGTACATCGCCAAACGACATCATTCCCACAAAACTCTTGAACGAATCCTCCGACATTCTGGCCCCCGCTATTACACACCTAGTAAATAAGTCATTCAAAGAAGGGTTGGTTCCAAATTCCCTCAAGCAAGGCATCATCAAACCACTGCTAAAGAAACCCAACCTCGACCCCAAAGATCCGAATAATCGCAGACCGGTAACAAGCCTGAACACCATTTCCAAGATTATGGAGAAAGCAGTAGTAAAACAGCTTCAACTTCACCTGGACACACACAAGCTCTTGGACCCAGTACAATCAGGCTTCCGCCCAGGCCATGGCACAGAAACGGCACTGCTGAAAATATGGGATGACGCCCTAGAAGCAGCGGATGATGGAGAATCGTGTCTTCTGGTACTGCTGGATCTTAGTGCGGCGTTCGACACAGTGGACCACAATACTCTTCTCAGCCGCCTCAAGGAAGTGGCAGGAGTTACAGATGGAGATCTTCCATGGTTCGCTTCCTTCTTAGGAAACTGGTCACAGACAGTGAAGCTAGGAGCCTTCACTTCGGAAACCCGGGCAATTTCTTATGGAGTCCCTCAAGGATCACCATTGTCACCAGTACTGTTCAACATTTACATCCGGCCACTCTTCAAAATTATTAGCAAATCGGATCTATGCTTCCATTCATACGCAGACGACACTCAACTGTACTTCCGTATCACCGGACAAAAAGACCAATACCAGGAACTAGGAAAATGTCTCACATTGATAGATGACTGGATGACCACTAGCTCCCTCAAACTCAATGGATCGAAAACTGAACTACTGCTCCTCGACGCAAACCGAAGGAAAAAAACGAAGACCCCATGGACACCACCGACCATCCTTGGCCAGACCATCATCCCAAGCACCAAAGCCAAAAGATTAGGAGTCATCTTTGATTCAGAGATGACCATGGAGGCACAAATAGGATCAGTAATCAGTGGATCCTATCATCTCCTCCGCATGCTTCGCAGACTCATCCGATTCATTCCGGAAAATGAGAAAGTAGTAGTAGTAGGAACTATCATCAATTCGCGTCTCGACTACGCAAACTCCCTCTACATAGGATTACCGGATTACCAGATTGCACGCCTTCAAGTCGTCCAAAACACAGCAGCAAGACTAGTCACCGGAAAGAAACCCTGGGAATCCATCTCCCCATCCCTAAGGACCCTCCATTGGCTGACGGTAAAAGATAGAATCACATTCAAGACCCTCTGCCTCACCCACAAATGTACACAAGGAAACGCTCCTCAATACCTTTGTGAGAAAATAGAAAAATACATACCTAATCGCAGCCTTCGATCGACAAACCAGAACCGCCTTCTCATCCCCAAAGCTCGATACAAATCGAAGGGAGAACGAAGATTCGCAGTACAGGGACCTCGGCTATGGAATGCTCTACCAAACAACATCCGCTTGGAAGAAAACCATCAGGCCTTCAGGAAAAAACGTAAGACCTACCTCTTCTAATATCGCAGGACAACAAGAGCAGACAAGCGCCTCGAGGCGATTCAGTTCGCATTTGCAGCGCTATACAAATCATTCATTCATTCATTCCATACATTTTGGGAGTCTCCCACATGCCTTTTCGTAAACTCAAAACGTGACATTTTGTTTTTTTGCTGAAAGTAATGTCTTTCTTCTGGCCACTCTGCCATAAAGCCCAACTCTATGGAGCGTACGGCTTATTGTCGTCCTATGTACAGACACTCCAGTCTCTGCTGTGGAACTCTGCAACTCCTCCAGCGTTACCTTAGGTCTCTGTGCTGCCTCTATGATTAATGCCCTCCTTGCCCGGTCCGTGAGTTTTGGTGTGCGGCCGTCTCTTGGCAGGTTTGCTGTTGTGCCATGTTCTTTCCATTTGGTTATGCTAAATTTGATGGTGCTCCTAGGGGATCATCAAAGATTTGGATATTTTTTTTTATAACCCTGACTTGTACTTCTCAACAACATCGTCCCTTACTTGTTTGGAGAGTTCCTTGGTCTTCATGGCAGTGTTTGGTTAGTGGTTCCTCTTGCTTAGATGTTGCAGCCTCTGGGGCCTTTCACAAAGGTTTGTCTATGTAATGACAGATCATGTGACACTTAGATTGCACACAGGTGGACATCATTTCACTAATTATGTGACTTCTGAAGGTAATTGGTTGCACCAGAGCTTTTTATGGGCCTCATAACAAAGGGGGTGAATACATACGCACATGCCAATTATCAGTTTTTTATTTCTGAAAAATAGTTTTATGTTTATATTTGTGACAGACGGGACAGAGGCTGTTGGAGGGGACTGAATGCGAGCCTATTGCCTTGCGATTATGGACCCTGGCATTTGGGGGAATGGTGCTGTTTATGAGCTGGTTTTACTTGGATATGTATATGCTGTATATAAGTATATATAATGTGTGTTGTCCCATGCTGTTGGGACACACACTGTCAGATGCTAATATCATCAACTCCAGCCAGCCCGTCTGTTGTCTTGTATAATGCAAATGAGTAGTCTGGCTTGACACAGATTCTGGGGAGTGTTTCACCTATTGTTGTATGTGCTAATTAACCCTGCAATTGAATGAAGGAGTCCAGCGTTGATTAAGATAATTAGCTCATGCTAATTAGGTTAGGTTTTAGTCATCCGGCTATATAAATTTGTGTGACATGTCAAAAGTTATTCCTGATGTACTCCAAGACTGGTGTTGTCTATTTCTTGGGGGTTCCTATAACCAGATCCATTGGACTCATGTTCCAGGACTTAGGAAGCATTTACGGCGGACACCTTGAGTACAGGATCCGTCACATTGTTGGCAAGCAGTGGGATCGTGCTTCCTGCAGTCTGGGACATCCAAACCTCCACCGGGATCCAAGATCAGGATAGAAGACTTCGGTCACCCCAGCAGAGATATGGATCTGGCATCAGAGTTCCCGGGGCTGAGGATGAATACCTGGAGCTCAGGCAGCAGATTCGGGTGGAGCTGTGGATTGGAGCCCTCCAGCTCGCTGGTATGAAACAGGGCAAGTGCTTTCCAACCCAAGAGCAACGGGCCAGTGACCAACGGGCATTGCGGATGGCATTCCTGGGAGAGCGGCCCCAGGAGCAATGGGTGACTGAGTTGGACAGGCTGGTCCAGCAGGAGATAGAGCTGGACAGAGCAGGGATATTTAGGGGAGACAACAGAATGCTCCCCGGAGGGATATGACTTTGGAGGCCCTAGATTGCTGTGGGAGAGCCTTACAGATCGTTTTGTGTTTGGCGATGAAGGGGAACCTACCCTTGAGGACCTGCGAGAATATAGAGAGGCTATGCTCGGTCTTGCAGGGGTCTCAGAGCTTAAACCTGATCTGGACCATTTGTTAAGGAAGGAACAGCATATGGAAAGGGCATACAGGAAACTGCTAGAACACGTTCAGCAGCATGCCAGAGAATCGGCAGTGGAAACTCCGGAGATTGTCGTCCCCAAAGCGGAAGTGCTGACAACAGGGCAGAGCTCTGCTAACTTCTGCCCAGCACCAACAGTGGCTTTGGTCTTCTTGAGGGAAGAGGTAGTTGGCCTTTCTCCCACAACACTGACAGGGACATGTGATTTTCTGCCAGCAGCATCTATGGAGTTACAACAAACTTCTCCAGCTGAAGATCTGGTAACTGAACAGAGGGTCTGTCCCACACGTTTAGCAATTCCAGAGACTGGAGATTTAATAGACGTTTCTGTAGAGGAGGAACCACCTAGCAAACCCCCAGCAGAAGTGCTGGCAACCGGACAGAGAGTCCAAGACCTCTGCCCCACACCTACAGCAATTCTGGAGGCCCAGGGTGAGGAGGTGGCAGTCCATCAAGAGTTGCAGATCAGGACCCAAGGAGAGAATGCGTCATCACCTCACAACTGCAGCTTGATCTGGTGTCGGTGGATGGGCCTGTGGTCTCCACTAACAGGAAACCAGCAGAAGTGCTGACAACCGGGCAGAGTGCTACCAACCTCTGCCCAGCACCGGTAACAGCTGCGGAGTTCCAGGGAGCTGGGGCAGTCGGCCTCTCTCCCCAACAGTTAGCTGGAGCAGATGATGTAGGGAAGCCCCTATGCCCAGCTGAACTGCTGGCAACGGAACAGAGCGCTGCTGGCCTCTGCCCACAACTAACAAACACAGGACAGATTTCCTGTAAAGGTGGATGGGAATTCAGTCTCCACCTGTATACCCCAGGGATGCTGGGCAGTAGGGCCATATGCCCAACAGCATGACAGACTGAGCCCAGCCACCCTGTCTTCTCTCCTGTGGCTAAAGGGACTCCAGGAGGAAGGACCAGTCCACACTTCCCCCTAGCAGCGGGTATGTTCTATGAGAGAGGCAGAGGTTGGCTGGGTTGAGTAGTGCTCTGTTTGTAACAATTTGTTTGGGGTACTGTGTGGGTACAGGCATTAGAGGACTGGAACTATGGACTAACTTTGGAGTCAACCCGTCTGGGGTCTCCTCCTGTGTTAGTCTCCTGCCGAAAGGGGAGGAATGTGACAGACCTAGCCGGGGCAGAGGCTGTTGGAGGGGACTGAATGCGAGCCTATTGCCTTGTGATTATGGGCCCTGGCATTTGGGGGAACGGTGCTGTTTATGAGCTGGTTTTACTTGGATATGTATATGCTGTATATATAATGTGTGTTGTCCCATGCTGTTGGGACACACACTGTCAGATGCTAATATCATCAACTCCAGCCAGCCTGTCTGTTGTCTTGTATAATGCAAATGAGTAGTCTGGCTTGACACAGATTCTGGGGAGTGTTTCACCTATTGTTGTATGTGCTAATTAACCCTGCAATTGAATGAAGGAGTCCAGTGTTGATTAAGATAATTAGCTCATGCTAATTAGGTTAGGTTTTAGTCATCCGGCTGTATAAATTTGTGTGACATGTCAAATAAAAGTTATTCCTGATGTACTCCAAGACTGGTGTTGTCTAGTTCTTGGGGGTTTCTATAACCAGATCCATTGGACTCATGTTCCAGGACTTAGGAAGCATTTACGGCGGACACCTTGAGTACAGGATCCGTCACAATATTTTTCTGATTTTACTTCCCCAACTTAGACTATTGTGTTCTGATCCATCACATATAATTCAGATTAAAAAAACATTGAACTAAAGGCTGTAATGTAACAAAATAGGTAAAAAGCCAAGGGGGGTGAATACTTTTGCAAGGCACTGTATCTCCCCCCCCCCCCCCCCCCCCCCCACAGTGGATAAAAGTTTGACTCTGAAATAAAAATTCTGCAACTTCCTCCATTAAGAGAAGATTCGATGGGAAGTTTGTGCTGTGAAATTACTGACAAGCTTCCAGCGGCGGAGACGGTCCCGTGTGCGCAGATGCTCTGCGTGACTTCCTCCGCGCGCCGCGTGCGCTATTAGTACGAGATATCCTGGATGGCACTTAATGGCTCTTAGCGCTGTCCCTAATCAGTGGCGGCTGTGGGACCAGATGTGCCAAGCGCCAGGGGACCCCCCCCCCACCCCCGCTTTCTCCCCAGCAATCCATCACAGAGATGAAACTCGCCGCCGACTCATCACCTCCCCCATACGGCGAAACCGAGAGAGATAATTTACCAGCAATAATTATACTTTTCAATAATTCCGTAATTCCACTTAACGACCTTAAATTCATCCGCTACCACCCTCCGACCAAACACTTCCTAATAATTATTACTGCAGATGAGTCGCCCCGCAGCTCTGCATTTCTACACATCTCAAAGTGGATCTTTTACCAACTTTAGAAAGTGAATAAATCCCACGTCACCCCTATACAGAAATGTATTTATTTTAGAAAAAGTGGTCCAGCCAATTCGTTTTTTTTCCCAGCGAAGGTGAGGGTAAATACTAGGTAGGTACCAGGGGCGGACTGACAACTCATGGGGCCCCCAGGCAATAAGAGATTATGGGGCCACACAGTATACAATAGACATGTGCAATTCGTTTCATTTTTATTAGTTTTCCGTTAAAATTCGTTATATTCGTTCATTCGTTATCGTACGAATGAACGAATGATTCGCTAAAAATGTTAACGTATAACGAATTATCGAATCGAACGAATACGAAAAAAAACGAAAATCCGAGATAACCAAAATTAGAAACAACGAAACTACGAAAGAAGAAAATCCGAAAAACGAAAACAGGAACAACGAAAATCAAAATGAACGAAAAAATTCGTACATTCGTAACTTTTTTTTTTTTTGTTGAATTGGTAATTTTCCGTGTCCCTTACAATGGCGCTGCTTAACGTGCTTCGAATAGATTGAACGAAAAAATTCGTACATTCGTAACTTTTTTTTATTTTTTTCGATTCGTAATTTTCCGTGTCTCTTACAATGGCGCTGCTTAACGTGCTTCGAATGGATTGAACGAAAAAATTGGTACATTCGGAACTTTTTTTTTCCGATTCGTAATTTTCCGTGTCTCTTACAATGGCGCTGCTTAACGCGCTTCGAATAGATTGAACGAAAAAATTCGTACATTCGTAACTTTTTTTTTTCCAATTCGTAATTTTCCGTATCTCTTACAATGGCGCTGCTTAACGTGCTTCGAATGGATTGAACGAAAAAATTCGTACATTCGTAACTTTTTTTTTTGATTCGTAATTTTCCGTGTCCCTTACAATGGCGCTGCTTAACGTGCTTCGAATGGATTGAACGAAAAAATTCGTACATTCGTAACTTTTTTTTTCGATTCGTAATTTTCCGTGTCTCTTAAAATGTAATAATAGCATACACATTACATAAAATTATAAATTATGCTCCGATTACGAATCTACGAAAACAATGTTATGAAAGTACGAATAAATCAATCTAACAAAAGTACGAATGTAACTAAATCTACGAAAATACGAATGCGTCCGAATTTCGAATAAAAAACAAAAATTAAACTAACGGAAAAACGAAAAAATAACTCTTACGAAAATACGAATCGTTACGAATATGAACACCGACGACTTACGAATTTACGAATCGTTACAAATCAACGGAAACGAACAGAAACGAAACGAAAATAAACAAATTTTTCTATTGTGCACATGTCTAATATACAATCACACAGTATACACAGACATGTTTCTATTGGCTGAGAAGGTACTGGAGAGGTGGGGCAGTTATAATCTCAGGATTTTTAGACCAAAAGGATGTCGGTAAGGGACATTTCAGAGACAGATGTAAAACAAACACAGATTTTGACATACTGTCCCTGGTTTTACTGAGGCTGGCAACCCTGATGGGGCCCCCTAGCGGCCCGGGGCCCTCGGGCCGTGCCCGAGTGGCCGAATGGTCAGTCCGCCCCTGGTAGGTACTAGAACTAGGTAACAAATCATATGGAAGAGGGTGCAGCAGGTGTTGATCTGCATCAGATATTTGTAAAAACAGCACCGGCACCAGCATTTACAGCAGGGATATGCAATTAGCGGACCTCCAGCTGTTGCAGAACTACAAGTCCCATGAGGCATTGCAAGACTCTGACAGCCACAAGCATGACACCCAGAGGCAGAGGCATGATGGGACTTGTAGTTTTGCAACAGCTGGAGGCATGGGCGTCCACAGAACTTTTTTCAGGGGGGTATCATTTTAGGGTCACCCATGCACCGCCCCTTTTCGACAATGTCATTATCAAATTATCATGGTCAGTGACTGCAGACAGTACAGTCCCTAGGATAAGTAATGGGTAATGACCAACAGGCCCTTTTACCAGACCCAGCGAAACGACAGCAGTGATCCCTCCGGCTGGACGATCGCTCACTCTGGGTTCCCCGGGGGCGACTCTGGTCAGTAGTGTAGCATGTCTGTACCCTGGTAGTGGCTCAGTCTTTCTCTGGTGGTGCTGAGCAGGGTGGCTCTCTCTCTGGTGGCGTTGGGCAGCGTGACTCTCTCTCTGGTGGCGTTGGGCAGCGTGACTCTCTCTCTGGTGGCACTGGGCAGCGTGGCTCTCTCTCTGGTGGCGTTGGGCAGCGTGACTCTCTCTCTGGTGGCGTTGGGCAGCGTGACTCTCTCTCTGGTGGCACTGGGCAGCGTGGCTCTCTCTCTGGTGGCGCTGGGCAGTGTGGCTCTCAATCTGGTGGCACTGGGCAGCGTGGCTCTCTCTCTGGTGGCGCAGGGCAGCGTGGCTCTCTCTCTGGTGGCGCAGGGCAGCGTGGCTCTCTCTCTGGTGGCACTGGGCAGCGTGGCTCTCTCTCTGGTGGCGCTGGGCAGCGTGGCTCTCTCTCTGGTGGCACTGGGCAGCGTGGCTCTCTCTCTGGCTTCTGCCCAGCACACTCCTCGTTCTTTGTCCTGTAGCACTCTCTCCCTCAGCTATTTTCGTTGCTACAGTCTCTCAATCTCTCTCTTGATCGAGCTTTAGCCTCCTCCCTGTGGAAAATGGGGCCGCCAATCTTTGGGACTACATGTCCCATGATGCTCTCCTCTCCTAGTCTCCTTTGTTTAGCCCTCAGTTATGGCCAATAGGGAAGGAATGGAGTGGGCAGGAAGCTGGGCGGGGGACCTGGTGAGAGCCGCCGTCTCTTCTCCCTGACAGGAGAAAGGGGGGGGTGAGTGGGGGAAACCTCTGATAGCCCGCAGCTCTCCTTTCTCCTGGTACAGCGCCACCGAGTTCTATGCTGGACTGAGCAGGGAAAAGAGCCCCGAAGTCACACTACACTGATGCCCCCCGCTTGACAGAACCTTGATGGTGTCACCCCACTGGGCACCCCGATAGCTATGCAACTGTGCTGAATTTAACCACTTCAGCCCCGGACCAATTGGCAGCCAAAGGACCAGGCCCCTTTTTGCGATTCGGCACTGCACCAATTTAACTGACAATTGCGCGGTCATGCGACGTGGCTCCCAAACAAAATTGGCGTCCTTTTTTTCCCACAAATAGAGCTTTCTTTTGGTGGTATTTGATCGCCCCTGCGGTTTTTATTTTTTGCGCTATAAAACAAAAATAGAGCGACAATTTTGAAAAAAATGCAATATTTTTTGTTTTTTGCTATAATAAATATCCCCAAAAAATATATAAAAAACATTTTTTTTTCCTCAGTTTAGGCCGATACGTATTCTTCTACATATTTTTGGTAAAAAAAAAATCGCAATTAGCGATTATTCATTGGTTTGCGCAAAAGTTATAGCGTTTACAAAAAGGGGATAGTTTTATAGCATTTTTATTAATATATTTTTTTTTACTAGTAATGGCGGCGATCAGCGATTTTTATTGTGACTGCGACATTATGGCGGACACATCGGACATTTTTGACACATTTTTGGGACCATTGTCATTTATACAGCAATCAATGCTATTTAAATGCATTGATTCCTGTATAAATGACAGTTGTAGTGAGAGTTAACCACTAGGGGGAGGGGAGGGGTTATGGGCTGTGACGTGTGTGTGTTTTTTACATTAGGGGGCGGGGCTGACGTCAGACGTCATTGATTGGCTTTCCCGATGACCGGGAACAGCCAATCAATGACAGGCAGAGTAGGAAGCGAGGGGAGAGGTTTGTTTACACAGACCTCTCCCCGTTCTTCAGCTCCGTGACCTGATCGCGGGACACCAGCGGCGATCGGGTCCGCTGATCCCGCGGCCGTGGTCACGGAGCTCCCGACTGGGTCGCGAGCCTGCCGCTGGCGGAGCGCGTGCGACCCACGGGCAGGTATTTAAAGGGCCACGTACAGGTACGTGCTTTTGCCTGCCCGTGCCATTCTGCTCACGTATATATGCAGTGGGCGGTCGGGAAGCGGTTAAGATCTGATCCCTGATTCCAGGGGGGGGGGGCACTTGACCCCCCTGGCCCCTACCTACGGACGCCCATGGCTGGAGGTCCACTTATTGCAGATCCCTGATTTACAGGACGGTGTCATCCCGGCATCTCAGTTCAGGAAGCACATAGTCAACCAGAGTGATAACCGAACAAAATGGTCCACTAAGAGAAAAGCAGATGAAGACATTGTTGAGGAGTGCCGTGTTCTCTGTGAGCGGTAATACAGTGCCGTGAAAAAGTATTCATACCCCTTACGCCCTTGGGACTTTAAGTGAGGTGTGCCCAATTGGCCGATAAAATTGACAAATGTAAATACAGTGGAACCTTGGTTAACGAGAAACGCGGTTAAGGAGCGTTTTGAAAGACAAGCAACGGTTTACGAGTGTTGTCTCGCAAAACAAGCAGAAGTCAGGCAAATGGCATGTGCAGTACCGCATTTGACCAGAGGGGTGGGGGCGCCGGTGACACTAGGAACAGTTCGGAGCCACTCAGAAATACTCTGAATCACTCGGAAATACTCAGAAACACTCGGAAATACTCCGTTCCCGAGTGTTTTCGAGCCTTTCCGAGTTCAGCCGAGCTGTCCCCGAGTATTTCCGAGGCTCTCCAGCGCCCCTCTGGCCACATGCGGTATTGCATGCAATAGAAGTCAATGCGGAACAAATTATCTTTGTTTCCGTTGATTTCTATGGGGAAACTCGCTTTGATATGAGAGTGCTTTGGATTACAAGTATTCTCCTGGAACGGATTATGATCGTAATCCGAGGTTCCACTGTATAGTAAAGTATTTATTGCAGAAATAGTCACACATGAAAAAAAGTAACATACAAAAGGCAAAGCCGATACAATGTTGCACATAGTTAAAGATTGCTTTGCATTTAAAGTAACATGAGTATACATGACATCTATAACACCCGGCGCGTTTGCGAGAGATTTGGCTTGCTCTTCAGGGGTGGATGCATGTGGAATATATCTGGAAATGAATGGTCAAAAAGTAATGTAACACGTGAATAAATGATGGATAATCGGTAAGAGGGACCTCACAGAAAAAAAAAAGAAAGACCCCATATGCACCAATCGGCAAGGCCTAGGTGCCTGTGGCTATGTTCACAGAGGATGGCAGCAATATATGCTTGGGAAGGGAGCTGAGGAAGCAGTGCCAACCAAAAAACCCCCGACCAAGAACAATGGGAAGGCGGACATGGCATGGGTAGAAATGCGTGACCTTGGAGATCCTAAATAATCTGTTCAGCAGATCCCCAGCTCATTAGTACCCTCATTCAGCAGGTCCCCAGCTCATTAGTACCCTCATTCAGCAGGTCCCCAGCTCATTAGTACCCTCGTTCAGCAGATCCCCAGCTCATTAGTACCCTCGTTCAGCAGACCCCTAGCTCATTAGTACCCTTGTTCAGCAGGTCCCCAGCTCATTAGTACCCTTGTTCAGCAGGTCCCTAGCTCATTGTTTAGGAGGACCCCAGCTCATTGTTCAGGAGGACCCCAACTCATTGGTACCCTTGTTCAGCAGGTCCCCAGCTCATTAATACCCTCATTCAGCAGGTCCCCAGCTCATTGTTCAGCAGGTCCCCAGCTCATTGTTCAGGAGGTCCGCAGCTCATTGGTACACACTTTCAGCAGATTCCCATCTTATTTAGTACCCTCTTTCAGCAGATCCCAGTAGTACCCCAAGCTCTGCTAATTCCCCATTCAGTAGTAATCCCCAGCTCTGCTTATCCTCTTTCTCTGGTTCTCACTCACCTCCCATTCTATTGCTTCCACACTGAGCACCACATGTGACATTTGTAGTTTCTCCGATCCCCCAGCTCTGCTGATCCTCTGCGGCTCATTCCTCTCTCTCTGATCCCCGCTCACATTCCGCTATAGCGATCCCATGTTACACACCATGTGTGCCGTCTGTTCATTGCTGCGCTCCAGTCCGGGCCCCGCTCACCTTCCTGCTGCTCCACGCTGCACACCAGAAGTGACATCTGCAGTAGACACTCCCACAGTGATGGCCCGTCCATTGGGGGCACCCGGGCTCCGACCCCTCTCTCCACGCCACCCCATATAGGCAATGGATAGATTCATGCATAGCATGAATCTATCCACGGCCGTCATGGCCACCCCCTATTCATGCGTCCGGCCCCATTCAGGGCACCAGGTGCATGAATTACCACGGCCAGGTTTCTTTTAAGCACCTGATTAGAGCCAAAGGATTGGCTCGGGTCGCAGCGAATGTGCTCTGATCCCACCCAGGTGTGTTACAACAGCGAATGAATATCCGCTGTTGAAACACTTTTTTTTTTTAAAAGCCAGTGGCGTGTGAAACACACCCAAAAACTCCACCCGGTGCCAAAAAAAAGTGCACACACATAAAGAGTGACACAAAACGTGCAACGGGTGTAACACTTGTCCTCCACATGGAAGGACCTTAACCCTGATCCCCCGGGGCTCCAGACGGGGACTGAGGTACTTCACTTGGGACCATCTGGCCAAAACCAGGCGGTCCCCTTTTCTCTGGAGGGTCTGCCGAAACAGACCCACCCAAGTACTAGGTGGGGCTCCCCCGAAGGGAGACCCCATGAGAGAAGGTGGACTAAGCCAGAAGGCCATGACCACCTCCATCCCAAGATGTTCAGGGCAGGCCTGAGGACCTACACCCTACTAATCACACAGTGACAAAACGTGATACACATCAAACAAAAAAATATATAAAAGTGACAAACAAGGGATAAATAAAAAGAAAGTGGGGAGAAGGAAGGTGGGAGAGTGAGTAGAAAGTGACCATTGTGCAATACAATGCCCGGCCCCCTGGCCAGGAATAAAAAAATTCCCCTGGTCCTAGCCAAAAGGCTCGGCCCTAGAGGCAGGTGTGAAAAATGTGTGTAGTGGTGAAAGTGACCATGGTGCCATAAATCAAAGTGGTTACCCACAGTGAGTACATGACACCCCTGAACTGCCACTTCGGGGGCACAATCATCACTGGCTTTTCAACGTGCAACCCTGACCCACAGCCAAGACCACAACAGCCCCTGCCCCAGTCAGGAAGGAAAGGAGATCTGGAAGCTTAGTGAGAGCCTGCGACAGAAAGACTCCACCATCGCCCCATCACTCCCTCCTAATTACATTCCTGGTGTACTAACCGTTCCTCCCTACCCTAAGGAGTCACAGGTGTTCCAACCCAAAAAACTGACCAGAGCTAGAGCTGCCACAATCCAGGCCAGAAGGCCAGGGACTCGACCCTTCAGCGCCAACCCAGTAGTTCTCCATCCCCATCAGAAGGCTTCCCTTTCGGCTACGAACCGCTCCAGGTCACCTTTACGCCAGCAGGCTTTTGCATAGCAACCGCCACCCCTGCTTTACCTCGCCGTAGAACAGGGACGGAAGCAAGCGCCACCTCCTGGCAACTGATAAGAACAGATACTACACTTGATCTTAGCCAAAAGGCTGTTGAAACACTGATCCTCAATCTGGCCAACCAGAAGCTGGTGCGAGACCTGTTTTCCGATTGGCCACTGAGGAGGAGGGAGGAGACGGAAGCCGCTGCTGTGATGACCCGTGGAGTGCAGGAGAATGGGAGGACGCCGCTGCCGAGAAGGGAAGCTGCAGTGATGGGGTAAGTGCTACCAACCGGGGGGGTGGCATACTATTTGCGCCCCCCCCAAGAAAAATTTCCACCGGCCGCCACTGCACTCCCAGAATATATACACATGAACTGGAAGGGACTGCTGAGGACGCGTATATGGTTCACTTGTTGGTTTCCCAGTGCATCCTGGGATATCTCATACCTGCAATACCTACAAAACAAAGCGAAGCTTCAGGTGCTGTGAGCAAGCGAGCAAGAGTAGTCATAGACTTCTATGGAGGCTTCAGAGATGCTTTGAAGCATCAAGAAAGCCATATGGGGATCATTTTTGAAGTGAAGCGAAGCAAACACAACATATGAACAGGACTGTAAGGGAACCATTTTATTTAGTGACAGGGGCTTTGATTGGCATTTAGAGCACTTTAAAAAAGTGTGTCCACCGATGTCCAACCGGAATTTCCAAATTAGGCTAGTCAGAGACGGCCCCTCCCATACCTTCCCCCTCCATTCTTTCCTTCTCCCCCCCCCCCACCCCTCTTCGCTCCTCCTCCCCCCTCCTCCTTCACCCCGCCCCCACAGGCACCCACTTTAAATACCCATAAACCTGCATCACATACCCACTTCACAAACATCTCAACCACCCACCCCAGAAGCCATGTATGGAACTAACTCATAGCTAATCCCCTCTAACTACTGACCACTCTTGTACCCAAATGGAATTATACTATAACCATATCCCATACCCATTGAGCCTTCACCTTCCAACACAATACCAGCAAACCTCAGTGACAGCCGACCATATTTTGCACACTCCCCTAATGCCCCGTACACACGGTCGGATTTTCCGATAGGAAAATGTCCTATCGGACCATATTGTCGGAAATTCCGCCCGTGTGTGGGCTCCATCTGACTTTTTCCGTCGGAATTTCCGACGGAAAAAGTTTGAGATCCCGCTCTCAAATTTTCCGACAACAAAGTCCTATCGGACTTTTTCCGATCGTGTGTAGAGAATTGCGACAGACAAAGTGCCACGCATGCTGAGATCACATTACAAGACCAAAGCTATTGGCTACTAGCCTCTATGTAGTCCCGCCGTAGGCAACGAACGTCACCACGTTCAGAATGATCGGATTTTCCGACAACTTTGTCCGACCGTGTGTATGCAACACCAGTGTCGGACAAAGTCCGTCTTAAAAAATCCGATGGATTTTGTGGTCGGAATTTCCGACCGTGTGTGCGGGGCATAAGGGATTGCTCACTGGCGAACTTTAGAATATGTAGAATTACACGGCGGATCCAAATCCCCCATCATGTACAAATTTATGACGAAGTGATTGAATTCTCTATGTAATGGTGTACTGTGGTTTTACAACTCTTCATTGTATTACTGTTGTTCAAGATTTCTGTAAATGCTTTTTACCTTTAAATAAAAAACCTTTAAATAAAAAAAAAAAAAAAGCGTGTCCAATGCCACATTTTGAAGCCCGTAGAGTGTTGTCCCATGAGCTGGAAAATCTCTGTGCAGTATGAAGAGGAGAATACCATCATCACAGGGGTTTGAACTAGACATTTGCAATTTGTTTCGTTCTTTTTTGTTTTTCGTTTTTTTTTTCGTTTTTTTTGGTTGGTTCGTTTTCGTACGAATGAACGAATCGTTCGGATCGCACAAATCCGAATAACGAATCATTCGAATCGTACGAATCCGATTAACAAATCGTTCAAATCGAACGAATCCGAAAAGCAACGAAAATCCGAAAAAAACAACGAAAAACCGAAAAACGAAAAAGGAACAACGAAAATGAACGAAAAAATTCGTACATTCGTAACTTTTTTTTTGTTGAATTGGTAATTTTCCGTGTCCCTTACAATGGCGCTGCTTAACGTGCTTCGAATGGATTGAACAAAAAAATTTGTACATTCGTAACTTTTTTTTTTGTTGAATTGGTAATTTTCCGTGTCCCTTACAATGGCGCTGCTTAACGTGCTTCGAATGGATTGAACAAAAAAATTCGTACATTCGTAACTTTTTTTTTCGATTCGTAACTTTTTTTTTTTTTCGATTCGTAATGAATGGATTGAACAAAAAAATTCGTACATTCGTAACTTTTTTTTCGATTTGTAACTTTTTTTTTTCGATTCGTAAATTATTAAAATGTAATAATAGCATACACATTACATAAAATTATGAATTATGCTCCGATTACGAATCTACGAATGTTACGAATTTACGAATAACTACGAATGCGTCCGAATTTCGAATAAACGAAAATTAAACTAACAAAAAACGAATCAACAAAAAAATAACTCTTACAAATGTACGAATCGTTACGAATACGAACAACAACGACTTACGAATGTATGAATCGCTACGAATCAACGGAAACGAAAAAAACTAAACAAAAAAAAACTAATTTTTTTCGGAAACGAAAAAACGAAAAAATAAACAAATGTTTTTGTTGTGCACATGTCTAGTTTGAACCGAAAGTGGACGGTGAATTGAATCCATGATTTATTTATAGTCAGGACACATATAACCCTCTTCCAGAAACTCGGGTCATTAAATATTCAAACCACCACCACAGCCCCTAGTGATCAAAAATCTGCCCAAAATGTGTTACTCTTACAACCCCGAGCTGTCCATCAGAGGGAATCTCAATCATTAGGATACCTTTTTGTTTTAATTGTAACAATCACATTTATAAAATATAAAGCCTCTTTAAAAAATAGTATTTTGCTTTAATATCCCTTTAATACAATTCCTATAGAGCAGATCATTGTGACCCGGAGATAACTGTCCGCCGATACGACTGGTCCAATGTACGGACATTGTATCCCGATGCATTTGGAAACGCACATCCTCAGCGGGTAGAATGCCACGTCTGGCTGGAAAATTGTATCTGATATTTCCATCTCTGCCGTCTGCAGTATTGAACCAGGAGTACTACTCTGCATCTTCACCCTTCGGCTCCGTCTGCCTCAACTTGTAATGCTCCTCCGGTAAATTCCGAAGGCGTTCAGCCGCCTGGAGGAAAAAAAAGAGGAAATATATAAAAAAATATTATTATTTATTATTATTAAGGATTTATATAGCGCAATATATATATATATATATATATAGTGTATATATAGTTTTTATATATATATATATATATATATATATATATATATATAATATATATATATATATATATATATATATATATAGATATAGAAATATATTTTTTTATTTCATATATATATATAATAAATAATTTAAATATATATATTAAATAATTTATAAAATAGTTTAAATATATATATTAAATAAATAAAATAGTTTAAATATATATATTAAATAAATAAAATAGTTTACGCAGCCCTTAACAATATAAAAAGGATGACAATGCAGTTCTAATACAATAAAATAAAGGAGGATTAAGAGGGCCCTGCTCAGAAGAGCTTACAATCTAATAGGGTGGGGCAGGTGGTACAAAAGGTTGTAACTGAGGGGAATGAGCTGATGGAAGTGGTAAAAGATTAGTTGGAGACGTGATAGGCTTCCCTGAAGAGATGAGTTTTCAGGGATCACCTGAAGAGTAGGGGGTTAGCCGGACAGGTTCAGGTAACGAGTTCCAGAGGATGGGAGAGGCTCTGGAGAAATCCTGGAGATGAGCATGGGAGGAGGAGACGAGGGTGCTTGAGAGGAGGGGGTCTTGGGAGGAGTGGCTTCAGGATGTGTGTGGATGTAACCAGAGAGGAGGGGGAGGCGGCTTTAGTCCGCTCCGCTCAGGGAGCACAAGACCCGAGAGGCATAGATCAGGGCAGCGGGCGGTGTTAGCGGTGCTGCTATACATGGGTGTCACCCCTCTGGCGACCCGCAGGTTCTCCAACCTTCCAGAAACAGGAGGAGGCACCAGAGTCCTGCCTGTAGGAGTCATCCAGCCCTGAACTGTGGTAAACTTTTGACCCAGATTCAAAGACTAATTTTACCATGAGCTAAAACATAAATTTGCCTAGAGGGTGCTACATTTTCTTTGGTGGTCAGTGGCAGAAGATAGTACCTTACATTGGTGATCAGTGGGAAGAATGTTCCTTACATTGGTGATCAGTGGGAAGAATGTCCCTTACATTGGTGGTCAGTGGGAAGAATGTTCCTTACATTGGTGATCAGTGGGAAGAATGTTCCTTACATTGGTGATCAGTGGGAAGAATGCTCCTACATTGGTGATCAGTGGGAAGAATGCTTCTTACATTGGTGATCAGTGGGAAGAATGTCCCTTACATTGGTGATCAGTGGGAAGAATGTTTCTTACATTGGTGATCAGTGGGAAGAATGTCCCTTACATTGGTGATCAGTGGGAAGAATGCTCCTTACATTGGTGATCAGTGAGAAGAATGTCCCTTACATTGGTGATCAGTGGGAAGAATGTCCCTTACATTGGTGATCAGTGAGAAGAATGTTCCTTACATTGGTGGTCAGTGGGAAGAATGTCCCTTACATTGGTGATCAGTGAGAAGAATGTCCCTTACATTGGTGGTCAGTGGGAAGAATGTTCCTTACATTGGTGATCAGTGGGAAGAATGTCCCTTACATTGGTGATCAGTGGGAAGAATGTCCCTTACATTGGTGATCAGTGGGAAGAATGTTCCTTACATTGGTGATCAGTGGGAAGAATGTTCCTTACATTGGTGATCAGTGAGAAGAATGATCCTTACATTGGTGATCAGTGAGAAGAATGTTCCTTACATTGGTGATCAGTGAGAAGAATGTTCCTTACATTGGTGATCAGTGAGAAGAATGTTCCTTACATTGGTGATCAGTGGGAAGAATGATCCTTACATTGGTGATCAGTGAGAAGAATGATCCTTACATTGGTGATCAGTGAGAAGAATGTCCCTTACATTGGGGGTCAGTGGGAAGAATGTTCCTTACATTGGTGATCAGTGGGAAGAATGTTCCTTACATTGGTGATCAGTGGGAAGAATGCTCCTTACATTGGTGATCAGTGGGAAGAATGTTCCTTACATTGGTGATCAGTGGGAAGAATGTTCCTTACATTGGTGATCAGTGGGAAGAATGCTCCTTACATTGGTGATCAGTGAGAAGAATGTTCCTTACATTGGTGATCAGTGGGAAGAATGTTCCTTACATTGGTGATCAGTGGGAAGAATGTTCCTTACATTGGTGGTCAATGGGAAGATTGTTCCTTACAGTAGTACTGGTCAGAAGGAAAAAAGACTCATATAGATAGCTAAAAATATAATTTGTGTCAGTGGTTATTTTTCTGGAAGGCAGAAATTGCTCATTGCCCAAGGAACCCCTAGCAACCTCTGGTGGAACCCTAGGGTTTCATGGAACCTTGGCTGAGAAAGGTTGGAGTAGGGAATAATAGCAGCCCTAAAGACCACATCATTTTGCCATATCAAGAAAACATCTTTCATCTGATTTCTTGTATCACACCAATTAAAGCATAAACTCACTTGCTCTGCCGTCAGGTCCCTCTGAGCCTGAGCCAACATCTCATACCCCACCATGAATTTGCGCACAGAGGCGGAACGCAGCAGCGGCGGGTAGTAGTGGGCATGGAGCTGCCAGTGGCTGCAGTCCTCAGTGAGATGAGAGCCGGTTGGAGCGCCTGGAAGAGAAGAAAGATCTTTAGAAGGTCTCAGGACAAAGAGTTTGTCTTTCCTAGACATGTGCACAACAAAAAAATTTGTTTATTTTCTTTTCTTTTTTTTCGTTTCCGTTGATTCGTAACGATTAGTAAATTCGTAAGTCGTCGGTGTTCGTATTCGTAACGATTCGTACAATCGTAAGAGTTATTTTTTTGTTGATTCGTTTTCCTGTTAGTTTAATTTTCGTTCATTCGTTTATTCGAAATTCGGACGCATTCGTATTTATTCGTACATTCGTAACATTCCTAGATTCGTAATCGGAGCATAATTCATAATTTTATGTAATGTGTGCTATTATTACATTTTAAGAGACACGGAAAATTACGAATCGCAAAAAAAGTTACGAATGTACGAATTTTTTCGTTCAATCCATTACGTTAAGCAGCGCCATTGTAAGAGACACGGAAAATTACGAATCGCAAAAAAAAAAAGTTACGAATGTACAAATTTTTTCGTTCAATCTATTCGAAGCGCGTTAAGCAGCGCCATTGTAAGGGACACGGAAAATTACCAATTCAAAAAAAAAAAAGTTACGAATGTACGAATTTTTTCGTTCATTTTCGTTGTTTCTGTTTTCGTTTTTCGGATTTTTCATTCCTACATTCGTTGTTTCTAGTTTGTTTTTTTCGGATTTTCGGTATTTTCGGATTCGTTCGATTCGAACGATTCGTTATTCGTTAAAATTTTTAGCGAATCGTTCGTTCATTCGTACTAAAACGAACTAACGAAAATAACAAAGAAAAACTAATAAAAACAAAACGAATTGCACATGTCTAGTCTTTCCTGATCTGATCTGAAATGCGATTGGTTCCTCTGGGTTATTGTACTCTGCGCACCAATACAGATATCTTTGTGGTTGTACTGAAGGGCGGCCGCGCTTCGCAGGATCACGTATATACAGTATACATGTGATCCTGCATTTCCGAGTATCGGGCGTGAGTGCACGCCGCCGGCAGCTTACTCCCGCTGTGATTTTACACAGTGGGAGCCGATCAGCGGGTCCCATGGACTCGATGTCCGCCGGCACCCGCTGATCATTCGGTACACAGGCAGAACAGCAGTCTGTCTATGTAAACAAGGCAGATTGCCATTCTTTCAGTAAGGAAGGCATGGACCCTGTGCTCCTGCAAAGCAGGGACATGGATCCATGTCTTCCCTTAATACAAGCACCTCCCCCACAGTAAGAAAACACTGGCTAGGCACACCGTTAACCCTTTGCTCACCCCTGATGTTAACCCCTTACCAGCCAGTGTCATTAGTACAGTGACAGTGCATATTCTTTTTAGTACTGATCACTGTATTGGTGTCACTGGATCCCAAAAAAGTGTCAGTGTCCAATTTGTCCATCGCAATATCACAGCCCCGCTATAAGCCGCTGATCAACGCCATTACTAGTAAAAAAAAAAAAAATTATAAAATAAAAATTCCAGGATATATAACATAGTTTGTAAACGCAATAACTTTTGCGCAAACCAATTAATCTACGCTTATCGGGATTTTTTTTTTTTACCAAAAACATGTAGCAGAATACAGTACATATTGGTCTAAATTTATGAACAAATTAGATTTTTAAAAATGTTTTATTGGATAGGTTTTACAGCAGAAAGTAAAAATTAGTATTTATTTTTTATCAAAATTGCTGGCTTTTTTTGTTAATAGCACAAAAAAATTTAAAACCGCAGAGGTGATCAAATACCACCAAAAAAAAGCTCTATTTGTGGGAAAAAAATTACATACCGTATATACTTGAGTATAAGCTGACCCGAATATAAGCCGAGCACCTAATTTTACCACAAAAAACTGGAAAAACGTATTGACTCGAGTATAAGCCTAGGGTGAGAAATGCGCAGCTACTGTAAGTGGAAAAGAGGGTCAGCAGTGCCCATTTGCAGCCTCAGTGCCCATTTGCAGCCATAGGTCCCCCGAACTTCAAACTTGGTAGTAAAGGGTTCCTAGGCCTAATTTGGGGTCTCTGGACCTAAAGGGTCCCAAAATGACATTGCTGCAGATGGACACAGTTGACCGAATTTGGGGGCCCCGTATCTCGGAGTCACTTGGTGCTAGGAACCCAAATTTGGTGTGCCAACCAACACTACAACATATCCATGCTAGATGGGGCTTGTGACAGACCTAGCCGGGACACAGGCTTTTTGAGAGGACTACATGCAAGCCTCTTGCCAACTGATTACGGGCCCTGGCATTTGGGGGAACAGCGCTCTTTTTGGGCTGCAAGCCTGGGACCCCTGAGCTGGTGTTACTTGGATTCAGGTCCATGCTGGCCCCCAATACACATAGAATCTGTATGTGTATTTGGCATATTAGCAAGAGATGCTAGTGTCATGAACTCAAAATGTTAATTGAGTTAGCTGATCCCATTGTCCTCTGCACAATGCAGGAGACGGTCCGTCTGTTACTGGTGGTCTCCTGCTATTGTGATGAGATGTCTTGTGGTGGTAATTATGATAATTTATAATCAACTGTGTTTAGCTCGGTGACCACAAGTCTGACTTGTAGTGAAGTCCTGATGAGTCACATCGGCTGCTTAAAGGGATTAGTTAATTAGTTTATGTTAAGTTGTTTCAAGTGTATTGTTAGAATAAAATGAGCAGGAGGGGGGATCTCCTCTTCTACTGTATATAAATGTCATCTTTGTAATAAATCTTCAGTCCATGTTGGCACCAAGCAAGTGTTGTCTCGTTTGGTGCTTGGGAGCGGTTGGAATATCTTATCCCTATATCCAGACTGAGAGGAAGTGATATATGACGAACGCACTCAAGAGGAGTGTAGGGACGTTCCGTCACAGGGCTCCTAGTACCAAGTGGCCTCGAGATACGGGGGCCCCAAAGTCGGTTCGGAAAATGTCAAGCACTTTTCTGCAGCAGAGAATGACATTTTCCGAAACTGACTTTGGGGCCCGTATCTCGGGGCCACTTGGTGCTAGGAACTCCATCTTTGGATATGTTGTCGTGCTAGTTCCACTGATTTGGGGTTCCTAGCACCAAGTGGCACCGAGATACGGGGCCCCAAAATTGTGTCGGAAAATGTCAATTGCAAAAAAAGGCCTGGTCATAAATGGGGGGGGGGGGGGGGATCTTCCAGAGGTCAAGTGGATAATTATAAGAAAGGGTAGAGTGCAGTTGTCACTGAGACAGAAAGACAGACAGTAGTAACAATAACCCAACAGAGGTTCTAACCCTTCCCTATATGTATGACACGGCCTGTGTCCCTACTAGAGGGATTTCCCATCACTTCCTGTCCTGATAAGAAAACCTCCTCTATGCCGCCCTCTAAAGAAGAGAGGTGTTCTCCAGGAAAGATACAATTGTTACAATTATGTTATTTACTGAAAGCAGAAACAAAGTATCTTTATAATAAAGTGAGATTACATCCATTTTTTAAACACTTTCAGCAGCTGATTTATGAGTATGGAGCTTCCTAAAGACCGAGCCTTTTTCTCACATTTGTTGTTTACAAGTTTAAATCAGTATTTTTTTTGCTAGGAAATTACTTAGAACCCCCCAAAAAAATGTTTATATATATATATATATATATATATATATATATATATATATATATATATATATAATATTAAAATAATAAAATATATATATATATATATATATATATATATATATAAATATATATATATAAATATATATATAAATATATATATATATATTTATATTTTATTAATATTTTAATATAAATAAATATATATCATGTTTTTTTTATTAATATTTTATATTAATATATATATATGTTTTTTTATATAATATTTTATATTAATTATATATATATAAATATAATTATATATATATATATATATATATATATAATATTAAAAAATATATATAAAAAAAATATATATATATATATATATATATATATATATATATATTAATATAAAATATTAATTAAAATCATTTATTTTTATTAAAATATTAATAAATTAATTATATATAATTTTTTTATTAATATTTTATATTAATTATATTTTATATTATATATATATATTTTATTAATATATATATATATTATATATATATATATATATAATATTATTTTATTCAAATTAAATAATATATATATATATATATATATATATATATATATATATATATATATATATATATATATAAACATTTGCGCAGCGGTGTTTCAAACGCAATTTTTTTGTAAAAAATACACTTTCACGTACTAATGAAAAAAACAAAAACAGTAAAGTTAGCCCAATTTTGTATGTATAATGTGAAAGATTATGTTAAGCTGAGTAAATAGATACCTAACCTGTCATGCTTGAAAACTGTGCTCGTGGAGTGGCGACAAACTACGGTACTTAAAAATCTCCATAGGCGTTGCTTAAAATTTTTTACAGGTTACCAAGGAGGTCTAGTGTTCGAATTATGTCTCTCACTCTAACGATCGTCGCAATACCTCACGTCTGTGGCTTGAACACCGTTTACACATGTGGGTGTGAATTAAGTATGCGTTCGCTTTTGCGCAGAAGCTCGGAGGGACAGGGCGCTTTACATATTTTTTTTATTTTTTCTTATTTAACTTTTTATTTTTATTTTTACACTGTCCCTTTTAAAAAAAAAATGTTGATCACTTTTATTCCTATTACAAGGAATGTAACCATCCCTTAATAGAAGTAAGCATGACAGGTCCTTTTTATTGCGAGATTTGGGGTCAAAAAGACCTCAGATCTCACATTTACACTTAATAGCAAAAAATAAAAAAAATTTTTTTTTTTTTTTATTTTACATCTATTAACCACTTGCTGACCAGCCACCCTCATTATACTGCGGCAGATCTTCGTGATCCCGCGAGCCATCATAGCTGTACGTCGGCTCGTGGGATAGGGGAGTAGCAGGGGTGCCGATGCTCATGGCCGACGGTCGCAATGAGTGACAGAGCGTGAGGTCCTAATAGCTAGGAGCCACGATCTGTCATTTCCTCTAGGTCAGTCCCCTCCCCTACAGTTAGAATCACCTCCCAGGGAACACAGTTTTCCCCACAAATAGAGCTTTCTTTTGGTGGTATTTGATCACCTCTGCTTTTTATTTTCTGCGCAATAAACAAAAAAAATACTTTTTGCTATAATAAATACCCCCCCCCCCCCAAAAAAAAAATTATGAATTTCTTCATCGGTTTAGGGCAAATTTTTGGTAAAAAAAATAAATAAAAATAAATTGCATATATTGATTGGTTTGCGCAAAAGTTATTGCGTCTACAAAATAGGGAATAGATTTATGGCATTTTTTTTACTACTTTAACCCCTTTGCTTTGTGCACATTTTAGGCCTGGAGATTACTGAAAAACCTCATATATTTCCTGAAAGCAGAGAACCTGGAGAATAAAATGGCGGTAGTTGCAATTATTATGTCACATGATATTTACATTCTTTTTATCAAATCTCAATTTTCTGTAAAAAATACTTTTAGCCCCGGTACACATTGTGAATCGCACAGGAACCGCACCTGGCGGGCACAGACGAGGAGGGCACACAGTCGTTTTGTAGGTTTGTGGCCCTCCAGTGGATGGGCTGGGAATCCCACACAAAGATCTTAGTACAGCTCAGCCCTAATGCTAAAAAAACATACTTCTACAATCAGATTGTAAAGTGAGTGGGCAGCTTTAGTTTTCCATTGTGTTTTCCTGCCTGGTGGACGCACCGTGCCAGCCCATGGAGTACGGGAAGGAGACCTCAAACAAGTTGTCGTATTTGCAGAGTAAATGCTTCATAATGGAGGCCAGACCTGAAAAATAAGATTTCAACAATCACATAGGGGGTTTCATGGTGTCGGGAATTCTCACACAGTAACCAAAAGAGTCTTTGTGAAAAGTATGAGGAAAACCAGATGATGGTTACTGAACATCACAGTATCCAGGGTGCCAGGGAATGGGGGGCATCGGAGGGTGGAGATATGGAACACAGGGGGTAATACTATGCCTTCAGGGTGCCAGGGAATAGGGGGGCATTGAAGGCAAAACGCATGGAACACAAGGGGTAATACTGTGCCTTCAGGGTACCAGAGAATGGGGGGGGGGGGTTGGTGGTCAGAGACATAGAACACAGGTAATACTGTGCCTCCAGGGTGCCAGGGAATGGGGAGGGGGGGCATTGGTGGTCAGAGACATAGAACACAGGGGGTAATACTGTGCCTTCAGGGTGCCAGGGAATGGGGGCATTGGTAGTCAGAGACATAGAACACAGGGTGTAATACTGTGCCTCCAGGGTGCCAGGAAATGGGGAGGGGGCATTGGTGGTCAGAGACATGAAACACAGGGGGTAATACTTTGCCTCCAGGGTGCCAGGAAATGGGGGGGGCATTGGTGGTCAGAGACATAGAACACAGGTAATACTGTGCCTCCAGGGTGCCAGGCAATGGGGGGGGGGGGGCATTGGTGGTCAGAGACATAGAACACAGGGGGTAATACTGTGCCTACAGGGTGCCAGGGAATGGGGGGGGGGGCATTGGTGGTCAGAGACATAGAACACAGGGGATAATATTGTGCCTCCAGTGTGCCAGGGAATGGGGAGGGGGGCATTGGTGGTCAGAGACATAGAACACAGGGGGTAATATGGTCCCTTCAGCATGCCATGGAATGGGGGGGGGGGGGGGCATTGGTGGTCAGAGACATGGAACACAGGGGGTAATACTGTGCCTCCAGGATGCCAGGGAATAGGGGGGCTTTGGAGGCCAGGGACAATGGAACACATGGGTAATGTTGTGTTCTCCAGGGTGCAAAGAATCAGAAGGCCAGAGACATGGGATACAGGAGATGATATTTTGTCTCGGAGGTGTCACGGAATAGTGAGACATTGGAAGAAAGAGACATGGAACACAACAATAGTAAAGCTAAGGCTCCAATAGCAAAAGGCATCAGTAACACAGATGGGTGAAACAATTAGGTGCAAAGTGGTATGGGGGAGTGGCAGAGATGTGGCAGGGATACTGAAGATAGCACAGAGGGAGGATGTCAGAGGAGGAGATGAGAAAGGAACATATAGAGCCCTCACTGTCTCTTTCTGCACTGCTCAGATCCTGCAGGCGGGTCACATGACGGCGAGGCAGCAAAAGGGTCTGAAACGGCCAAACTGCCCAGTATGGGACAACAACCAGCCAGTGGTCATTACTCAGAACCAGGCGCTCCTATGGAGAGAAAACGTCAGAGAATGAATGTGAGTTAGAGAATGAGAGAGAGAGAATGAAAGAGAGAGAGAGAGAGGGGGGGAGAGAGAGGGGGGGAGAGAGGGGGGGGAGAGAGAGAGGGGAGGGGGGAGAGAGAGAGAGAGAGAGAGAGAGAGAGAGAGAGAGAGAGGGGGAGGGAGAGAGAGAGAGAGGGGGAGGGGGAGGGGAGAGAGAGGAGAGGGGGGGGAGGCGGAGAGAGAGAGAGGGGGGGAGGGAGAGAGAGAGAGAGGGGGAGGGCGGGGGGGAGGGAGAGAGAGAGAGAGGGAGGGGTGGGGAGAGAGAGGGAGAGGGAGAGAGAGGGGGGGGGAGGAGGGGGAGAGAGAGAGAGAGAGAGAGAGAGAGGGGAGGGGGGAGAGAGGCGAGAGAGAGAGAGAGGGGGAGGGGGGGGAGGAGAGAGAGAGAGGGGGGCGGGGGAGGGGGAGAGAGAGAGAGAGGGGGGAGAGAGGGGGGGAGGGAGGGAGAGAGAGGGCGGGAGAGAGAGGGGGGGAGAGAGAGAGGGGGAGAGAGAGGAGAGAGAGGAGAGAGAGAGAGAGAGAGAGAGAGAGAGAGAGGGGTTAGAGAGAGAGGGGGGGGAGAGAGAGGGGGAGAGGGAGAGAGAGAGAGAGAGAGAGAGAGAGAGAGAGAGAGAGAGAGAGTGAGTAAGAGAGGAGGGGGAGAGGAGGGGGAGAGGAGGAAGGAGGAAGGAGGGGGGAAGGAGGGGGGAGAGGAGGAAGGAGGGGGAGAGGAGGGGGGAGAGGAGGAAGGAGGGGGAGAGGAAGGGGAGAGGAGGAAGGAGGGGGAGAGAGCGAGAATTCAGGCTGCCGCCCCCATTATGCCCGCACAGTATTACTCTCATCTCAGTACAGACACTTCTGATGCAGGAATTGACAAACTTCTTTTTCTCCTCATTTATATATATGATCAGACCTTGCTCTTCTCCTCCAGTCTCCCATACTCCAATAACATGGGGGTCCCATGTGTCTTGAAGTATTCTCGCTGTGTCCGTTCCTCTGTCTGAGCCTCGTTTGGAAGGAAATTGCTTGCCCATATCTATAGAAATTAAATTAAATTATACAATAGATTTTTTTTTTTTTTCAAGGAATTGTGATATTTTCTAAAACTTTTAAAAAGGAAATACACTCACATTAAGAAATGTCTACAGTTAGCGAATTGTCCACTAGGTGACAGTAGTGCAGCGTACCTGGCAGTGCGGGTGAGGATTTGAACATCCCATCATTTCTCCTTTGTTTTCAAAGATCTGGAAAGGACAGTTAAAAACTTCAAATCTACTTCAAGATTCCAGTACAGGTAACTACGGTAGATAGACCTCATCTATCAACAGATAAAAGAACAGTGGCGGCTGGTGCTCAAAATTTTTGGGGGGGCGCAAACAAACAGCCTCACTGTGCCATCAAACGCTGCCACTGTGCCCATTAAACGCTGCCACTGTGCCCATTAAACGCTGCCACTGTGCCCATTAAACGCTGCCACTGTGCCCCACGTGCTGCCACTGTGCCCATCAAACGCTGCCACTGTGCCCATCAAACGCTGCCACTGTGCCCAAGTGCTGCCACTGTGCCCCAAGTTCTGCCACTGTGCCCCAAGTTCTGCCACTGTGCCCCAAGTTCTGCCATTGTGCCCCAAGTTCTGCCACTGTGCCCCAAGTGCTGCACTGTGCCCCAAGTGCTGCCACTGTGCCCCCAAGTTCTGCCATTGTGCCCCAAGTTCTGCCATTGTGCCCCTTAAATGCTGCCACTGTGCCCAAGTTCTGCCATTGTGCCCCAAGTTCTGCCATTGTGCCCCAAGTTCTGCCATTGTGCCCCTTAAGTGCTGCCATTGTGCCCCAAAAGTGCTGCCATTGTGCCCCAAAAGTGCTGCCACTGTGCCCCTAAAGTGCTGCCACTGTGCCCCTAAAGTGCTGCCACTGTGCCCCTAAAGTGCTGCCACTGTGCCCCCCTGCCTGCCCTCTGCACTTACCTTGTCCTGGTGTGCAGCTGGTGACGGCGTCAGGCGACGAGCGGTGTCTCCGTCGGATGTCTTCTCCCGCGCTCCTCCTGTCTTCTTCTGCTGTGATTGGACGCTAGGTGATTGGACGCCTAGCGTTCAATCACAGCGCCTGTGACTTCAGCCAATCAGGTGACAGGTAACAGACCTGGCAACCTGATTGGCTGAGAGGCGGGTCTGTGTTAGGGAAGCGATGTATTCGCTTCCCTAACACAATACTGTGTAATCAGCGAACGCACAGCCGTGCGCCCGCTGTTTACACTTAGGGAAGCCTATTAGAGCACACCGCTCTAATCAGGTCCCCTATTAGAGCTTACAGCTCTAATAGGGCGCTTCCAGCAACACCCCCCCCCCCCACTGTAATTCAGATGCCCGGCGCCCGATCAGGGGCCGGACACCTGAATAGGGGGCGGCAGCGGTGACAATAGATAGATTCATGCAATGCATGAATCTATCTATTGGTGATAGAGTGGTGCAGGAGAGGGGTGGCGGCGCTCCTGCGCCCTCTATGCACGCACCGCCACTGTAAAAGAAGCCAAAAGGATACCCAGAACACCATACCCCATGTATACCCCATGTATACCCCATGTATACCCCGTGTATACCCCGTGTATAGTGTGAATAAAATATCAGTTTTGGGTGGTTTTACCACTTAAGGCTGGGTTCACACTGCCGCATGCCGCTCACCGCAGGGGACCGGTGCGTGTTGGTTCACTGTTTCAGGTCCGATTTCAGCCAGAATTTTGGTCTGAATTCGGACCTGAAACGAACCAAAAGACACACAAAGTTTTTATGCAAAATGCACCGGACCTGCTGCGGAGATATGTGAATCGGCTCCATAGCAAGCCGGTCAAAATCTCCTGCTATTGCGTATTGGATGCAGGGATTTCAATTTCGCAATGGTGTGAACCCAGCCTTAAATTGGACTTGTAGTCTGCTTGATATTTGGATTTAACCACTCGCTTACTGGACACTTTTACCCTCTTCCTGCCCAGGCCAATTTTCAGCTTTCAGCGCTGTCACACTTTGACAATTGCGCGGTCATACTACACTGTATAAGAAATTTTTATCATTTTTCTTTTCACACAAATAGAGCTTATTTTCGGTGGTATTTAATCACCACTGGGCTTTTTATTTTTTGCTAAAGAAACAAAAAAAGACCAAAACTTTGAGAAAAAAAAAAACTTTTTCATAGTTTGTTATAAAATTTTGCAAACAGGTCATTTTTCTCCTTCACTGGTGTGCACTGATGAGGCTGCACCAATGTGCACTTATAGGCTGCACCAATGGGCACTGATAGGCTGCACAGATGAGCACTAATGAGGCTGCACGGATGAGCACTAATGAGGTGGCACTGGTGGGCACTGATGAGGCGGCACTGATAGGTGGTATGTATGGGCTCTGATAGGCAGCACTGAAGGCCACTGATAGGCGGCATTGATGGGCACTGGTAGGTGGCACTGATAGGTGACACAGATCATGAGGCACTGATTGGCAGCACTGATAGGCTGCACCAATGGGCACTGATAGACACTGATAGGTTGCACTGAGGGGCACTGATGAGGTGGCACTGGTGGGCACTGATTAGGTGGCACTGGTGGGCACTGATGAGGCAGCACTGATAAGTGGCACATATGGGCTCTGATAGGCGGAATTGATAGGTGGCACAGATGATGAGGCACTGATGGGCACTGATAAGTGGCACTGGTGGGCACTGATTAGCAGCACTGGCTGGCACAGATTGGGACCTGTAACAGAAGTCAGTTACCGGCTTTCTTGTATTCTCCTCATGCTGATCATGTTGAGGAGGAAAAAAAAGCTGATAACCGGCTTCTGCTTACTTCCATGATCAGCTGTCATTGGCTGACAGCTGATGACGGCAGCACCCAGGAAGCCCATGCTGTAGCCGTCTTTTTCGGCTATAGCGTGGGTGGAAAGTGGTTAAAAACAGACCCCAATCTCAAGCAGAACTACTGATTGGCCAGTTATTCCCAAATGTCAGTTGCCCAGTCCTCTTCCACTGAGACCATGTGGCCAACTCTGTGTCTCCTTGAGGAGATTTTTCTCACTTCCTGTCCCTTAGATACATCGGGAATCCTGGGATTCGAGGTAATTCTTATTATTCATGCATAACACTGTATCAGCCATTCATAGTAAATATTGGGTTCCATTCCCCTCCAACATTATCATAGGTAGGCTGACCAAGTGCCATCACTTACCTGAACCCAGGGGTAAGTGGCTCCCAAGTCAGTGTTTATCTCCGCCCACTTGTCAATCACAGCTCGGACTTCCTGGGTGGTCATCAGAGGGAGAGTGATATCTGACCAGGGGTGGAAACACATTACCTGGCTGGGCACAAATAAAGGCTCATCAGTGTTGGAATGTTCCTAGTGAGACCCCCCCCTTCCCTTTCACTGCCTAATAAATAGGATTTTTATATTCACTTTTAGCGCTACCCCCTTAGGACCCGCTGGATTTTTGGGTTCCCCCTTTACATGCATAGCCAAGCAACAGGAATTTTCCAGCATTCACTCACTAGTCAAAAATCAGTCCATGGTGCTTCGCTTTGTTTTTGGTTTATTAGGGCCCCGGGCTGCAGACCGGTGCCGGTCCGTGACCTGTTTGGGGCTTGGCAGCGCTGCAATACTTTACATCTTCTGGCCAAGTTTCACAGATGGAGACACCCGAACCATCCCCTGGAGTCCCTGTGTGGGTTACCCTAAAAAATGTTCTATGATGTCCCACACTACACTATTACTCCTGAGTCCAGATGTTGAAACAGCTGCTGTGTCCTCTCCTTACATTACACTGAATCAAGTATTGGCGGCTGCTGCTTGCATTGGGCTCCGTCTTATGTCTGGTCGGCAGCAGGGGTCCTGTATGTGTTTGCTGTGCCCCCCCCCCCCCCGGGGCATCAGAAGGTGGAGAGCAGCTGCCACCTATTGACAGGGGGCGGAGCTTCACTCGCTCACAACCAGGGGGTGTGCGAGTGAAGCTGAGCCCCCTGTCAATAGGTGGCAGCTGCTCTCCACCTTCTGATGCCCTGGGGGGGGGGGGGGGGGGGGGGGGGGGGGCACAGCAAACACATAGAGGACTTAGAAAACCCACCTTCTCCCAGGTGCAAGGTGAGGAGAGATGAATGGACGCAGGAGCCTGGTGATCGGAGGTGCTCGGGGAGCTCTGTGCAGTAGACATGTGCTATTTGTTTAGTTCCAAATTCATTTTTTAACAAATTTAGAAAAAAAATTCAAAATTTTGGAAATTCGGAAATCCAAAAATAAGAATGAAAATCGGAAAATTCAACAGAACGAAACTCCGAAAATAAGAACGAAAACCTGAAATAATAACTAATAATAACTTAACTATTACTAACTATTAAATTACAGGTATTGGAATTTCTTGTCAAATTTGGCTGTTAGTGAACGAATACAAAATTTATCCGAAGTTACGAATTATCCGTAATAACAAATGCTGCATCTAAATGAATGGAACATAACAAATTATTAATAATAATAATAATAGTAATAATAATAATAATAATAATAAAAACGTATTATTATTTAGTTTCGTTACATTTGTTTAGATGCAGCATTCTTTTTTTTTTTCGGATAATTCGTAACTTCAGATAAATTCGTATTCATTACGTTCACTAACAGCCAAATTTGAAAGGAAATTCCAATACCTATAACCACTTAACCCCTTCAATACCCGCCCATAGTCATATGACGCCCACAAGGTGGATCTACCATCCTGGGTGGGCGTCATATGACGTCCTCCCATTCCCATTCCCGGCCGCCTGGGGGGCGCGCGCAAGCCCCCGCAGCGTCGCTCGGGACCCGGTGCGGGTGCCCGGCGGCCTCGATGTCCGCCAGGCACCCGCGATTGCCCGTTAAAACAACGGGACTGTGCGGGACCGTGGAGCTGTGTGTGTAAACACACAGCTCCACGTCCTGTCAGTGCAGAGGAGACCGATCATGTGATCCCAGTACGGAGGAACACCGATCGGTCTCCTCCCCTTAAGTCCCCCCCCCCCACAGTTAGAATCACACCTATAGGGAATACATTAACCCCTGCAGCGCCCCCTAGTGTTAACCCCTTCCCTGCCAGTCACATTTACACAGTAATCAATGCAATTTTATAGCAACGATCGCTGTGTAAATGTGAATGGTCCCAAAAATGTGTCAAAAGTGTTCGAAGTGTCCGCCGCAATGTCGCAGTCACGAAAAAAAAAAAAAAAAAAAATCGCAGATCGCCGCCATTACTAGTAAAAAAAAAAAAAAAATGCAATAAATCTATCCCCTATTTTGTAGACGCTAAAACTTTTGCGCAAACCGATCAATATACGCTTATTGCGATTTTTTTTACCAAAAATATGTAGAAGAATACGTATCGGCCTAAACTGAGTAAAAAAATAGTTTTTTTAAAAAAAAAATGGGATATTTATTATAGCAAAAAGTAAAAAATATTGAGTTTTTTTTTTTCAAAATTGTCGCTCTTCTTTTGTTTATAGCGCAAAAAATAAAAACCGCAGGGGCGATCAAATACCACCAAAAGAAAGCTCTATTTGTGGGAAAAAAAGGACGTCAATTTTGTTTGGGTGTAACGTCGCACGACCGCGCAATTGTCAGTTTAAAGCGACGCAGTGCCGAATCGCAAAAAAGTGCTCTGGCAAGGAAGGGTGAAAAATGGCCCGGTGCTGAAGTGGTTAAGGACCGCCTCCTGCACATTTACATCGGCAGAATGGCACGGCTGGACACATTAACGTACAGGTACATTGCTCTTTAAGAGCCCAGCCGTGGGTCGCGCGCACACCGCCGGCGGCGGCACGCTCGCGACCCGGTCCTGAGCTCCGTGACCATGGGACCCGCAGACCCGAGCGCCACTGGTGTCCCGCGATCAGGTCACAGAGCTGAAAAACGGGGAGAGGTCTGTGTAAAAAAAACCTCTCCCCGTGCTTCCTAGTGAGGCTGTCACTGATCGTCTGTTCCCTGTCATAGGGAAAGACGATAAGCGATGTCACACGCCCCCCTACAGTAAAAAAAAAAAAAAAAAAAACACATAGGTCACACTTAACCCCTACACTGCCCCCTAGTGGATAACCCCTTCACTGCCAGTGTCATTTACACAGGAATCAGTGCATTTAAATAGCACTGATTGCTGTATAAATGACAATGGTCCCAAAAAATGTGTCAAAATGTCCGATGTGTCCGCCATAATGTCGCAGTCACAATAAAAAAAAAAAAAAAAAAAAAAAAAAATCGCTGATCGCCGCCATTACTAGTAAAAAAAAAAAATTTATAAAAATGCTATAAAACTATTCCTATTTTGTAAACGCTATAACTTTTGCGCAAACCAATCAATAAATCGCTTACTGCTATTTTTTTAACCAAAAATATGTAGAAGAATACGTATCGGCCTAAAACTGAGGAAAAAAAAAATGTTTTTTATATATTTTTTGGGGATATTTATTATAGCAAAAAAGTTAAAAATATAGCATTTTTTTCAAAATTGTCGCTCTATTTTTTTTGTTTATAGCGCAAAAAATAAAAACCGCAGAGGTGATCAAATACCACCAAAAGAAAGCTCTATTTGTGGGAAAGAAAGGACGTCAATTTTGTTTGGGAGCCACGTCGCACGGCCGCGCAATTGTTAGTTAAAGGCGACGCAGTGCCGAATCGCAAAAAGGGTCCTTTAGCTGCAAATTGGTCCGGGGCTGAAGTGGTTAATATAATAGTTATTATTAGTTACCATTTCAAATTTTCGGATTTTAGAATTTCCGAATTTTTACATTTTTGAATTCCGAATTTTCACATTTACGAATTTTCATATTGAAAAAATTTCCGAATTTTCATATTGAAAAAATTTCTGAATTTTCGAATTTAAAAAAAAAAAAAAAAAAAAACGAATGAAAACGAAAACAACCAAATTTTTTCGGCAGTGCACATTTCTACTGTGCAGTGATCCACTCGCAGATAGTGTTTCTATAGGAGTCTCTGTGCAGAAAGAGGTTTGACTGCAAAGAGATTCCTGGTAAAACCCCATCATTGAGTGGCAACAATATCACCCAACCGGGACAAGGGGTGGGCAGGAGGGAGCAGCTGCCCTGGGCACAGTGAGACAAGGGGCAAAGAATGGACACAGGGCAGTTAACCCATTCTCTGGTAGACATGTGCACAACAAAAATTTTTTTTTTTTTTCGTTTCTTTTTTTTTCGTTTCCGAAAAAAATTCGTTTTTTTTCGTTTCGTTTTTTTCGTTTCCGTTGATTCGTAACTATTCGTACATTCGTAAGTCGTCGGTGTTCGTAATTCGTAACGATTCGTACATTCGTAAGAGTTATTTGTTCGTTGATTCGTTTTTTCGTTAGTTTAATTTTCGGACGCATTCGTATTTATTTATTCGTACATTCGTAACATTCGTAGATTCGTAATCGGAGCATAATTCATAATTTTATGTAATGTGTATGCTATTATTACATTTTTTTTTTAATAATTTACGAATCGAAAAAAAAAGTTACGAATGTACGAATTTTTTTGTTCAATAGAGACACGGAAAATTACAAATCGAAAAAAAAAGTTACGAATGTACGAATTTTTTTGTTCAATCCATTCGAAGCACGTTTAGCAGCACCATTGTAAGGGACACGGAAAATTATCAATTCAACAAAAAAAAAAGTTACGAATGTACGAATTTTTTCGTTCGTTTTCATTTTTCGGATTTTCTTCATTAGTACATTCGTTGTTTCTAATTAGTTTTTTTTTTCAGATTTTCGTTGTTTTTCGGATTCGATCGATTCGAATGATTCGTTAATCGGATTCGTTACGATTCGAATGATTCGTTCATTCGTACGAAAACGAACGAACAAAAATAACGAAAAAAAACGAAAAACGAAAAAAAACGAAACGAATTGCACATGTCTATTCTCTGGCATGCATTCACAAATTTCACAGTGGAGGAGGGGAGTTCAGTACTGCATCCTTGCCCTGGGCGCTAGATAAACTTGTCCCAGTACTGCACCCAGCCCCCATTGCCACCAACCACTGCAGCAGAATGGAGGAGCTTCCTTGGTGCTGTATGTTGGAAAAGAGCGTGCAGATCGGGCGCATAGCATTCCACCCAACTGAGGTAAGCCAGTGCCCAAAGTTCACTTTCAGGCTATCCCCACATCGTCCAGTCAGGTTTAGGATGACCATGGTGAATAACTGTAATTGAACACTCAAAGCTCCAGAAGCAATGTAGAGAAGAGTCTTCACTAGGGAAAAAAAGAACAAAAAAAAAAAAAGCAACCAGAATTATTGGTGAAGAAAAAGACGTCCCTCCTTCTGGGACACCAACAATAAATTGAGGCATACTAGAGGTAGTATGTAGGTTTGCCAATGTCCAATCCTCCTGCAGGTGGCAGTATAATCTGAAAGTTCTCCGCCAATGACTATCTCCTCCAGCAACTGGCTACACTCTTCAACACAACACCGCCTCTACTGGCACACCCACCGCCAGACTGATTTCAGGTGCGCAGAAAGTTATAGGAAGTTAATATAATGGCAGAACATCAATTTAACAATATTACCAAACACCACGGGAAGATTTTGCTTGCAGTAGGGGGTGATTGCTGGGACCTGGGATGGAAAAACATCTATTAAAGTCCCATTGAGTACCACCTCTTCCCATGCTGACCACCTCCATCTTTAATCGCTGAGTACCGAACCTCCTCTACCCTCACAATGACCACCCTACCCCCTCTATTCTCACTGATCAACTCACCTCCTCTTCCTACACAGATCACCCTAGCTTATTTTCCTTTACTGACCACCCCTCCTTCTCTTCCCTTCTTGACAATCGTGCCTCCTCTTCCCCTTTGACCATCGCATCTTCTCTTTCCTCAGGGACCACCCCACCTTCTCTTTCCTCAGGGACCACCCCACCTTCTCTTTCCTCAGGGACCACCCCACCTTCTCTTTCCTCAGGGACCACCCCACCTTCTCTTTCCTCAGGGTCCACCCCACCTTCTCTTTTCTCGGAGACCACCCCACCTTCTCTTTTCTCGGAGACCACCCCACCTTCTCTATCCTCAGGGACCACCCCACCTTCTCTTTCCTCAGGGACCACCCCACCTTCTCTTTCCTCAGGGACCACCCCACCTTCTCTTTCCTCAGGGACCACCCCACCTTCTCTTTCCTCAGGGACCACCCCACCTTCTCTTTTCTCGGGGACCACCCCACCTTCTCTTTCCTCGGGGACCACCCCACCTTCTCTTTCCTCAGGGACCACCCCACCTTCTCTTTTCTCGGGGACCACCCCACCTTCTCTTTCCTCTGGGACCACCCCACCTTCTCTTTCCTCAGGGACCACCCCACCTTCTCTTTCCTCGGGGACCACCCCACCTTCTCTTTCCTCGGGGACCACCCCACCTTCTCTTTTCTCGGGGACCACCCCACCTTCTCTTTTCTCGGGGACCACCCCACCTTCTCTTTTCTCGGGGACCACCCCACCTTCTCTTTCCTCGGGGACCACCCCACCTTCTCTTTTCTCGGGGACCACCCCACCTTCTCTTTTCTCGGGGACCACCCCGCCTTCTCTTTCCTCGGGGACCACCCCACCTTCTCTTTTCTCGGG
This sequence comes from Lithobates sylvaticus, assembly GCA_028564925.1. Classification (NCBI taxonomy): domain Eukaryota; kingdom Metazoa; phylum Chordata; class Amphibia; order Anura; family Ranidae; genus Lithobates; species Lithobates sylvaticus. The sequence continues at coordinate 764,558,271 of CM053026.1, read as the reverse complement.
GACCACCCCACCTTCTCTTTTCTCGGGGACCACCCCACCTTCTCTTCCTTTGCTGACCAGCTCACCTCCCCTCCCCTCACTGACCACGCCATCCCTTCTTCCCTTGCTGATCACCCCACCTCATTTTTCTCTTCTTTGCTCCTTTACCACCTTCCTCCTCTCCCCACAAAAAAAAAGGTTCCTGCACTACTTTTCTGCAACTTTGGTACAATTAGAGTGCCATAGACTGCAATGTTAAATCAAAAAAGTCACAAGCATATTGCCAGGCAATCACAAGCAAGTCCCAAGGAAATCGCAAGCAAGTCGTATGACTTTCAGGTCGCAGTAGTGTGAACTGAGCTTTACATCCTGCAGCGGGACCCTTTCACATGTTCTACAGTGGGCCCCCTTCCTGCTGTCTTGGGCCCCCATCCCCCATGGTGGCAGAACATCAGGGCTTGGTCGCGAAGTGCAACCTTTGCAACCCTGGTAGTTCCGCCACTGCCACCATGCCTCCTCTTTCCTCACTGACCACCCCACATCCTTTTCCCTGACTGACCAACCACCTCCTTCTCTTACTGACCACCCCACATCCTTTTCCCCGATTTACCAACCACCTCCCTACCTCACTGACCACCTCACATCTTTTTACCCGGTTGACCAACCACCTCCTTCCCTCACTGACTACCACACATCCTTTTCCCTGACTGACCAACTACCTTCCTCCCTCACTGACCACCCCACATCTTTTCCCGCCGATTGACCAACCACCCCGCATGCTTTTCCCTGACTGACCAAACACCTCCTGCCCTCACTCACCACCCACACAGCTATTTCCCCGATTGACCAACCACCCCACATCTATTTCCCTGACTGACCAACACACATCTATTACCCCCGATTGACCAACCACCTCCTTCTCTCACTAACCACCCCACATCTTTTACCCCCGATTGACCAACCACCTCCTTCCCTCACTAACCACCCCACATCTTTTACCCCGATTGACCAACAACCTCCTTCCCTCACTAACCACCCCACATCTTTTACCCCCGATTGACCAACCACCTCCTTCTCTCACTAACCACCCCGCATCTTTTACCCCCGATTGACCAACCACCTCCTTCTCTCACTAACCACCCCACATCTTTTTCCCGGACTGACCAACCACCTCATTCCCTCACTGGCCACCCCACATCCCCCCCCCTTCCGACTGACCAACCACCTCATTCCCTCACTGACCACTCCACATCCCCCCCCCCCTTCCGACTGACCAACCACCTCCTTCCCTCACTGACCACCCCACATCTTTTTCCCCCGATTGACCAACCACCTCCTTCCCTCACTGACCACCGCACATTCCCCCCCCCCCAATTGACCAACCACCTCCTTCCCTCACTAACCACCACACATATTTTTCCCTGACTGACCAACCACCTCCTTCCCTCACTAACCACCACACATATTTTTCCCTGACTGACCAACCACCTCCTTCCCTCACTGACCATTCCACATCTTTTTCCCCCCGACTGACCCACCACCTCCTTCCCTCACTGACCACCCCACATATTTTTCCCCCGACTGACCCACCACCTCCTTCTCTCACTAACCACCCCACATATTTTTCCCCCGATTGACCAACCACCTCCTTACCTCCCTGAGCACCCCACATCCTTTTCCCTGACTGACGAACCACCTCATTCCCTCACTGACCACCCCACATCTTTTTCCCTGACTGACCAACCACTTCCTTCCCACATTGATCCCCTCACATCCTTTTCCCTAAATGACCAACCCCCTCCTTCCCTCGCTGATCACCCTGCCTCCTCTATTTAAAGCTGTGGCCACATCTGATTCAGACTCACCTGGCTCTGGGGCATTTGGCTGCATGGCAGGGAAGTCATTTTCAAAGACAAATGTCCCCTCGTAATCAGGATTTACCTAAACCCAGAGGAGAAGGGAGAAAATGAATAGCTCCTGACACAGAACAATGTTTTTACCAGATAACAACGCCGGTATGAAATGTGACCTAGGCTATGCTGATTTGTCATCTACAGCCAACCAATCAGGTGCGGACTTTGTGAAACTGACTTCAACTCAGGTCATACTACACAAAGTAAGTATCCGATTGAAGACCATCTGCTTTGATCTGTTCGAGAGCATTGCATATAGAACAGCAGTGCTCAGCTTGGGAAGATCTGAACATCAATTTTAGACGGATTATAGATCAGCATTTCTGTCTGTGCCATGACAAGGGGTGGGCAAGAGGGACAGCCGCCCAGGGCACAGCTGTAAGGGAGTGACCCCCCTCAACGCAGGCGAGCTATGGATCAGTGGCTAGCAAGCAGGGGTCGCAGTTTGATGTCTGCGCTGATGGCTACTGGTGTCACAACGTGCTCCACAATACCCGCTCTCCACCCGATCTGCCCAGGAGGTGATACAAAAATACACCATGCATGTGCGACTACTTTCTAGCCAAAAGCAAGTGAATGGCCATGGAGGGACAGTGCACACTCCATGACAACCATGGGCAGTTGGAGCAAGGGAGGCAAAGAACGGGCACAAGTTGGTACACCCATTCTATAGCAAGCATTAGGAGGGGGGCGCAGTTCCTTGCCTGGGCGGTGCTGGATGAACCTGTCCCGATACTAATGTGCCCCGTTTGGCACCTAGTTTTATTTGGCGATGATCTGGCCAGTGATCATTTGAGCCTTAGACATTTGTTGCCTGGCATTTATACTGCCCCTATACAAAGTCTTTCTTTGAAAACTTACCTGGCCTCCAGCTCTGCGGGCTCCAGGGCACAGCGGGTTCTTGGGGTCGTTCCTGGGGACGTTCTCCTGTGGAGGCTTCTCCAGCTGCCCCTGCCAGGGTCTCTTCATCCGGTGAGCGGAGACCAGCACCCAGTCATCACGGAGGGGGTTATAGCGGATGTGTTGATGTTCTGTGACACAGGGGGGGATGAAATATTAGATCTGCCATTAATTACACCAGATTATACAAGTCGGGTGAAAATTCGTTATTTGGAGGTTCAGATGTATCCGAATCTCAAATCACAATAGTAACGAATTTTAATGAATCTGAAATAAATTATGATGAAAAACAACAAAATGTATTCGTTTTATTTGGATCTTTTGTTAATGTTTAACCACTTCAGCTCCAGGAGATTTACCCCCTCCCCCTTCATGAACAGGCCATTTTTTGCCGTACGGCACTGCGTTATTTTAACTGTCAATTTTCGCGATCGTGCAGTGCTGTACCCATATAAAATTATATTATATATATATATATTGTGACAGTAGGAGATGCTGTCTAGGTGGAATTGACGGTTTGGGGGACACAGGGTATGCACATTTGCTTGGTGCAAGGCTACAGAGCATAAATGTGGACTGGAGAGAACTGCTTTTGCAGCTTTCTCCAGGTTTTGGTATTTGGTCATGGGGCTCTGTAGTTTGGAGATTCCAGAGTGTCTTGGGTGGGACGGAATCTCCAACCCTGTGTCCAGATTTTGTAAATTGCCAGCGGGGTGTGTGCTCAGGTGAGCACAGCACTTATAATGAGTGTATGGGAAGACTTCATGGCTCCCAGTTGGAGACTGCTCCACACCCAGAGAGACAGCAGGTCTCCAGGAGTCAGAGAGGTTGCAGGAGGCAGCCAGAACGTGTGACTGCAAGAAGCAGTGCAACAGCCTGAGGACTAAGGCCAGAGCGAAGCTGTGGGCGCTAAAGAGAAGCCATCCACAGTGAGGAAATCCTGTGGTCTGTGTGACCAGGACAAAGCGCAGAGGTACTGCTAAAGAGCCAGGTGGGCTAGCATTTTCTGTGAGTGTTTATTTGCTGGAGAAGAACCCCTGTGTGGGAAACCTTTATGTCAAAGACTTTCATTTGCCTTTTAATAAAAATGGGCTACCATGCCCTTAAATATAGTTCTTGACTGGCTTGAATCACTAACAAACGCATCTACCACGAGAGCTAATGGTCCCCCATGTTACAAGTGGTTGTTGGATGCGGGCACAAGACGGTGGAATCCGGGTCCTTGCTCCACAGTGAGTTCAAGTCAGGAACTATTGGCTGTGTATCGAAGTGCAGCCAGGCAAAAGGCATTGTGTGTTGCAGGTTGTGTACCTGTGAATGAAAAGTCAAACTTTTTTTTTTTCTTCTCTGCTATGAACTGTTTGTGCGCATGAGACAGCACAATCTGTGTGTGCACTGTGCAGGTGAGGAAAGCTTGCATGAAGTGAAAAGCAACTTGCTTTAAAGTGACAGTGCTTCATTTTTGCTGGAGGGCACAAAAGTGCAGTTGAGTGACTGTGAATATGGAGAGTCCACCAGTGTTTGAATCTGCAGTGGATTGGTGCAAGCGGCACCTAGCGGCACTAAACCCAGCTAAAGAGGAAAGCAAGCCAACCCTCAGTGCAAGGAGAGAGTGGGGGCATGTTGTCTCCAAGTGCCCTTTGTCTCAGTCTCCAATACAAGGTGACAAGGCCAGACAAAGGTCTGCAACAATGTTTAGGAAGCCTGATTTGAGTCCCAGGAGTGTCCAAAAGGTTGATCAGAAGTTCAAGAAGTATGTGGTTGCCCGTAGCAACCGTGGTGATGTCAAGTCTGCGAACTATGCAAGAAACGTATTGCCGACAGAGGATCGTGGCAAGTTGAAAGCAACAATGCTTCAAGGAGTGCAAAGTCGCTGCATTTGGGAGAGTCAGCAAAGTGCAGCTGGGAGACCACCGTTTCCATTAGCAACCAGAGAAAATGTGCCAATGAGAATGAGGAGCTACAGGGAAGAGGTGCCCCACCATCCTCAGAGAGATGCCAGTGAAATTATGCATGTTGGGAGAGTGCCATCTCCCTTAGCAACAGGAGAAAGTCGCCAAGTAACATGCCAGGAATGTGGTCAACTGGGGCATGGGATCTTTTCTTGTCCTAGCTTGTGGAATACAGCTGCTGATATTGTTGCTGGGCTTAACTCTTCACCTGCAAGCCCGGAGTCCTGTGTTAAAATGCTTGCAGTCACCCCTGGCAACAAAGAAGAAATTCCTGTTGTGCCTGCTGCAGTTTCATCCTATGGCCACCAGGGAGAGTTGGCCAGTAAAAGTGCGATGAAGGATAGACAACGTACTCAAATGAAGCCAGAGTTAACTGCTACAGATTATGGTAAGACTGTTGCAGTTTGTGGGACTGATCCCAGTGAAGTGGGAGTATATCCAGCTGGGAGATCAGCAGGTGTAAAAATGGACTTGCTGCAGTGTGCTACGAGTAGTGGGGAGACACAGGTTGAAGCTCAACCTGCAGCAAGGTTAAGAACTCAAAAAGACTGGACTCTGTATGTGCCTGGTGTAATCCACCAGAGTGTTGAAAGTGGTAACCTAGGGGTGACCAATACAGTTTGTGTGCCAGGTTCCCTAGTGACAGGTGCTACAGAGATGCCCAGGGAAACCTCCCAGGAGCCCACAATGGTGAGGCACGTGGTTTCCCAGGACAACTGTGGAGCCACCCTAGTGGGCCAAAGAATGCCTTTGGAGAGGAAGGATGGTGTGCTGAGCGGCACACAGGGTGCTGTGTGTTCTGACCAAAAACAGCCTGTTAAAGCTTATAACACTGCTATGTCTATGAATGCTGAAGGTAAAGGTACTGCTGATGATACATGTACTTATGGTGATGTGTTCAAAAGTAATGAGGAAAGAGGGATGTCTCCCTTGGCAACCAGACCCAGAGCCTCAGGGTTGTCCATGGAAGTCTCAGGGACTCTCTATGCGCTTGAGCCAGAGATTTTCCAGGACAACACTGAATTTGCTCTGGTGGAACAGACTGGGTCTACACCATGCAGTGAAAGTTTATGTGAACAGTGCGTTTACCATATGTGTAACCCAGTTGGTAAGGGGTTAAGTCAGCTGGCCACAGCTGAAGGTACACAGCTGAGTGTGTTAGCGCCTCAGGAGCAAGGTGGTGAGGGTGTATTGCAGCCTGCCTTGTTTGAAGCATTAGAAAAGGGTAAAAGCATGTTGTCAAAATGTGATTTATATAGAACTGACAAAGGTACTGTTTGTGCTGCTGAATACCAGGTGCCTCCTAGAGCAGATGATGAGGTACTGCTGATCCCTCATAATAGAAGCACAATAAATTGGGACGGTTGGGCCAAACAATTACTAGCCATCTTAGACAAGGCTATGTTGAGTGACAGGGGTGTGAATACAACAACTGCTATACCAGATCAGGGCGCATGCATGGCAGATGTGGTGTTCACAGCCCAGCAGCTGAATGTCAAGTGTCAAGGTGACCTGCAGAGGCTTATTGGTGAGTTAGAGGGCATGAGTAGGAGACATGCGTCTGACAGTGGTTCAGAGGAGCGTCAGGCTGTGATGGATACCTCCAGTGAGGTGGAGGCCCCTTTACATTTCTCGGGCCCTCAAGCTGCAGTGAATGAGCCCCCCCATGTCTCTAATAAGGGAAAGGTCCCCAAAAATGTTTTGCATATTGATGTGAAGTGTGTAGAAATTACAGATATGTTAGTGGAACTGCTTGAACTAGTGAAAGCTCATTCCTTGTATACCTGGGTGCCTCCATTACAGTCAGATGTGGTAGTGCTGCATGGTACCAAAGGGTGGAGCCAGGTAATGCAAGCTGTGCTGGGTAACATTAATCACCAGTGGAACTGGTTGGTACGGTGCTTATTAATAGTCTGGCAAGTGATCTCACAGTTCCCTGTGAGGGTGCTTCCGGATAAGGTTCAGTACGGAAGGCGCTCTGGGGGGCTGCTGGAGACATCAGAGGTCTCTCCGCCTGATGCGTTGATGGACATGTCTGCTAGTGCGGTCCGAGGTGCGGCTGAGCAGGGTTTAGTAAATGGCGCGGATACTGCCTCACCCGCTAAACCTCCTAAGAAGGAAGGGCCAGATATGGACGCGGCAAAAGCAGACATTCTGTCTGTCACCTGCAGAGAGGTACAAGTTGGGGTACCCGGAGATGCTTTTAAATATAGTATGGCGAGGAACAAAAATTGTGACATGGAAAAATGTTAGCTGGCAAAGATTGGTTTTGCTATAAATGGGTCATGTGTTGCTCAATGTCAATTGCTAGGACAACTGCCCACAGAGATTTGGACAACAGGTGAAGGGAAGCCTTGTGAAGGTCCCATAGGGGGTAGCTGCTCACCTGTGTGTTGTCCCTCCTTGGGCCTGGCCCTACCAAACCCTGAACAAGAAAGAATTGACGGTATCGGTAATTGGAGAAATGGTGGTGTATTACTGAATGTTAATGTAAATAATGACCTTGATATGGCCATGAATAATTTCTTGGAAAATGAGCATGATACACAGATGTTGAGCTCTGGGGAGTTGGTAGTCAAAGGTAAAGGCAAAATAGTTGGTAAACCCAAGAGACCTATTGTGATGGGTAAAACAGGTATTAGTGAGGGAAAAGGTGGTTCCTCATCAGGCGTAGTGTCTGGAGCAAGTTCCCTACAGAATCCGGAAACTGAGTTGGAAGGAAGTAGCAGGAAAGGCAGGGTTCCACCAGAAAAGAAATGTGAGCTCAGGAACCCCAAGGATAGAGGGAGTAGGCTGAGGATACAGAACTGTAGGACCCCGTTGCGATCCAGAGTAGGGCGTGCCTGGAAACGCACCCGAAAAAAAAATTGGGCCTACGCAGCGAACAGCTGGCGCAGAAGTGCCCCAATCAAGGATTCGGGCTGGTGTGTTCCGGCCCCTTCGGGTTCGAAACAAGGGGAGGGGATATGTGACAGTAGGAGATGCTGTCTAGGTGGAATTGACGGTTTGGGGGACACAGGGTATGCACATTTGCTTGGTGCAAGGCTACAGAGCATAAATGTGGACTGGAGAGAACTGCTTTTGCAGCTTTCTCCAGGTTTTGGTATTTGGTCATGGGGCTCTGTAGTTTGGAGATTCCAGAGTGTCTTGGGTGGGACGGAATCTCCAACCCTGTGTCCAGATTTTGTAAATTGCCAGCGGGGTGTGTGCTCAGGTGAGCACAGCACTTATAATGAGTGTATGGGAAGACTTCATGGCTCCCAGTTGGAGACTGCTCCACACCCAGAGAGACAGCAGGTCTCCAGGAGTCAGAGAGGTTGCAGGAGGCAGCCAGAACGTGTGACTGCAAGAAGCAGTGCAACAGCCTGAGGACTAAGGCCAGAGCGAAGCTGTGGGCGCTAAAGAGAAGCCATCCACAGTGAGGAAATCCTGTGGTCTGTGTGACCAGGACAAAGCGCAGAGGTACTGCTAAAGAGCCAGGTGGGCTAGCATTTTCTGTGAGTGTTTATTTGCTGGAGAAGAACCCCTGTGTGGGAAACCTTTATGTCAAAGACTTTCATTTGCCTTTTAATAAAAATGGGCTACCATGCCCTTAAATATAGTTCTTGACTGGCTTGAATCACTAACAAACGCATCTACCACGAGAGCTAATGGTCCCCCATGTTACAATATATATATACATGCATATATACACACACACAACACACCTACTTACGAACGGGGTGCTGCGGGGACACACATACATACATACATATATATATATATATATATATATATATATATATATATATATATATATTTTTCGTTCAACCCCTACTTACGAACGGGGTGCTGCGGGGACCCTCCGCCATTTTTCGTTCATTTTTGGCGTCTTTCGGCCGTTCTGCGCATGCGCGGCCATACGGAGCTTCGGAAAATGCCGGAAATGTCCGTAATTTGCCGCGCATGCGCAGAACGGCAATAGACGGAACATCGGAAATGTCCGGAAATCTCCGTATTTGTCGGTCTGCGCATGCGCGCCGACTTACGAACATTTCCGACTTCCGTACAGGCGGCCAGTCCCTAACGAGTTCGTAACTCGGGGACCCCCTGTATACACACACACACAAACACACACATTATATATATATAAATAAATATATATATATATATATATATATACACAGACACACATATATATGCACACACACACATATATTTTATTTATTTTTTACTTTCTGCTATAAAACATATCCAATAAAAAAAAATCGAATTTCCTTATCAATTTAGGTCAATATGTATTCTACATATTTTTGGTAAAAAAAAATCCCAATAAGCGTATATTGATTGGTTTACTAGTAATGGCAGTGATCAGCGACTTATAGCGGGACTGCGACATTGCGGCAGACAAATCAGACACTAACTGACACTTTTGAGGACCAGTGACACTGCACTGTCACTGTACTAATGATACTGGCAGGGAAGGGGTTAATATCATGGGGCATTCAAAGGGTTAAATGTGTGCCTAGGGCGTGAGAGAGGTGCTTGTACTATGGGAAGGCAGAGATCTGTGTTCCTGCTTCGTAGGAACACAGGATCACAGCCTTCCCTTGTCTCAGAACGGCAATCTGCCTTGTTTACATCCTGTCTGTGTCTCGAACAATCAGCAGGTCCCGGTGGACATCGTGTCCGGCGGACACGCTGATTGGCTCCCGCTGTATTCAATCACAGTGGGAGCGGATCGCTGGCGGCACACCTGTACGCCCCAGACCTGGAAGTGCAGGATCCGGTACAGGTATGTGATCCTGACCAGGGCAGCCATTTTGCTGCCGTATATTTACTGAATACGGTCAGCAAGCAGTTAAAGCATCTGAATAAGGTAATGCTCCAAATACACAAAACAAATACAAATACACAAAACAAAATCACAATGCGCCAAACAAATCCAAATACACCAACCAAATGCACAGAACAAATCCAAATGCCGTATATTTACTGTATGCGGTCAGCAAGCACTTAAAGCATCTGAAAAAGGAAAATGCTCCAAATACACAAAACAAATCCAAATATGCCAAACAAATCCAAATACACAAATCAAATATAAAATGCACAAAACAAATCCAAATACACAAAGCAAATCCAAATACCGTATATTTACTGTATGCGGTCGGCAAGCAGTTAAAGCATCCGAAAAAGGTAATGCTCCAAATACACAAAACAAATCCAAATACACAAATTAAATACACAAAACAAAATCACAATACGCCAAATGAATCCAAATACACAAATCAAATATAAAATGCACAAAACAAATCCAAATACAGAAAGTAAATCCAAATGCACAAAGCAAATCCAAATGCCGTATATTTACTGTATGCGGTCGGCAAGCAGTTAAAGCATCTGAAAAAGGAAAATGCTCCAAATACGCCAAACAAATCCAAATACGCCAAACAAATCCAAATACACAAAACAAATCCAAATGCCATATATTTATTGTATGCGGTATACAGTATATTTACTGTAAGTGTTTTAAAGCATCCGAAAAAGGTAATGCTCCAAATACACAAAACAAATCCAAATACACAAATTAAATACACAAAACAAAATCACAATACGCCAAACAAATCCAAATACGCCAAACAAATCCAAAATGCACAAAGCAAATATAGAATGCACAAAGCAAATCCAAATGCACAAAGCAAATCCAAATGCACAAAGCAAATCCAAATGCACAAAGCAAATCCAAATGCTGTATATTTACTGTATGCGGTCGGCAAGCAGTTAAAGCATCCGAAAAAGGTAATGCTCCAAATACACGAAAAAAATCCAAATACACAAATTAAATACACAAAACAAAATCACAATACGCCAAACTAATCCAAATGCACAAAGCAAATCCAAATCCGCAAAACAAGTCCAAAATACACAAAACAGATCCAAATGCACAAAGCAAATCCAAATGCACGAAACAAATCCAAATGCACGAAACAAATCCAAATGCACAAAGCAAAATCAGAAGATGCAAAACAAATTCCGAAAACAAATCATTCTAACATAGCAAATACAATGAAACTAAATGAATAACTTATCAAAACTAAAGAGCTGTTCCCATGGTGCACATCTCTACTCACTGGCATCTGGTGGCTCTTGAGCTTGCATTCTACTTATGAACAATGTGACCTCCTGCGCTCCGTTGTGATGTATGGGAATGAAAAGGATTCTTCTCTGGGCTCATTTTGTAGGTTTAGCGCACAACTGTCTAGCCACCCTCTCGGCGCCCTCTCTGGGCTGTGGGTAACCTTAAGCAAACTAGAAAACAAAAGAGAGGGGCGCACCGACCTAGTGCAGTACCATAACTCAAGAACAATAAATGACAAGTGAATAACTCACAAATGAATATCTTGCACAAGCATCTGCATGACATGCGTCTGCGAGTATTCACTTGTCATTTATCTTTCTAATAGAATTGAGTTATGATAAAGCACTAGGTCGGTGCGCCCCCTCCTCTTTTTTGTCATACCTCCCAACTGTCCCTGATTTCAAGTGACTGTCCCTGATTTCAAGTGACTGTCCCTGATTTGGAACAAAGTACTTCTGTCCCTCTTTCCTCCTCATTTGTCCCTCATTTTGGTCTGATCTATATAGTTGTCTATAAAATGCACTACTTATCTATAAAAAAGTGTTTTACAGCACTAAACCTTTCAGCCGATTTCTAAATTGTTGCATTTCTAAATTCCAAAAGCCAATATAAAGGAATAATAGAGGCAATAAAGCACGTATGGGTTTAACCAACCATTTTTTTTGTACAATGCTCCTTTAAGGGGGTGTGGCAGGGGGAGTGTCCTATGCCTACTTACTTTTGCTAATAGATGTTCCTCATTCCCTTCTTTAGAAAGTTGGGAGGTGTGCTTTTGTTGTTTTCTAACTTGCACTCTAATTGCCTGTGTGATATTGTAACTCCAGTAAGCCCTTCCAACAAAGGAGTTTAAAGCCCCAACTCCAGGATCATTTTTTTGGTCCCCTGTCTGGTATGAAAAATAAGCTCTGGTTGTGGGACTTACCTCTACTTCAGTGCTGTCCCTCGAAGTAATTCTTGTTTTGCACACTAGATGTCCTCGGTCTTCTGAGTTGAATAACGCTCAGCATCTCAAACCCAGAAGACTGAGTAAATACTGTGGGTGCAGGACACCATGGCTCCGCCCTCTGAGGGAGTGACTTAAAGTGTAAAGATGCAGAGAAGTAAATCCTCACATGTACCCAGTGAATGGACTATCCTCATGTGATACACAGAGATGAAACAAATCCCCCTACATACGTTGTACCTGGATATCTGCAGCTCTCGCTTCTCTACAGCAGTTCCAACTGCTGAATTTATAGAGCTTGTCTGAAAGTTCAGAAAAAAGGGGGTGGAGAGCTGAAGTTACACTCCACAGAGCTCTTTGAGGAGAGGTCTGATTGGAGGGAAGGGACACACCCCCCTTCACACAGGAACAGAGCTGAGGCTGTCAATCAGCTGGAGATCCCTCCTCTGTCACCATTTTCTCTTGGTGTCAGGAAAACTTGTGTGACTGTGACTGATAGCAGAGGAAGAAGCAGCAGACAGAAATGACACTTAGTGCTCTGGACTGACACAAGTACACACTATAGCAGCCTTTCTCAACCTTTTCAACAAAGAGGAACCCTTGAAATAGTTCTCCGGTCTCTGGGAACCCCTACTAAAAATGATAAATCTACAACTCATGGTACATTAGTGTGATGGTCATTGGGAAGAATGGTCCTTACACTTGTGGGCATTGGGAAGAATGGTCCTTACACTTGTGGGCATTGGGAAGAATGGTCCTTACACTTGTGGGCATTGGGAAGAATGGTCCTCACACTTGTGGGCATTGGGAAGAATTACCTCCTTACAGAGAGCTAAAAGGATCAATGGTGTCGGTGGGAACTTATCCGAGAGGCAGAAATTGCCCAATACTGAAGGAACCCCTAGAAACCCTTTGGTTCCACAGAACCCTGGTTGAGAATCGCTGGTATAGAGTGATGGGAGCTTTGATTGGCATTCAGAGTGCTTTAAAAAAAATTGTCCAATGCCACATTTTGAAGTAAGTATTGGTAGAATGATACTTCCTAGTGGCTGTAACTAACAATAATAACATTGTTGCAATTTTATACCTATTATCCAGTATCATTTGATTCCGAATATCTTGTGTTGTCTTCTCCACCTGCATTGACTGTCATCGGTATAAGGCAGCCTGGTGCTTTATGGGAAGGGCAGAATTTGGAGAGGGGGGGGTGAAGTGTTACTGTAACTGTAGAGGGGCGCTGTATTACCCCAATGGGGGAAGTAATTGGGGTTGTTGTAAAATCAGAGCCGTTCTGCCCAGAGTTGTCCCCACCACCGCTGCCATTCTTATTCTCACAGAGCCGACAGTGGGAGGTGGGACAGCTCTGGATGGGGGTGGGGCAGGGGCTGCCCGAGTTAACAAGCAGGTGATTGGTTGCTAGGGTGCAGGGCGCTGCAGTCCTAGCAGCCAACCACCAGCTTGCAGCTCCCGCCCTCTGGCCAAATCTACTGTGCCCCCCGCCCTCACTGTTTGTATAAGGTAGGACAGAAATGGGGGGGGTGGGGGTTGGGGCAGACGATGTGAAGGGGGGGCTGAGGACATTACTGGAATCACTAAACACTGTAATGGAGGAGCATAGGACAGTTAAGGGGGGTTCAGGACAGTAAACGGGGAGACTTAGGACAATAGTGGGGGGGACTGAGCAAAGTAATGAGGGGATGAGATCATTAATGGGGTCACTGAGGACAGTAATGGGGGCGGAAAGCAGAGGACAGTAAGGGGGGGTATGAGAGCTGAGGACAGTAATGGGGGGGGGTGAAGACAGTAATAGAGGGGATGAGATCATTAATGGGGGGGGACAGACTAAGGATAGTAATGGGAGGGGATGAAATCAGTAATGGGTAATGAAGGACAGTAATGGGGGGGGGGCTCAGGACAGTAATGGAGGGGGACTGAGGACCGTAATGGGGGGGGACTGAGGACAGTAATGGGGGGGGGGACTGAGGACAGTAATGGGGGGGGGGGACTGAGGACAGTAATGGGGGGGGGACTGGGCACAGTAATGGGGGGGGACTGGGCACAGTAATGGGGGGGGACTGAGGACAGTAATGGGAAGGGGGCTGAGGACAGTGATGGGAGAGGAAGCTGAGGACAGTAGTGGGAGGGGAGAGCTGAGGACAGTAATAGGAGGGGGAGCCGAGGGCAGTAATGGGAAGGGGGGCTGAGGACAGTAATGGGAAGGGGGGCTGTGGACAGTAATGGGAAGGGGGGCTGAGGACAGTGATGGGAGAGGAAGCTGAGGACAGTAATGGTAGAGGAAGCCGAGGACAGTAATGGGAGGGGATGAAATCAGTAATGTGTAATGGAGCACAGTAATGGGGGGGGACTGAGGACAGTAATAGGGGGGAACGAGGACAGTAATGGGAGGGGGAGCCGAGGACAGTAATGGGAGGGGGAGCCGAGGACAGTAATGGGAGGGGGAGCCGAGGACAGTAATGGGAGGGGGAGCCAAGGACAGTAATGGGAGGGGGAGCCAAGGACAGTAATGGGAGGGGATGAAATCAGTAATGGGTAATGAAGGACAGTAATGGGGGGGGGGGGCTCAGGACAGTAATGGAGGGGGACTGAGGACCGTAATGGGGGGGGGACTGAGGACAGTAATGGGGGGGGGGACTGGGGACAGTAATGGGGGGGGGACTGGGGACAGTAATGGGGGGGGGGGACTGGGGACAGTAATGGGGGGGGGACTGAGGACAGTAATGGGGGGGGGGGGAGGGACTGAGGACAGTAATGGGGGGGGGACTGAGGACAGTAATGGGGGGGGACTGAGGACAGTGATGGGAAGGGGGGCTGAGGACAGTGATGGGAGAGGAAGCTGAGGACAATAATGGGAGAGGACGCTGAGGACAGTAATAGGAGGGGGAGCCGAGGGCAGTAATGGTAGAGGAAGCTAAAGGACAGTAGTGGCAGGGGAGAGCTGAGGACAGTAATGGGAAGGGGGCTGAGGACAGTAATGGGAAGGGGGCTGAGGACAGTAATGGGAAGGGGGGCTGAGGACAGTAATGGGAAGGGGGGCTGAGGACAGTAATGGGAAGGGGGGCTGAGGACAGTAATGGGAAGGGGGGCTGAGGACAGTAATGGGAAGGGGGGCTGAGGACAGTGATGGGAGAGGAAGCTGAGGACAGTAATGGTAGAGGAAGCTGAGGACAGTAGTGGGAGGGAAGAGCTGAGGACAGTAATGGGAAGGGGGGCTGAGGACAGTAATGGGAAGGGGGGCTGAGGACAGTAATGGGATGGGGCTCAGGACAGTAATGGGGGGGGGACTGAAGACAGTAATGGGGGGGGACTGAAGACAGTAATGGGGGGGGACTGAAGACAGTAATGGGGGGGGACTGAAGACAGTAATGGGGGGGGGGGACTGAAGACAGTAATGGGGGGGACTGAGGACAGTAATGGGGGGGGACTGAAGACAGTAATGGGGGGGGACTGAGGACAGTAATGGAGGGGGGTATTTTGATGTAAAGGGGAAGCTGAGGATGCTGATGTAAGAATGGGTTTGTGAAATGATTGATTCAGGACTGTGCATGCGCATATTGTGAGTAGAGCAGCCCATCAATTTTAATGGGCTGCACTACCCATGAGAAACACAGGTAAAGATGTCTCAACCCCCCCCCCCCCTTTTTTTTTTCTTATCGCACCGCATCAAGCGGCATGGTGTTGCAGCACATGTGGTTTGGTGCGCACACAAATGTGCTGTAGAGGCCGATGTGTAGGGGTGCCATTAAGAATTAATGGCACCCCTACACATCTACTAAAGTGCAGAATATGTTTTTTGGGGGTGGGGAACGCATGCGATTTTTGCAGGTTTCCCAGCCGCAGAGATGTGAACCGAGAGGGGGCTGTGATGTGAAGGATCTGACTCGTAGCACAAACATGGGATTCGGACCTCTGCTGCAAGAAAATTTTACTGACTGGACCTCTCGCAATTTCTGCCTCTCAGATAAGTTCCCACCGACACCATTGATCTTTTTAGCTCTCTGTAAGGAGGTAATTCTTCCCACTGACCACAAGTGTAAGGACCATTCTTCCCACTGACCACAAGTGTAAGGACCATTCTTCCCACTGACCACAAGTGTAAGGACCATTCTTCCCACTGACCATCACACTAATGTATCATGAGTTGTAGATTTCTAATTTTTAGTAGGGGTTCCCGAGACCGGAGAACTATTTCAAGGGTTCCTCTGTGTTGAAAAGGTTGAGAAAGGCTGACCTATACAATGGTTCCCAGTCCTGATCACACCTTGTGTTTGCTTTGTTTCACTTAAAAAAAATGATCCCCCCTCCATGTTGCTTTCTTGGTCCTTCCCGGGTGTCTCCAAAGCCTCCATAGATGTCTATCACGCCGCTCACTTACTGCTATTTTTTTTTACATTTTTGTACATATCCATAAATCTTTTACATTTTTTATGAGAATTCTTTTACTGGATTTTTTACAATAAAGCAATAGGTTTTATATCAGGACACTTGCCTTTACACACACATGAACTTTTAATGGCATCCCAGTCTTAGTCCGTAGGGTTCAATATTGAAGTTGGCCCACCCTTTGCAGCTATAACAGCTTCAAACTCTTCTGGGAAGGCCGTCCACAAGGTTTAGGAGGGTGTCTATGGGAATGTTTGACCGTTCTTCCAGAAGAGCATTTGTGAGGTCAGGCACTGAGGTTGGACGAGAAGGCCTGGCTCGCAGTCTCCCCTCTAATTCATCCTAAAGATGTTCTATCGGGTTGAGGTCAGGACTCTGTGCAGGCCAGTCAAGTTGCTCCACCCCAAACACGCTCATCCATGTCTTTCTGGACCTTGCTTTGTGCACTGGTGGGGCAGTCATGTTGGAACAGGAAGGGGCCGTCCCCCAAACTGTTCCCACAAAGTTGGGAGAATGAAATTGTCAAAATGTCTTGGTATGCTGACGCCTTAAGAGTTCCCTTCACTGGAACTAAGGGGCCAAACCCAACCCCTGAGAAACATCCCCCACACCATAATCCCCCTCCACCAAATGATTTTTGGACCAGTGCACAAAGCAAGGTCCATAAAGACATGGATGAGCGGGTTTGGGGTGGAGCAACTTGACTGGCCCGCACACTTGGATTGGGTCTTTCAAGGCAATATACACCAAAAATTTGTATAAAACATATTGCTTTATTGTACAAAACCCAGTAAAACATTTTCATAAAAAAAATATAAAAGGTTTATAGATTTATGGCTATGTACAAAAATGTATGAGGATCTTTTTTCGGGATTTTGTACAATGAAGCAAAGTTTTGGTGTATATTACCTTGAAAGTCCCAATCCAAGTGGGGGAGTTCCTTTATTCCTAAAAATCTATAATTCTTATACACAGAATATATACTGTGCTGCTTGGGGGGGGACATATTCATATATCTATAATGCAATATACAAAATATATACCGTACTGCTGGGGGGGACATACAGTATCTCACAAAAGTAAGTACACCCCTCACATTTTTGTAAATCTTTTCTTCTGTCTTTTCATGTGACAACACTGAAGAAAATGACACTTGTCTACAATGTAAAGTAGTGAGTGTACAGCTTGTATATAACAGTGTAAATTTGCCGTCCCCTCAAAATAACTCAACACACAGCCATTAATGTCTAAACCGCTGGCACAAAAGTGAGTACACCCCTAAGTGAAAAATGTCCAAATTGGGCCCAAAGTCTCAACATTTTGTGTGGCCACCATTATTTTCCAGCACTGCCTTAACCCTCTTGGGCATGGAGGTCACCAGAGCTTCACAGGTTGTCACTGGAGTCCTCTTCCCCTCTACCATGATGACATCACGGAGCTGGTGGATGTTGGAGACCTTGTGCTCCTCCACCTTCCGTTTTGAGGATACCCCACAGATGCTCCATAGGGTTTAGGTCTGGAGACATGCTTGGCCAGTCCATCACCTTTACCCTCAGCTTCTTTAGCAAGGCAGTGGTCATCTTGGAGGTGTGTTTGGGGTCGTTATCATGTTGGAATACTGCCCTGCGGCCCAGTCTCTGAAGGGAGGGGATCATGCTCTGCTTCAGTATGTCACAGTACATGTTGGCATTCATGGTTCCCTCAATGATCTGTAGCCCCCCAGTGCCGGCAGCACTCATGCAGCCTCAGACCATGACACTCCCCCCCACCATGCTTGACTGTAGGCAAGACACACTTGTCTTTGTCCTCCTCACCTGGTTGCCCCCACACACGCTTGTCACCATCTGACACCAAATACCTTTATCTTGGTCTCATCAGACCACAGGACATGGTTCCAGTAATCCATGTCCTTAGTCTGCTTGTCTTCAGCAAACTGTTTGCGGACTTTCTTGTACATCATCTTTAGAAGAGGCTTCCTTCTGGGATGACAGCCATGCAGACCAATTTGATGCAGTGTGCGGCGTATGGTCTGAGCACTGACAGGCTGACCCTCCACCCCTACAACCTCTGCAGCAATGCTGGCAGCACTCATACGTCTATTTCCCAAAGACAACCTCTGGATATGACGCTGAGCACGTGACCTCAACTTCTTTGGACGACCATGGCGAGGCCTGTTCTGAGAGGAACCTGTCCTGTTATACCGCTGTATGGTATTGGCCACCGTGCTGCAGCTCAGTTTCAGGGTCTTGGCAATCTTCTTATAGCCTAGGCCATCTTTATGTAGAGCAAACAATTCTTTTTTTCAGATCCTCAGAGAGTTCTTTGCCATGAAGTGCCATGATGAACTTCCAGTGACCAGTATGAGAGAGAGAGAGCGATAACACCAAATTTAACACACCTGCTGCCCATTAACACCTGAGACCTTGTAACACTAACGAGTCACATGACACCGGGGAGGGGAAAATGGCTAATTGGGCCCAATTTGGACATTTTCACTTAGGGGTGTACTGACTTTTGTTGCCAGCGGTTTAGACATTAATGGCTGTGTGTTTGAGTTATTTTGAGGGGACGGCAAATTGACACTGTTATACAAGCTGTACACTCACTACTTTACATTGTAGACAAGTGTCATTTCTTCAGTGTTGTCACATGAAAAGATAGAAGAAAATAGTTACAGAAATGTGAGGGGTGTACTTACTTTTGTGGGATACTGTGTATACAAATCTATAATGTAATATACAAAATATATACTGTACCGTTGGGCTGGAAGGTGATGTGCGGCTCCATGACTTTCATACGCTGTCACCTAGCAGCCAGACGTGGAAGTAGTGAGGGGGGTCATGTGATCAGACAGTCATGTGATCAGGATGTCACATGACAGATATCGCTTTGCCTGGGAGCAGAGCGTGTTAACTGTTTGTTACCTGCAAGGCGTTGATTGCAATGGCAGCACTAGGGAAGCTGTGAGGAAGTGTGAAATGATACAATTTGTTTGTTTTTTTGTGTTTATTTGCTTTTTTGCATTGTCTTTTATTTTATTTTTTCTCTCTCTGCTGATCTCTCCTTGCTGAGTATGAGGAAAATGCAACTCACTAATAAAGTCTGCCCAGATATTTCCGGAGATGTAAAGTCAAATCTTTACTCTGTACTTTTACATGGGGTGGGGGAGGAGTTAGACCCTCTGTCAGGTTCTGATTGCTGTCTGTGTCCCCACTGGGAGGATTCAAGGTGAACTCTTTAACCACATGCCGACCGCGCCATAGTCGAAAGACGTCTACAGCGCGGTCGGCTTATCCTGAGTGGACGTCCTCCCAGAAACTTGCTCCCGCGCGCCCCCTGGGGCGCGCACTCGGGAACATCCGTGACCGTCGGGTCCCGGGGACCCGGCGCATCACGGATCACGGATCACGGCTGATAGCGGCCGTTTACCATGTGATCGCTCCGTCAAATGACGGAGCGATCACATGTACACAAACCGGCGTTACGTCATGACGCCGGTTCCTCCCTCCCCTCTCTGTACCGAGGGAGAGACGGGACCAGCGCTGTGGGGTTGAGGTGTAGTGCCCACAGCACTGGTCAGTGCCTGCAATGCTCTGCCACCACTGTGCAATGCTCTGCAACCACTGTGCAATGCTCTGCCACCGCTGTGCAATGCTCTGCCACCACTGTGCAATGCTCTGCAACCACTGTGCAATGCTCTGCCACCACTGTGCAATGCTCTGCAACCACTGTGCAATGCTCTGCCACCACTGTGCAATGCTCTGCCACCACTGTGCAATGCTCTGCCACCACTGTGCAATACTCTGCCACCACTGTGCAATGCTCTGCCACCACTGTGCAATGCTCTGCCACCACTGTGCAATGCTCTGCCAGCACTGTGCAATGCTCTGCCACCACTGTGCAATGCTCTGCAACCACTGTGCAATACTCTGCCACCACTGTGCAATGCTCTGCAACCACTGTGCAATGCTCTGTCACCACTGTGCAATGCTCTGCAACCACTGTGCAATGCTCTGCCACAACCACTGTGCAATGCTCTGCAACCACTGTGCAATGCTCTGTCACCACTGTGCAATGCTCTGCCACCACTGTGCATTGCTCTGCAACCACTGTGCAATGCTCTGCCACCACTGTGCAATTCTCTGCCAATACTGTGCAACACTGCAATACTCTGCCAATACTTGTCAATACTGTACCAATACTCGCAAATACTCTGCCAATACTCAGCAATAATTTTTAATAGAAACAAAGAATTTTTTTTTACCAAATTTTCAGTATTTTTTGATTTATAGCGCAAAAAATAAAAAACCCAGTGGTGATTAAATACCACCAAAATAAAGCTCTATTTGTGTGAAAAAAAGGACACAAAATTCATTTGGGTACAGTGTTGCATGACGGAGTAATTGTCATTCAAAGTGTGAGAGCACCGAAAGCTGAAAATTGGTCTGGTTAGGAAGGGGGTTTAAGTGCCCAGTGGGTAAGATAAAGAGACTCTTATTTAATATATTCCCCTTCAAATCCATTTTCTAGCCTAAGGCCGTATATAAATACAAACTCTGCACTCCTGATCCACAATAACAGATATATAATCTCAACAACTACAATTTTTTTTTTTTTTTATAGAATTCATCTAATTCTATAAAAGCTCAAAAGTAATACAAAGCTCTATAAAACACTCAAAAGTAATACAATATATACGGCAGTTTTTTTTAGTAGGTTTTATGGTTTGCAGAAATGCACTGCAGTCCATTTAACATGGTTTCCTATGGGACAAGTTCACATCGGTGCGTTTTTACACTGCTGCATTTTTGGAAAGGGTCGGGTACTTCTCTTCCCCGCAGCAGATTGCGTTTTGCACGTAAAAGCCTTCAATGGACCCGCACGAAAAACGCAAGTGTTGCCTTTTTGATGTGCTTTTACATGCGCTTTTTTTTTCCCATAACAAGTGGTTAGGCCCCTTTCACACTGGGGTGGTGGGGGCGTCGGCGGTGAAACGCTGCTATTTTTAGCGGTGCCTTACCGTCGTTTTAGCGGCGATATTCGGCCGCAAGCGGGGTGGTTCTAACCCCTGCTAGCAGCCGAAAAAAAAAGGGTTAAAACCGCCCGCAAAGCGCCACTACAACGGCGCTTTGCAGGCGGTATATCCGAGCATGCAGCCCGGTAGGTAAGGTAACGAGCGAGCTGCACTCCAAAGCATATCACTCCACCAGGCACCAGTTCTAATGGAGTGGGCGCACCGGTGCACCCGGTAAGAGACTCAGGGCTATGGACCCCAGATTCGGGGCTATAGCCCCAGAAGCCACCCCATGGCGATGCCACTGGCTTCCAGGTTACCATAGTTGAGAGCCGATCAAAGCCAATCCGGTGGGAAGCTGCGGAAGGCGGCGGGCGGGGGGGCGGGGGACCTTCTCCTCCCACTGCTTGTAAAAGCAATCCAGCCCCTAATTAGCCACTAGGGTTGCTTTCACAAGAGAGCGGACCGCTGGCTCTAAAAAAACTGAATTGCCAGAAATAAAGAAATAGTAAAAAACAATGCGTGGGGTCCCCCTAACCCAATGCATAACAGGCCCTTTAGGTCCGGTATGGATTTTGAGGGGAACCCCACACCATAAAAAAGGCAAAGGGTCCCCCCAAAATCCATACCAGACCATTATCCGAGCATGCAGCCCAGTAGGTAAGGAAAGGGAGGGGAGGAGCAAGCTGCACTCCAAAGCATATCACCCCACCAGGCACCAGTTCTAATGGAGTGGGCGTCGCCGGCCGCTGCTCTTTAAAAAAAAAAGTCCCAGAGCGCACCGCTGCACCCGGTAAGAGACTCAGGGCTATGGACCCCAGAAGCCACCCCATAGCGATGCCACTGGCTTCTAGGTTACCATAGTTGAGAGCCCATCAAAGACAATCCGGTGGGAAGCTGCGGAAGGCGGCGGGCGGGGGGGGGGGGCCTTCTCCTCCCACTGCTTGTAAAAGCAATCCAGCCACTAATTAGCCACTAGGGTTGCTTTCACAAGAGAGCGGACCGCTGGCTCTAAAAAAACTGAATTGCCAGAAATAAAGAAATAGTAAAAAAAAACGCGTGGGGTCCCCCTCCCAATGCATAACAGGCCCTTTAGGTCTGGTATGCATTTTGAGGGGAACCCCACACCATAAAAAGGCAAGGGGTCCCCCCAAAATCCATACCAGACCATTATCTGAGCAGGCAGTAGGTAAGGAAAGGGAGGGGATGAGCGAGCGGCCCCACTCCCAAATCACCTTGTGCCCATGGTGATGGGGAAAAGGGCCTCTTCCCCACAACCCTGGTTGTGGGGGTCTGCGGGCTAAAGGCTTGTCGGAATCTGAAAGCCCCATTTAACAAGGGGGACCCCAGATCCTAGCCCCCCCCCTATGTGTAAACGAAAATGGGGTACATAGCATCCCTACCCACTCACCAAAAAAAAAAAAAAATGACAGTCGGTAGTTTTTGACAATTTATTTAAAAAAAAAAATGTCCCCTGTGTCCGCCGAAGTAACTCCATTGTCAATCACGGTTCCTGTCACCACCCCCAACCTGAAAAAAAGAAAGAAGAAACAATCGATCCATGACCCCGCCCCCTTGTGATGTCATCAGCCCTAAGTGCTCTGCGCCCTGAGCCCACCCTTTTTAAAAACAATTAGAGCCTCAGGCTCTAATCACGTGTTTCCCGAGAAAAAAAACCCATTGGATTCCATGCGTCGCCCACCATGCATGTAGATTAGGGACCGGACGCATGGATTAGGGTGGCAGAGCTCCTGCGCCCCCTAATCGAGCGGCCACCACTGCAGGAAGTGATGTTATGTCAGGGCAAGGGTATTGCTAGGACTACAAAAGATCTAGAGCCCATAGCAGCGAAGTAAAGAATGTCATACACTTGGACGAGCATACACATGTATATAATATACCTGTGTGTGTGTGTATTATTTATATAAATATATATATATATATAAATATACACATATATATAATATATAATATATATAAATATAATATATATATAAAATAACACTACATATCTGAGCGCGGATCCCATGGTTTGTTATTGATTGGGTCCCCAGAGCCCTCCTTGTTACATCACATTTTCAAGGCACTGTATTTCACTATATACTGTCAGACCCAGACTGGCCATAGGGCACACCGTTCACTTGCCCGGTGGGCTGGGGGCCGCCGGGCCCCATGTCCTTCAGTTCAGCCCTTGGGCCAGGGAGGGGAAACTACAGGTCAGAGGGAGGAGCTGGAGGAGACGCCAGACCAGAGAGAAAGTGAGTGCAGCTCCCGGAGCGCCTGGATGGGAGGAGCGGTGGCGGGGCGGCTGCATATAGAAGAATCAATCTCTCCATCTTCCTCCTGCAGCCTCTGAATGCCTGCTTCTCCTCCTCTCCCTCCCGCAGACATTCAGAGGCTGCAGGAGGAAGATGGAGAGATTGATTCTTCTATATGCAGCCGCCCCGCCACCGCTCCTCCTATGAAGCTTCTTTCTGCTGCTGACCTCACCTCCCCCGTTTAAGGCTCCAACCCAGTGCTCCCTGACCCCCCCCCCCCCCCCCACCCCACCCCATGCTCCCGGCTCCAACACAGTGCTTTCCAGCACCCCAGTGCTCTCTGCCACCCCCCCTGCTCTCAGCCCCCCCCCCCCTTGTTTTCTCAGGCTCCCCCCAGTGCTCTCAGTCCCCCCCTGTGCTCTCAGTCCCCCCCTGTGCTCTCAGTACCCCCCCTGTGCTTTCTGCCCCCCCCCCCCTGTGCTCTCAGGTTCCCCCCAGTGCTTGTAAGCCTCCCATGCTCTCCAAACCCCTTCCCCCCATACTCTCCAGCCTCCCAGTGCTCTCCAGCCCCCTAATGCTCTTCAGTCCCCCCCCCCTGTGCTCTCAGGCTCCCCCCAGTGCTTTTAAGCCTCCCGTGCTCTCCAACCCCCCCCCCCCTCATACTCTCCAGCCCCCCAGTGCTCTTCAGTGCCCCCCAGTGCTCTTCAGTACATGCTCTCAGCCCCTCCCGTGCTCTCCAGCACCCCAGTGCTCTCTCTGCCACCCCCTTGCTCTCAGACCCCACACCTTGTTTTCTCAGGCTCCCCCCAAGTGCTCTCCAAACCCCCCCTCCCCATACTATCCAGCCCCCCAATGCTCTCAGTCCCCCCCCATATGCTCCCTCCACCCCCCCCCCCCCCCCCCCCCCCCCCCGTGCTCTCAGGCTCCCCCCAGTGCTTTTCAGCTTCCCATGCTCTCCAAACCTGCACCCCCCCATACTCTCCAGCCTCACAGTGCTCTCCAGCCCCCCAGTGCTCTCAGCCCCCCCCCCGTGCTCTCTGACACCCCCTGTGCTCTCAGCCCCCCCCCCCCCCCAGTGCTTTTAAGCCTTCCATGCTCTCCAACCCCCCCCCCCATACTCTCCAGCCTTTCAGTGCTCTCATCCCCCTCCCCCAGTGCTCCCAGGCTTCCCCCAGTGCTCTCCATCCCCTCAGTGATCTCTGAACCACCCCCCTGCTCTCCAGCCCTCCCTTGTGCTCCTTCCCGGACCCCCACACCTCCCAACTTTTTGAGATGGGAACGAGGGACGACACCTATTATCAAAAGTATGTAGACATAGGACACGCCTCCTGCCACACCCTCTTAAAGGAGACATTTACAAAAAAAAATGATTAGTTAAACCCACAATCATACCTCCCAACATTTTGAGATGGAAATGAGGGACACCTATCAGCAAATGTATGTAGGCATAGGACACGCCCCCTTAAGGGAGAATTAACAAAAAACAAGGTTAATTAAGTCCACAAGGGACTTTTTACCACTACTATTCCTTTATATTGGCTTCTAAAATGTACAAATGCAGCAATTTAGAATTTGATTAAAGGTTTAGCGCCAGGAAACACTTTTTGAAAGATAAAAAGTGCATTTTATATACAACTATATAGACCAAAATGAGGGACAAATGAGGAGGAATGAGGGACAGAGGGACATTGCTCCAAATCAGGGACAGTTGGGAGCTCTGGTCACCTCCGTTAGGATAGCCCCGCCTCGCCTCCTCAGTGCCCAGGCCTATTTGTTGGTCCCAGTTTGGCTGATGGGCTAAAGGCTGAGATCGATTTGACTTCGGGCTCATTCACATGGGTGTTAAAACAAGCGGTTGAGTGGTGGTTTAAATTGTATTTAATAGGCTTTTCTTTATATTGGATGGAGTGGGGCAAGGATTAGAACCTCTGACAGGCTTTTATTGCTATCTACTGCATGCCCCCCCCCCCCCCCCGCAGATTCACCCTTCTATTTAACTTGCTGACTATTGTCATTAGCACTGAAAGTGATAGAAAAAGGCAAAATTTTGAAATGGCCTGGGGGGAATCCTCCAATAACTGACCTTGGAGAGATTCTCTCTCACTTCCTGTTTCTTCTCCAGGACAGGAAGTGAAGGGAAATCTCCCCAGTGGGGTAGAAGATTGCTTTCCGATCCAAGGATAGGATGGTTTGAGCAGCGCGCTGCAGTTCCACCGCTGCGGCCACCGGGTGTCGCTGTTGTGCAATGACAGTCAGCCCGCCCCTTCTGATCAGTCGTCGGGCCGTCCGATGTGCTCCTATTGGAGGAGCGGGGTGGTGGGCGTGTCTCTGCGGCAGTAGGAAGCGGGTCTCCGGTGTGTCCGCTCAGTGTCCGCCATGTACGGATGTTGCGGGTCCCGGGCGGTGAGGGCCGCCGTGCTGGTGGCGGTGGTCGGGGTCCTCCTCACTCTGGTCCGCCAATGGCTGATGAGTAAACCGTACATCTTCTCCCGGGAGGAGATCTCCGCCCTGGCCCGGGAACACGCCGGTAACCACGCCCCCCGACGGGTCACTCTGCAGCCGGGTCACGTATTTGCCGTGTTTACTGAGCAAGAGGGGGGAGAGGGTCCTGAGTGGTTGGCAGAGGAGAGGGTCCCAGGGTGGTTGGAAGGGGGTCCCTGAGGAGGAGAGGGCCCCTGGGTGGTTGGAAGGGGGCCCCTGAGTGATAGAGGAGGAGAGGGCCCCTGGGTGGTTGGAAGGGGGCCCCTGAGGAGGAGAGGGCCCCTGGGTGGTTAGGAGAGGGCCCCTGGTTGGTTGGAAGGGGGCCCCTGGGTGGTTAGGAGAGGGCCCCTGGGTGGTTGGAAGGGGGCCCCTGAGGTGGAGAGGGCCCCTGGTTGGAAGGGGGCCCCTGAGTGGTTGGAAGGGGGCCCCTGAGTGATAGAGGAGGAGAGGGCCCCTGGGTGGTTGGAAGGGGGCCCCTGAGGAGGAGAGGGCCCCTGGGTGGTTGGAAGGGGGCCCCTGAGGAGGAGAGGGCCCCTGGGTGGTTGGAAGGGGGCCCCTGAGGAGGAGAGGGCCCCTGGGTGGTTAGGAGAGGGCCCCTGGTTGGTTGGAAGGGGGCCCCTGGGTGGTTAGGAGAGGGCCCCTGGGTGGTTGGAAGGGGGCCCCTGAGGGGGAGAGGGCCCCTGGTTGGAAGGGGGCCCCTGAGTGGTTGGAAGGGGGCCCCTGAGTGATAGAGGAGGAGAGGGCCCCTGGGTGGTTGGAAGGGGGCCCCTGAGGAGGAGAGGGCCCCTGGGTGGTTGGAAGGGGGCCCCTGAGGAGGAGAGGGCCCCTGGGTGGTTGGAAGGGGGCCCCTGAGGAGGAGAGGGCCCCTGGGTGGTTAGGAGAGGGCCCCTGGTTGGTTGGAAGGGGGCCCCTGGGTGGTTAGGAGAGGGCCCCTGGGTGGTTAGGAGAGGGCCCCTGGGTGGTTAGGAGAGGGCCCCTGGGTGGTTGGAAGGGGGCCCCTGAGGGGGAGAGGGCCCCTGGTTGGAAGGGGGCCCCTGAGGGGGAGAGGGCCCCTGGGTGGTTGGAAGGGGGCCCCTGAGGGGGCGAGGGCCCCTGGGTGGTTGGAAGGGGGCCCCTGGGTGGTTGGAAGGGGGCCCCTGAGGGGGGCCCCTGGGGGGTTGGAAGGGGGCCCCTGAGGGGGCGAGGGCCCCTGGGTGGTTGGTAGGGGGCCCCTTAGTGGGCGAGGGCCCCTGGGTGGTTGGTAGGGGGCCCCTTAGTGGGAGAGGGCCCCTGGGTGGTTGGAAGGGGGCCCCTTAGTGGGAGAGGGCCCCTTAGTGGGAGAGGGCCCCTGGGTGGTTGGAAGGGGGCCCCTTAGTGGGAGAGCGCCCCTGGGTGGTTGGAAGGGGCCCCTTAATGGGAGAGGAGGAGAGGGCCCCTGGGTGGTTGGAAGGGGGCCCCTTAGTGGGAGAGGGCCCCTGGGTGGTTGGAAGGGGGCCCCTGGGTGGTTGGCAGAGGAGAGGGCCCCTGGGTGGTTGGCAGGGGGCCCCTGAGTGGTTGGCAGAGGAGAGGGTCCCAGGGTTGTTGGAAGGGGGCCCCTGAGTGGGAGAGGAGGAGAGGGCCCCTGGGTGGTTGGAAGGGGGCCCCTGAGAGGAAGAGAGGGCCACTGAGTGGCAGAGGAGGAGAGTGTCCCTGGGTGGTTGGCAAAGAAGGTGAGGGTCCCCCAAGGCGGAGAAGGAGAGGGTTGGTGAAGGAGAGGGTCCCCCAAAGCGGAACAGAGGGTCTCTGAGGGAATTGTTGGAGCAGGAAAGGGTCCCTAAGGTGTTTGTTAGAGAAGAGGGCCCCTGGGTTAAGAGTAGATGGCCCCTGTGTGTTTGGAAGGGGCCCCTGAGTGGCAGAGGAGGAGAGGGCCCCTGGGTGGTTGACAAAGAAGGAGAGGGTCCCGAGGCGGAGAAGGAGAGGGTCCCGAGGCATTTGGTGGAGAAAGTCTCTGAGGGAATTGTTGGAGCAGGAAAGGGTCCCCGAGGTGGTTGTTGGAGAAGAGGGCCCCTGGGTAGTCCTGGGTTAGGAGTAGAGGGCCCCTGGGTAGTCCTGGGTTAGGAGTAGAGGGCCCCTGGGTAGTCCTGGGTTAGGAGTAGAGGGCCCCTGGGTAGTCCTGGGTTAGGAGTAGATGGCCCCTGGGTGGTTGTTGGAGAGGGTCCCCATGGCAGTTGGAGGAAAAGGCGACACAGTGGTCAGAGGAGGAAGGCACCTCCTGGGGTGGTTGGTGGAGGAGGAGAGGGCCCCAGAGTGGACAGTGAGGAGAAAGTGGCAAACCCAGTGGGGGGCCCCAAGGTAGTAGCAGCGGAATAAGAGGGGCCCTTGGCGAGTGAGGGGAGAAGGATCTCTTGGCAGAGAAGGGGTACTCTGGTGGTTGGCATGGCAGAGGGTGCTTCCTCTGGGGACTCCCCACCCCCGCTCTGACCCCTTTCTTCCTCTCACCCCCCCCCCCCCCCCCCCCCCCCCCCCCCACCCCCCCCCCCCCCCCCCCCCAGGTCTGGACTATGAAGTCGCCTTCTCCAAGATCATCATTGAGTTGAGGAAGAAGCACCCGGGTCACATCTTACCGGATGAGGACATGCAGTGGGTGTTTGTGAACGCCGGAGGGTGGATGGGCTCCATGTGCCTCCTGCATGCCTCCCTCACAGAGTATGTGCTGCTCTTCGGGACGGCCATGGACACCAGCGGGCACTCAGGTCAGTGATTACAGGGTGGGACCACCTTCTATACAGATTACTGACCAGCACTGCTTCCTCCTCCTCTATATGACACATTGTGTTCTTTATGACCAATAGGGAAAAGGCAAATGTTTTTAGGGTATTTCCTCTTCACATATCATAGGCAGCCATAATAACGTACATGCTCCATCATGTCCACTAGATGTATTTTATCCCCCCCCCCCCCCCCCCCGGACTCTTTTACTCCTAAAAGTTCTTCAACTCCATTCCAGCAGAGAAGAGACACAATGTAACAATTGTAGGCAATGCCGGAGGGAATTGGCAAATGTAGCTGATGTGGGAATTTTCTACCTGTAAACCAACAAATGGAAAGAAAAGGGCCTCTGTGTGTGGTGAAAATCCACCACAATGCTTCTCCCGCCGCCCACCCCTCAGATATTCCACCCTTTGGGTGTGTAGAATAGGTGCTCCCCTGCCACATGCTGTTGGTTCCTTCCACCAGCTATTCTATACATACAAGACGTAGGAGCAGGTGAAAAAAATGTCACTGTGCATGGAGAGAGATGCAAGTGGGGTGCGCTGGGGTCATGGGAGTGCACAGGGGTTCATGGAAGAATACGCAGTCCATTGGAGGCACAGGGGTCATGGGGATGATATAGGGTGCTCTGGAAACGCTGGGGTTCACAGGTGTACATAGGGGTCATGGGGATCATATAGGGTGCTCTGGGGTCGTGGCAGTGCACAGGTGTCTGGGATGATATAGGGTGCTTTGGAGACACTGGGTTTCACAGGGGTCATGGGGATGATATAGGGTCCTCTGGGGGTCACGGGAGTGCACAGGGGTCAGTCATGGGATGATGCAGGGTGCTCTGGGGTCATGGGAGTGCAAAGGTGTCATAGGAGGATACAGGGTGCTCTGGAAACACTGGGGGTTCACAGCGATTGATATTTGATGTTCTGGAGGTGCAGGCTTGCCAGGTTCATGTAAGTGCACAGGTGTCATGGGATGATATAGGATGCTCTGGAGACACTGGGGTTCACTGTGGTCATAGGGATGATATAGGGTGCTCTGGGTGTCACGGGAGTGCACAGGGGTCAGTCATGGGATGATATATGGTGCTCTGGGGTCATGGGAGTGCAAAGGTGTCATAGGAGGATACAGGGTGCTCTGGAAACACTGGGGGTTCACAGCGATGGATATTTGGTGTTCTGGAGGTGCAGGCTTGCCAGGTTCATGTAAGTGCACAGGTGTCATGGGATGATATAGGATGCTCTGGAGACACTGGGGTTCACAGTGGTCATGGGGATGATATAGGGTGCTCTGGGGTCTTGGGAATGCACAGGTGTCATGGGATAATATAGGATGCTCTGGAGACACTGGGGTTCACAGTGGTCATGGGGATGATATAGGGTGCTCTGGAGACACTGGGGTTCACTGTGGTCATAGGGATGATATAGGGTGCTCTGGAGACACTGGGGTTCACTGTGGTCATAGGGATGATATAGGGTGCTCTGGGGTCATGGGATGATATAGGTCGCTCTGGGGTCTTGGGAATGCACAGGTGTCATGGAATAATATAGGGTGCTTTGGAGACACTGGGGTTCACAGTGGTCACGGGGATGATATATGGCAGGGCTTGACAAATTTCCTTAGAATCTAGGAGCCAGCTGAAAAACGTAGGAGCCAGTTTTTTAAATCCTCTGCCCAATGCCCAGAACTGCACGTTTGTGGCATCATGCAATAAGAATCGGTCATGCCTGATGCCAAGCGATAAAAGAACAATATTAAAAAACCAAAAAAAAAAACTCATCTTGTTTTTTTTGTTATAAGATTTTGCAAATACGTTTTTTTTTTTTTTTTCTCCTTCACTGATGTGCTCTGATAGGCTGCACTAATGGGCACTGATGAGGTGGCACTGATGAACACTGATGGGCTGCACTGATGAGGTGGCCTTGAGGTTGGAACTGATGGGCACTGACAGGTGGCACTGAGGTGCCACTGATGGGAACTGACAGGTGGTACTGATAGGCAACACTGAGGTGGCACTGACAGGTACCACTAATGGGCACTGATATGTGGAACTGATAGGCAGCACTAACATGTGGCACCGAGGTGACACTGGCAGGTGGCACTGGATTGCACTGGCAGGTGGCACTGGATTGTACTGGCAGGTGGCACTAACTGGCAATGGTAGGTGGCACTGGCAGGTGGCAATGGCTGGAACTTGATGGCACTAATTGGCAGGTGGCACTGGCAGGTGGCAATGGTTGGCACTGGCAGGTGGCAATGGTTGGCACTGGCTGGCATTGGCAGGTGACACTGGCAATGGTTGGCACTGGATGGGACTAATTGAAAGGTGGCACTGGTTGGCATTGGCAGGTGGCACTAACTGGCATTGGCAGGTGGCACTGGTTGGCACTAACTGGCATTGGCAAGTGGCACTGGCAGGTTTCACAGCTGATAGTGTAACTGAAAGCTCTCTGCAGCACTGCGGTGTGTGAAACTGTATGGACAGAGAGAGAAGCTGACAAATTCCCCAGGGAAGATAGAGTGGGGTATGGGATGGTGTATGGGAGATATGTGGTTGTCTCACTTACCATTGCCAAGCTGCAAGGTGCTCATCCATGATCGCCAGGGCTCCCTCCAACAGCAGCACAGACAGGGTGATCAGCATCAGAGGGAGATCTGTGTATGATGGGGAGGAGGAGGGGGGGTTTTCAGACAAGCCTGCAGTGTCCTCCAGAGAGTTATGTGATTCTTAGTAATTGTGTTTACACTTTCAACTTATATTAGGTCTAAACACATTTCATTAACATAAAAAAAAAAAATGTGTATGGAAAAAAACTTTCCTTAAAGCTTATCTGATTAAGACAAAAATGTAAAACAAACTTATTCAAAGGCTAGTCCTTCCAAAATGGATATTTTAGTTATAGGGGGAGAATGATATGCAGACAGTGACTGACTTCTAAAATGCCTTGGATACAACAGGCTCTTCCTGCTATAATGAGGAACTGCATTGTTTCAGCACGATGTCGGGGTGGGCGGGACCCGGGGTGGGCGGGACCAGCAGCTATCCAGCCAATGATTGTGAGGTTTAAGATCGCACCCCATTGGCTAGTGTTGTATAGCTGGGTCCCGCCCCCCCGGGCCCCCCCCACCCCCGACATCCAACCTCAATGTTGACAGATCCTCTCTCTCTCCCTCTCAATACAGTTTCACATGCGAGTGTGGAGAAGGGAGGAGGATGTCAGCGGCTGCTGCGCCGATCTTTTCCTGCTCCATCCCTGCTCCATCCCTGCTCCATCCCCACTACCAGATAGTGCGCCTCCACTTTCCCAGCCAAGACCACCTGTCACTGACAAATACCCAGGCGCCAGGGCACAATTTCTAGTCGCAATGGCGACCTGGCGCCTGGGATTCGTCGAGCCCTGATATATGGTGCTCTGGGGTCATGGGAGTGCAAAGGTGTCATAGGAGGATACAGGGTGCTCTGGGGTCACAGGTGGGCACAGACGTCACAGGGATTATATAGGGGTGCTCTAGCGCAGTGATGGTGAACCTTGGGCACCCCAGATGTTTTGGAACTACGTTTCCCATGATGCTCCTCTACACTGCAGAGTGTGGAATGTAGTTCCACAATATCTGGGGTGCCAAGGTTTGCCATAACTGCTCTAGGGTCACGGGAATGCACAGAAGTCATGGGTATAAAACTGGGTGCTCTGGAGGCACAGTAGATGCAAAGTGCTCTGGGGTCACTGGAGACACTGGGATCAAAGAATTTCTGGATTAGACAGGGATCTTTGGTGGCACAGAAGTGCTGGGTTCATAGGATGACACTGGGTGGGCTGGAGACACTGATGTTTTGGGAGTGCTCATGGGTCATTGCATGGCACTGGGGTCAAAGGAGTCACAGGGGTGCTCTGGGGTCATGGGCTTACACAGGGGGTGCTCTGGGGTCATGGGCTTACACAGGGGGTGCTCTGGGGCCATGGGCTTACACAGGGGTGTGCTCTGGGGCCATGGGCTTACACAGGGGGTGCTCTGGGGCCATGGGCTTACACAGGGGGTGCTCTGGGGTCATGGGCTTACACAGGGGGTGCTCTGGGGTCATGGGCTTACACAGGGGGTGCTCTGGGGCCATGGGCTTACACAGGGGTGTGCTCTGGGGCCATGGGCTTACACAGGGGGTGCTCTGGGGCCATGGGCTTACACAGGGGGTGCTCTGGGGCCATGGGCTTACACAGGGGGTGCTCTGGGGCCATGGGCTTACACAGGGGGTGCTCTGGGGCCATGGGCTTACACAGGGGTGTGCTCTGGGGTCATGGGCTTACACAGGGGGGTGCTCTGGGGTCATGGGCTTACACAGGGGGGGTGCTCTGGGGTCATGGGCTTACACAGGGGGGTGCTCTGGGGTCATGGGCTTACACAGGGGGGGTGCTCTGGGGTCATGGGCTTACACAGGGGGGTGCTCTGGGGTCATGGGCTTACACAGGGGGGTGCTCTGGGGTCATGGGCTTACACAGGGGGGTGCTCTGGGGTCATGGGATTACACAGGGGGGTGCTCTGGGGTCATGGGCTTACACAGGGGGGTGCTCTGGGGTCATGGGCTTACACAGGGGGGTGCTCTGGGGTATGGGCTTACACAGGGGGGTGCTCTGGGGTCAGAGTCTCTAGAGGCATTAGGGTTCAGGGGTTGCTGGCGGCACAGCAAAGTCTTGCTCTTAGGGCAATGTCTGAGTGATAATTGGCTGTAGTGCTGGTAGACAGTGACCGACTCCATTATGCCTCCCTTTTTTTTTTTTTTTTTTTTTTTTTTTTTTTCCCGCTTAGAGTTCCACTTTAATGGAATGTATGTTGACCGCAGTAAAGACTTTCCCCTTGCCCTCTCCTTCATTCCGCACATTTGATTATTGATCTGGGAAAGTCTGACGCGTGTCGTCCCCCGCCCCCCCTGGACCTTGTGCTCAGTGTGTGGCGTCCTTGCACTCTCACTCTTTGTACGGAGAGTTCATGGCCGGCTCCCTGCTGACTCGGCACTGCCGGCAGAGATTAGGAGATGACACCAGATGAGGAGGGGGTGGGGCCTGTCGGAGGTTGCGGGGGAGGGATCCTCTGCTGTCGGTGAGATCAATAAAGATATTTACAAAGGTTATCACACGGGGGACTCCTCTGTGTGGTTAAAGGTGAAGCTTTAATCTGTTTTGTCTTCACTGGTAACTGACAGATCCCTCCCTCTGTACAGAGCTCTGTGTTTTTACCAACACGGAGCTCTGGACTGTGATTGGACACAGGCAGTCAGCAGGCCCTGCCCCCGACCCCCCCCTCCCTTTAATTCTTTATCTCGTTTCAGGACGTGTATCTTGGTGCGTTTTCCATGCATTCCAAGTGCATTTTCCATGTTCCATACAGAAAAAATTGCAACATGTTCCACTTCTGTTGACTGCACTGAAACGCGCTGCTCTATTGTGAAATAGGGCCATTAAATGGCTTTTATTATTTTTATTTCTTTTTTTTTTCTTTTCTTTTTCTTTTTCCATTTTCTTTTTTCTTTTCTTTTTCCTTTTTTGTTTCTTTTCTTTCTTTTTTTTTTTTTCCCGCTTACTGTGGCAAGTCGGCTCTATTGCGTGAAATCGCGTACCTGTGTGTCACTTCATGCAATAGCCGGAGGCACGATCGCACACTGGTTGGCTCCCCCTCTGTCCACCAATCCGCAGGTCCGGCGGCCCACCCGTGATCGTTCCCAGGAGAGGCAGAACGGCGATCTGCTTATGTAAACAAGACGGATCACCGTTCTGACCGGGGAGAAGATGGAGATTTTGTGTTCCTGCTAAGCAACATGGATCTCTGTGTCTCCCCCCCCCCCCCCCCCAATCAGAGCACCTCCCCCACACAGTTAGCAAGCTCTACCCTTTTGATCGCGCTTGGTGTTAACTCCTTCTCTGCCAGTGTCATTAGTACAGTGACCATGTATATTTTTAGCACTGATCGCTGTATTAGTGTCACTGGTCCCCAAAAAAATATGTATGTATGTGTGTATATGTGTGTGTGTGTATATGTGTGTGTGTATGTATATATATATATATATATAATTATTTTTTTTTTTTTCTTATTAATAATAAGTTTATTTTCCTTTTTATTTTTCTTTTTTTGTTTATAGCGCAAAAAATACAAACCGCTGAGGTGATCAAATACCACCAAAAGAAAGTTCTATTTGTGGGGGGGGGGGGGGGACATCTTATTTGCGTACAGCGTTGCACGACCACGCAATTGTCAGTTTAAATAGCACAGTGCCGTACCGCAAAAATGGCCTGGTCGGGAAGGGGGTAAAACCTTCCGGGGGGTGAAGTGGTTAAAGTAGTCTTTAATGCCTGTGATGCCCCATGGCTCTCAGTGGTGGTCACATGTTCGGGAGCCTGTTTTGCTGGCTGCCAATCAGAAGCCGCGACTGTTTGGTCCGTGTTCTCAGCACACGACCTCAGCCTGCTGCGCATGCATGTTAAAGTAGAACTAAAGGCAAACTTTATTTTTATATTTTATTTTGGATGGTGTAAGGGGGAGGGTTATAAGCCCTGGCTGTTTATTTTTGTGTCCTCTGTGTCCCACTGGGGAGGTTTCCCTTCACTTCCTGTCTCCTAGCCAAACAGGAAGTCAGATAAAAGTGAGGGAATACCTGGCTGTCACCAGAACTAGTGTCCCCCATTGGAAGATTTCCCCTCCTATTCCTGTTCTGATGACAACCCAAAATTTGGGATTTTCCTTTCACGTTGGATGATAATGGGGGGGGGGGGGGGGGGGGGGGATCTCCCTAACGTGGACACAGAGCAATAAAAAAAACTGCCAGGGGTTCTAATCTACCTCTACTGTATCCAGGACCAAAGGAAAGCCTTCAGTAATACTTCAAGTAATAAAGCAGATATATGGCAGTAAAGATTGCTCTGCTCCATTTTTTGGGGAGTTCCATACACTTTTTTTACCCTGTGGCTTCTCTTGCAGGTCGTTATTGGGCGGAGATCACGGACACCATCTTGTCTGGAACATTCCGGCAGTGGAAAGAAGGAACGACAAAGAGTGAAATATTTTATCCTGGTAAGAGGGGAAGCTTCTTCTGGGGGTGGGGTGTAACACACACAACTGTGGGGGGTGCGCATGGAATCCCAGGGTGAAGGGAGGGTGTGCTCATGAAACCCCAGAGGGGAGGGGTGCATGGAATCTCAGGGT
Organism: Lithobates sylvaticus; assembly: GCA_028564925.1. NCBI lineage: Eukaryota > Metazoa > Chordata > Amphibia > Anura > Ranidae > Lithobates > Lithobates sylvaticus. The sequence goes on along the minus strand of CM053026.1, from coordinate 764,522,400 downwards.
GAAGAGGGGGCGCTCATGAAATCCCAGGGGGAAGGGGTGCCCCATGGAATGTCAGGGTGAAGAAGGGGGCGCTCACAGAATCCCCGGGGGGAGGGGTGCCCCGCGGAATCTCAGGGTGAAGAGGCGGGGCGCTCACAGAATCCCAGAGGGAAGGAGGGGTGCCCCGCGGAATCTCAGGGTGAAGAGGGGGCGCTCATGGAATCCCAGGGGGAAGGGGTGCCCCATGGGATCTGAGGGTGAAGAAGGGGGCGCTCACAGAATCCCAGGGGGAAGGGGAGGGGTGCCCTGCGGAATCTCAGGGTGAAGAGGCGGGACGCTCATGGAATCCCAGGGGCAAGGGAAGGGGTGCCCCGCGGAATCTCAGAGTTGAAGAAGGGTGGGCACACGGAATCCCAGGGGGAGGGGTGCCTTGTGGAGTCTCGGGGTGAAGAGGGGGAGCTCACGGAATCCCCAGGGAGAAGGAGGGCTACCCCGTGGAATCCCGGGGGGAGGAGTGCCCTGCAGAATCCCAGGGGGAATCTCAAGGTGAAGAGGGGACCCTCACGGAATCCCAGGGGGAAGGGCAGGGGTGCCCCATAGAATCCCCGGGGGGGGGGGGATTGCCCAGCAGAATCCCAGTGGGAAGGAGTGCCCTGCAGAATCCCAGGGGGAATCTTAAGGTGAAGAGGGGGACCCTCACGGAATCCCAGGGGGAAGGGGAGGGGTGCCCCATAGAATCACGGGGGGGGGGGGATTGCCCAGCAGAATCCCAGAGGGAAGCAGTGCCCTGCAGAATCCCAGGGGGAATCTCAAGGTGAAGTGGGGACCCTCACGGAATCCCAGGGGGAAGGGGAGGGGTGCCCCATAGAATCCCGGGGGGGGGGGGATTGCCCAGCAGAATCCCAGAGGGAAGGAGTGCCCTGCAGAATCCCAGGGGGAATCTCAAGGTGAAGAGGGGACCCTCACGGAATCCCAGGGGGAAGGGGAGGGGTGCCCCATAGAATCCCGGGGGGGGGGGGGATTGCCCAGCAGAATCCCAGAGGGAAGGAGTGCCCTGCAGAATCCCAGGGGGAATCTCAAGGTGAAGAGGGGACCCTCACGGAATCCCAGGGGGGGGATTGCCCAGCAGAATCCCAGTGGGAAGGAGTGCCCTGCAGAATCCCAGGGGGAATCTTAAGGTGAAGAGGGGGACCCTCACGGAATCCCAGGGGGAGGGGAGGGGTCTCGGGGGGGGGGGGGATTGCCCAGCAGAATCCCAGAGGGAAGGAGTGCCCTGCAGAATCCCAGGGGGAATCTCAAGGTGAAGAGGGGACCCTCACGGAATCCCAGGGGGAAGGGGAGGGGTGCCCCATAGAATCCCGGGGGGGGGGGGGGGATTGCCCAGCAGAAACCCAGAGGGAAGGAGTGCCCTGCAGAATCCCAGGGGGAATCTCAAGGTGAAGAGGGGACCCTCACGGAATCCCAGGGGGAAGGGGAGGGGTGCCCCATAGAATCCCGGGGGGGGGGGGGATTGCCCAGCAGAATCTCGGAGGGAAGGAGTACCCTGCAGAATCCCAGGGGGAATCTCAAGGTGAAGAGGGGACCCTCACGGAATCCCAGGGGGAAGGGGAGGGGTGCCCTGTGGAATCTCAGGGTGAAGAAGGGGGTGCTCACAGACTCCCAGGGGGAAGGGGAGGGGTGCCCCACGGTATTTTAGGGTGAAGAGGGGGGCGCTCACGGAATCCCAGGGGGAGGGGAGGTTGTGCACATGGACACGTTTCTTGGGGCTATTATCATGGCTCCCTGCATTTGCATAAAATACAGATAAGAGGGCTGGCATCAGTGACCCTCTGCACGTCATTGTGGACTGCCCAGTGCCAAACAGAAGTGAAGAGGACATAAGACTCCTGAAAATTGATATATTTTTAAAATAAGTATTTAGTCCAACTCCACCCACCTCCCAGTTTACACTATTTTATCGTAAAGTATTAATTTAAGTTTTGGGACGCCTGCCTTTACACACACATGAACTTTAATGGCATCCCAGTCTTGGTCCGTAGGGTTCAATATTGAGTTGGCCTTTGCAGCTATAACAGCTTCAACTCTTCTGGGAAGGCCGTCCACAAGGTTTAGGAGTGTGTCTATGGGAATGTTTGACCATTCTTCCAGAAATGCATTTGTGAGGTCAGGCACTGATGTTGGATGAGAAGGCCTGGCTCACAGTCTCCACTCTAATTCATCCCAAAGGTGTTCTATTGGGTTGTTCCTCCACCCCAAACTCCCTCATCAATGTCTTTATGGACCTTGCTTTGTGCACTGGTGGGCAGTCATGTTGGAACAGGAAGGGGCCGTCCCCAAACTGTTCCCACAAAGTTGGGAGTATGAAATTGTCCAAAATGTCTTGGTATGCTGACGCCTTAAGAGTTCCCTTCACTGGACCTAAGGGGCCAAGCCCAACCCCTGAAAAACGACCCCCCCACACCATAATCCCCCCCCCCCCCTCCACCAAATGATTTGGACCAGTGCACAAAGCAAGGTCCATAAAGACATGGATGAGCGAGTTTGGGGTAGAGTAACTTGACTGGCCTGCATAGAGTCCTGACCTTAACCTGCTTGAACACCTTTGGGATGAATTGGTGGAGACTGCGAGCCAGGTCTTCTCGTCCACCATCAGTGCCTGACCTCCCAAATGCGCTTCTGGAAGAATGGTCAAACATTCTCTCAGACTGGTGGCCCTCCAGCTGTTGCGAAACTACAAGTCCCATGAGGCATTGCGAGGCTGACCGTTACAAGCATGACTCCCACAGGCAGAGGCATGATGGAACTTGTAGTTTTGCAACAGCTGGAGGGCCGCCAGTTTGAGACCCCTGCCATAGACGCACTCCTAAACCTTGTGGACGGCCTTCCCAGAAGAGATGAAGCTGTTATAGCTGCAAAGGGCGGGGCCAACTCAATATTGAACCCTACGGACTAAAGCCCCATACACACGCTCGGATTATCCGAGGACCAGGTCCGTCGGATCATGTCCGTCGTACTTTGTCCCATGTTGGTTTTGCGTACACACGGTCGGAAAATCCGATCATTCTGAACGTGGTGACGTTTGTTGCCTACGACGAGACTACGTAGAGGCTAGTAGCCAATAGCTTTGGTCTTGTAATGTGATCTGAGCATGCGTAGCACTTTGTCTGTCGGAATTCGCTACACACGATCGGATTTGGTGTGATCGGACTTTGTTGTCAAAAAATCTATCCAGCAGGAGATAGGACTTTGTCCGTCGGACAATCCGATGGAAACTGTCCGATGGTGCCTACACACGGTCGGAAATTTCCAACAACATTGCCTGATAGGACAGAATCCATCGGAAAATCCGACCGTGTGTATGGGGCTTTAGACTGGGATGCCATGAAAGTTCATGTAAAGGCAGGTGTCCTAATACTTTTGACAATATAGTGTAGCGCCAAGTCCCAATCTGATATCCTCATAGGGGCCGCCAAGATCTTTAATCTGCCCAAGGAGGCATCCAAAGAGACACCCTACGTCTGGAAGTAAATAAGGTCCTCTCTAGGGTCCCTCATCCCGGCTCTGGCGGATACATGTCTAGGGCTGATAGGTCGGGTGTCGCTGCCGATAACCCTCCCCCCTCCTCTTAAGTTAAGACACCCAGTTGCACAGGGTGACAACACTGCCGTGAAATCACGCCAGACAAAATGGTGTTGTCACCTTGCAGGGGGAAGTACCATGTATTGGCAGGATCACCAGGTATTCATACTTGCATTATGGTGAGAGTCCCGGGAGACCTTTTTTGTAAGCTGCTTGACTTGGCTTTGTCAAACAAAACTGTATGGATATAAATCCTATACGCCGCTCACCCTTCCATGTTTTCCCGCCCCGCAGGAGATACCATCATACACGAGGCGGGGGATGCCACAGCCGTCCAGTGGAGCGCCGGGACGTGGATGGTGGAGTACGGCCGGGGGTTCATCCCCTCCACGTTGGGATTCGCTTTGGCAGACACCTTCTTCAGCACCCAGGACTTCCTCACCTTCTACTACACCGTCCGGGTTTACTACAAGGCGCTGCTACTGGAGACCAACACCTACCTGTCCGAGGTGGGGTTCTTCTAAACCCAGCCGTCCAATCGTCATCTCCCGCCCCCCACTCTGGCCGATAACCGGCGGACCTCCCATCTAGTTTTTTTCCTTAATCTGCTAGAAGATATTTTTCATCACATGGGTCATCATGGCTGCTGCGGGGGGGTCTTAAGGAGATGTGTCTTTTGTTAGAACCACACGGCTGCCAAACGGGCAGAAGCAGGTGCCTTCTATAGAACACTATGGCTGCACCCCGGGGGAGGAGGATTCGGGCAGCACTCGAGAATGAGAACACACGCCCATTACAGGGGGGGGGGGTCTTGTCACAAAGCCATTTTCTGAGCTCCTCTTCACGGGGGAGGCCATAGTATGTGGTGAATTCTTTCACCTGCAGCCTTAACGGGTCAGCTGGCCACACACTATGCAATCATGTTGTACAGTTTAATACATACACATTAAAACTAGACGTTTGTCGTAAGAGACATAACTTCTGTTTGGAATTCGATTGTAGCTTAATGTCCTAATACAATTTACCCTTTTACAATTTTTAAAGAGACCCTGTCACCCTGCCTGTTTGCAGTGACCATGTAAAGCCCTCAACTCCATTATACTCAGCCCCCCCCCCCAGTTACTCTTTCTTTCATCTCAGTCAATGCAAATTGCCCCAATGTCGGAGCTTACAGGGTTTCATGACACTACCTTTGCCATGGGAAAGCGTTCTGGTCAAGTGACTGGCCGTAAGACCTGAGCATTGAGTCATAGGGAGGAAGTCGCCTTCTTCATTGTGTTACCTCCTTAATCTTGTAACATTGTTTCGGCTGAATGATTGGCAGTTGGACCCAAGCACTGCATTGTAGGAGGTCACATCCTCCATGATGTTGCCTCCTTGATCATGTGACAGTGTTCTGGCAGAACGATTGGCCGTTGGAACCAAGCATTGCATTATAGGAGGCCACGTGCTCCATGACATTACCCCCTTGGTCATGTGCCAATGTTTGGATTAAGTGACTGGCAACTAAAACCCAAAAACTGCCTCAAAGGATGAGGTCATATCCTCCTCCGTAATATCCTCCATAATTACGTCATGTGACGTTCTTCTGACCGAGTGACTGGCCGCAAGACCCCAAGCACTGCCTCCAAAGGACGAGGTCATATCCCCCTCCGTAATATCTTCCTCCATAATTACGTCATGTGACGTTCTTCTGACCTAGTGACTGGCCACACGACGCCAAGCACTGCCTCCAAAGGACCAGGTCATATCCCCCTCCGTAATATCCTCCTCCATAATTAAGTCATGTGGCGTTCTTCTGACTGAGTGACTGGCCACACGACGCCAAGCACTGCCTCCAAAGGACGAGGTCATATCCCCCTCCGTAATATCCTCCTCCATAATTAAGTCATGTGGCGTTCTTCTGACTGAGTGACTGGCCACACGACGCCAAGCACTGCCTCAAAGGACGAGGTCATATCCCCCTCCGTAATATCCTCCTCCATAATTGCATCATGTGACGTTCTTCTGACTGAGTGACTGGCCGCAAGACCCCAAGCACTGCCTCCAAAGGACCAGGTCATATCCCCCTCCGTAATATCCTCCTCCAAAATTAAGTCATGTGGCGTTCTTCTGACTGAGTGACTGGCCGAAACACGCCAAGCACTGCCTCAAAGGACGAGGTCATATCCCCCTCCGTAATATCCTCCTCCATAATTACGTCATGTGGCGTTCTTCTGACCGAGTGACTGGCCACACGACGCCAAGCACTGCCTCAAAGGACGAGGTCATATCCCCCTCCGTAATATCCTCCTCCATAATTACGTCATGTGGCGTTCTTCTGACCGAGTGACTGGCCACACGACGCCAAGCACTGCCTCAAAGGACGAGGTCATATCCCCCTCCGTAATATCCTCCTCCATAATTAAGTCACGTGACGTTCTTCTGACTGAGTGACTGGCCACACGACGCCAAGCACTGCCTCAAAGGACGAGGTCATATCCTCCTCCATAATTACGTCATGTGACGTTCTTCTGACTGAGTGACTGGCCGCAAGAGCCCAAGCACTGCCTCAAAGGATGAGGGCACATTTTCATCCATTCTCGGGGGGGATTGTGTGATAGGAGTGCTCCATGAGATCATCCCCTTGGTCTTGGGACAGCCTTTTCACCCACTGCATTATAGGAAGAGGTCACCTGCTCCATGACATCACCCCCTTGGTCATGTGCCAAGGTTTGGATTAAGTGCCTGGCCACTAAACCCAAGCACTGCCTCAAAGGACGAGGTCATATCCTCCTCCATAATTGGTGTATTATGCGGTGGGAGGGTTGTGAGGGACAGCATTCCCACCCATTGACTGACCATTGGACCCAGCAATGCGTCGTAGGAAGAGGTTACCTGCTCCATGACATCACCCCATTGGTCATGTGCCAACGTTTGGATTAAGTCACTGGCCACTAAACCCAAGCACTGCCTCCAAAGGACGAGGTCATATCCTCCTCCGTAATTGGCGTATTATGCGGTGGGAGGGTTGTGAAGGTGTGAGGTCATGTTCCATCAGCTCATCCCATTGGTCATGGGACAGCATTCCCACCCATTGACTGACCATTGGACCCGAGCAGTGCATCATAGGAAGAGGTCACATGCTCCATGACATCACCCCCTTGGTCATGTGGCAATGTTTCGGGTAAGTGACTGGCCACTAGACCCAAGAGCACTGCCTCAAAGGACAAGGTCATATGATCCTCCATAATTGGATTATTGTGCGGTGGGTTGGTTGTGAAGGGGAGGTCATGTTCCATGAGCTCATCCCCCTTGGTCATGGGACAGCATTCCCACCCATTGACTGACCATTGGACCCAAGCAGTGCATCATAGGAAGAGGTAAGGGACTATATACAAGATTTTAGTAATGAGAACTGTATCATTAGCAGTAATCGGCATGGATTCATGAAGAATTGTTCTTGCCAAACTAATCTATTAACCTTCTATGAGGAGGTGAGGTGCCATCTAGATAAAGGAAGGCCCGTAGACGTGGTGTATCTGGATTTTGCAAAAGCATTTGACACAGTTCCCCATAAACATTTACTGTACAAAATAAGGTCTGTTGGCATGGACCATAGGGTGAGTACATGGATAGAAAACTGGCTACAAGGGTGAGTTCAGAGGGTGGTGATAAATGGGGAGTACTCGGAATGGTCATGGGGTGGGTAGTGGGGTCCCCCCGGGTTCTGTGCTTGTATTTAATTTGTTCATAAACGACCTGGAGGATGGGGATGGGGGAAACAATCTCTGTATTTGCGGACGATACTAAGCTAAGCAGGGCAATAACTTCTCCGCAGGATGTGGAAACCTTGCAAAAAGATCTGAACAAATGAATGAGGTGGGCAACTACATGGCAAATGAGGTTCAATGTAGAAAAATGTAAAATAATGCATTTGGGTGTCAAAAATCTGAATGCAATCTATACACTGGGGGGAGAACCTCTGGGGGGAATTTAGGATGGAAAAGGACCTGGGGGTCCTAGTAGATGATAGGCTCAGCAATGGCATGCAATGCCAAACTGCTGCTAACAAAGCAAACAGAATATTGGCATTAAAAAGGGATTAACTCCAGAGATAAAACGATAATTCTCCCGCTCTACAAGACTCTGGTCCGGCCGCACCTGGAGTATGCTGTCCAGTTCTGGGCACCAGTCCTCAGGAAGGATGTAGTGGAAATGGAGCGAGTACAAAGAAGGGCAACAAAGCTAATAAAGGGTCTGGAGGATATTAGTTATGAGGAAAGGTTGTGAGCACTGAACTTATTCTCTCTGGAGAAGACGGGATATGATTTCAATATACAAATACCGTACTGGTGACCCCACAATAGGGATGAAACTTTTTTGCCGAAGGGAGTTTAACAAGACACGTGGCCACTCATTAAAATTAGAAGAAAAAAGGTTTAACCTTTAAACTACGTAGAGGTTTCTTTACTGTAAGAGCGGCCAGGATGTGGAATTCCCTTCCACAGGCGGTGGTCTCAGCAGGGAGCATCGATAGTTTCAAGAAACTATTAGATAAGCACCTGAGCAACATACAGGGATATTCAATGTAATACTGACATATAATCACACACATAGGTTGGACTTATGTCTTTCTTTTCAACCTCGCCTACTATGTGGCAATGTTTCGGCTGATGACGGGCCACTAGACCCAAACACTACCTTAAAGCGGAAGTAAACCCATCGATTTAACAGTCTAAAAAAAAAAGGCATGCCGTGAATGCTAACTGCACATTGGCTGTGCTCTCAACCAAACAGTCAAACCATCCAATGGCTGGTGTCATAACGGATCACATGTGCAGCACTGTGGCAGTTGAAGATTAAACAGAGGCAAAGATGGCAGCTTCCTTGGCTGAAAACGATAGGGGGGTTTACTTCCACTTTAAAGGATGAGGTCATATCATCCTCCTCCCATCCTTGGAATATTGTGAAGGTGAGGTCACATGTTCCATGACATCATTCCAACCAGTTGACTGACCATTGGAGCCGAGCACTGCATCATAGGAGGAGGTCCCATGTTCAATGATATTACCCCCTTGGTCATGGTACAGCATTCCAACTAATTGATTGACTATTGGGCCTAAGCACTGCATCAAAGGTGGAGGTCACAATAGGGTTGCCACCTCATCCCTTTAAAACCGAACACATATTAAGTACACAGGTTCAGTGGCTGATTAAGATGGTATCTAAACGCCTTATCTGCATTAAATTGGCCTCAAAACCTGTGTTAATCACGTGTTTGGGTTTAAAGGGATGAGGTGACAACCCTAGGTCACATGTTTCATGACATCATCCCCTTGGTCATGGAACAGCATACCAACCAGTTGACTGCCCATTGGGACCCAAGCACTGCATCATGGGAGGAGGCCACATGCTCAATGATCTCATCTCATCCTGGCACAGCATTCCCACCCAATTGACTGACCATTGGACCTGAGCGATGCATCATAGGAAGGTCACTTGCTCCATGACATCACCCCTTTGGTCATGTGACAGTGTTCCGGCTGAGTGACTGGCCACTAGATCCGAGCACTGCCTCGAAGGATGAGGTCATATGCTCCTCCGCACTTGGGGTATTGTGCGGTGGGGAGTGTTGCGAAGGCAAGTATGTGATGCAAGGGGTGACTGGGTCTCTTTAAAGCTTTGTGGGCAACATTGTCCAAAAAAATATCTTCCAGACATAAAGAAAAAAATCGGGTTGTAAGAAGAGATTGCAACTTGTATGGTCAGCAACAGAAGTTCATGTATTATTATTATTTTTTTTGTGTGGTTTCTTGCATACATACAAGCATCTTGAGGCACATTGCCGAAATCCCACTGTCCCATCTGGAAGTCTTGTAGCCTTTTGAAGCATACCGCTACTTAAAATGAATGTTTCGGGAGGAAGCTGGTTGAGGTGCCCTCTGTCTATGTCCAGTGTATGAGTTCCCAGCTCCACCCCCCTGCTAAAAAAGCAAAGCAGGAAATGTGATATCTCCGTCAGCGCAGGGGTTAAATCCATCGCCATCCTTCGGGGGCTAAAATTATTAACATTCTGAAAGTATTGGCTTTTTATGCTGTGGTTGTGATTGGTTGTCGGTCTCAGCCGGCCCTGCCCAGTGACGTTGGCTTCCGGTGTGTCTTTCTGGTGTTTGTATCTTTTGACCGGGATGATGAGAAAGCAATAGAAATATCCTCTGACAATTTAGAATAATTATGTTGATTTTGTTTTTAAACATGAATATTTTTTAATAAAAAAAGTATAAAATGTAAAGAGTGTGTTTCTTTTTATAGATGGTAAATTGGCTCTGATCCTTCAAGCTTAAGGCATGCATGTTGAATTGGACTCACTCAATGTCATTTCATGCCTTTAACCACATGCCGACCGCGCTATTGTCGAAAGACGGCTACAGCGCGGTCGGCTTGTTCTAAGTGGACGTTCTACGGACGTCCTCCCAGAAACTTGCTCCCGCGCGCCCCCTGGGGCGCGCAATCGGGAACATCCGGGTCCCGAGGACCCGGCGCATCACGGATCACGGTAAACGGCCGCTAATATCGGCCGTTTACCACGTGATCGCTCTGGATCACGGAGCGATCACATGTACACAAACCGGCGTCACGTCATGACGCCGGTTTCTCCCTGCCCTCTCTGTACCGATCGGTACAGTGAGAGGGGACCAGCGCTGTGGGCTGGATGTGTAGTGCCCACAGCGCTGGTCAGTGCCTGCAATACTCTGCCACCACTGTGCAATGCTCTGCCACCACCGTGCAATGCTCTGCCACCACCGTGCAATGCTCTGCCACCACTGTGCAATGCTCTGCCACCACTGTGCAATGCTCTGCCACCACCGTGCAATGCTCTGCCACCACTATGCAATACTCTGCCACCACTGTGCAATACTCTGCCACCACTGTGCAATACTTGCCAATATTCTGCCAATACTCTGCAATAATTTTTAATAGAAACTAAGAATTTTTATTTATTTTTTTTACCGAATTTTCAGTATTTTTTGATTCATAGCGCAAAAAAATAAAAAAACACAGCGGTGATTAACCACTTGCCGACCGGCGCACGACGATATACGTCGGCAGAATGGCACAGACAGGCAGGAGGGCGTATATATAAGTCCCTCCTTTCTGCCTGTCCGTGCCATCGGGAGCGCGCTGGTCGGGACCCCCGTGAGTACGGTCGCGGTCCCTGCGGACTCGATCGCCGCGGGGACCCCCGCGATCGTCTCACGGGACGGCTGAACGGGGAGATGCCGAGATAAACAGCATCTCCCCGTTCTGCCTAGCAACTAGTGACGCCGATCTCTGCTCCCTGTGATTGGAGCAGAGATCAGCATTCACTAGCTGACAGCCACGCCCCCCCACAGTAAGAAACACACCCCTAGGCATACTTAACCCTTACACTGCCCCCTTGTGGTTAACCCCTTCACTGCCAGTGTCATTTATACAGGAATCAGTGCATTTAAATAGCATTGATTGCTGTATAAATGACAATGGTCCCAAAAATGTGTAAAAAATGTCCGATGTGTCCGCCATAATGTCGCAGTCACAAAAAAAAAAAATCGCAGATCGCCGCCATTACTAATAAAAAAAAATTATTAATAAAAATGTTATAAAACTATCCCCTATTTTGTAAACGCTATAACTTCTGCGCAAACCGATCAATAATCGCTTATTGCGCTTTTTTTTTTTTTTTTACCAAAAATATGTGGAAGAATACGTATCGGCCTAAACTGAGGAAAAAAAATATTTTTTTATATATTTTTTGGGGATATTTATTATAGCAAAAAGCTCTATTTTTGTTTATAGCGCAAAAAATAAAAACCGCAGGGGCGATCAAATACCACCAAAAGAAAGCTCGTCAATTTTGTTTGGGAGCCACGTCGCACGCCCGCGCAATTGTCAGTTAAAGCGACGCAGTGCCGAATCAAAAAGGGGCCTGGTCCTTTGGCTGCAAATTGGTCCGGTCTGAAAGTGGTTAAATAGCACCAAAAGAAAGCTATTTGTGTGAAAAAGGACACAAAATTCATTTGGGTACAGTGTTGCATCACTGAGTAATTGTCATTCAAAGTGTAGAGCACCGAAAGCTGAAAATTGGTCTGGTTAGGAAGGGGGTTTAACTGCCCAGTGGTCAAGTGGTTAAGGGACCCAGTCGCCAGACCATTCGGTGCAGCCATCATTACCCTGTAATATTATGTGTCCATTTAATGTGTTTTCTGCATGACCTTTACCTGTAAAAGCCTTCCAGGTGTAGACATCCAAAATCCCTGAGACTGCTGCCAGGTGCCGCCATCTCGGATGTGATATCGGCACTCAAAAGTTGTCACACCGCTTGAGTGCTTCCGTCAGTATATCGCTTCCTAAGGTCTGCAACATGAGACTAATGGATCTGGCAATAGTAACCCCAAGAACCAGGCAGCACCAGTTTTGGATTACACCAGAAATAGAACTGTTAATTGGAACAAGAATACAGTCTTGTATACACTTGAGGAGGAGGTTCGCCCTCCTGATCATATTACCCTAACAATACAAACTGTAACCAGAAACATAAATTAACATGAGCTAATTAACTAATCATTTAACCAGTCTAGGTGACTCAGAGGTCTGACCTTTTAGGTCAGCCTTGCCGTCTTCTAGCTCAGAAGACACAATACACATTATCATAATTAGAAGCACAGGACACCTTCTCACAATAATAGAAGCCTACCAGTAGCAGACTATCCATCTCCTACATTGTACAGAGGCCAATGTGATCAGCTCTTTCAATTAACATGTATAGTTCAGAATCAAATAAACCAGGAATAGTCTTTGTATATTTCCTGGGAGATATTGTGGATAAATATTACTGTTCCATTTGCTTGGTCACCTTGTGCCCCTAATAGACACAGGGTGACTTAGACATAAGAGGGCACAGAGAGATGAAACAAAAGTTAACAAAGCAGGGCCCATAGTCAGTTGGCAAGAGGCTAGCATTCAGTCCCCTCCAAAAGCCTCTGTCCCGGGTGAGTCTATCACCAGCCTAACATAACACCTTCCACTCCCAGCAAGCCCCAGCTCTGCATAGATGGGGCGTAGTCCCTAACATCCCTATCCATAGAAAATCCATAGGCACAGGCTCCACCCCTTCTGCCCATGTACGCAGCAGCCATTTTAAACTGGCTGTCATTCTCATCCTCTGGTTTCTGTACTTTAATACACTGACTCATCGGATATGCAGATAAGGAGTTCTGATTTCACTCGCCATATACTTGCTTCAGGTAAGTCAGTTTTTCTCAATTCCAGTCCTCAAGGCGCACCAACAGGTCATGTTTTCAGGATTTCTCTTTAGATGAAACGTCTGTGGTAATTACTAAGGCAGTGAAACTGACCAAATCACCTGTGAAAAATAATGGAAAGCCTGAAAACATGACCTGTTGGTGCACCTTGAAGACTGGAGTTGAGAAACACTGGGGGTAAGTAATAAGGTTGGAGGATCAGCATGACCGGCGGCAGGTTGTTGTCAGACCGGGGACTCTTCTCCTGGGGAACATGTCTCCCAATCTGCCGGTGTTGGTCCTCCTGGAGTTGTCTGCCCCACCCCTGTATCCATCCTCTGAGTTGTTTGCCCCACCCCTGTATCCATCCTCGGAGTTGTCTGCCCCACCCCTGTATCCATCCTCGGAGTTGTTTGCCCCACCCCTGTATCCATCCTCGGAGTTGTCTGCCCCACCCCTGTATCCATCCTCGGAGTTGTTTGCCCCACCCCTGTATCCATCCTCGGAGTTGTCTGCCCCACCCCTGTATCCATCCTCGGAGTTGTCTGCCCCACCCCTGTATCCATCCTCGGAGTTGTTTGCCCCACCCCTGTATCCATCCTCGGAGTTGTCTGCCCCACCCCTGTATCCATCCTCGGAGTTGTCTGCCCCACCCCTGTATCCATCCTCGGAGTTGTCTGCCCCACCCCTGTATCCATCCTCGGAGTTGTCTGCCCCACCCCTGTATCCATCCTCTGAGTTGTTTGCCCCACCCCTGTATCCATCCTCTGAGTTGTTTGCCCCACCCCTGTATCCATCCTCGGAGTTGTTTGCCCCACCCCTGTATCCATCCTCTGAGTTGTTTGCCCCACCCCTGTATCCATCCTCGGAGTTGTTTGCCCCACCCCTGTATCCATCCTCGGAGTTGTCTGCCCCACCCCTGTATCCATCCTCTGAGTTGTTTGCCCCACCCCTGTATCCATCCTCTGAGTTGTTTGCCCCACCCCTGTATCCATCCTCGGAGTTGTTTGCCCCACCCCTGTATCCATCCTCTGAGTTGTTTGCCCCACCCCTGTATCCATCCTCGGAGTTGTTTGCCCCACCCCTGTATCCATCCTCGGAGTTGTTTGCCCCACCCCTGTATCCATCCTCTGAGTTGTTTGCCCCACCCCTGTATCCATCCTCTGAGTTGTTTGCCCCACCCCTGTATCCATCCTCGGAGTTGTTTGCCCCACCCCTGTATCCATCCTCTGAGTTGTCTGCCCCACCCCTGTATCCATCCTCGGAGTTGTCTGCCCCACCCCTGTATCCATCCTCTGAGTTGTTTGCTCCACCCCTGTATCCATCCTCGGAGTTGTCTGCCCCACCCCTGTATCCATCCTCGGAGTTGTCTGCCCCACCCCTGTATCCATCCTCGGAGTTGTTTGCCCCACCCCTGTATCCATCCTCGGAGTTGTTTGCCCCACCCCTGTATCCATCCTCTGAGTTGTTTGCCCCACCCCTGTATCCATCCTCTGAGTTGTTTGCCCCACCCCTGTATCCATCCTCGGAGTTGTCTGCCCCACCCCTGTATCCATCCTCGGAGTTGTTTGCTCCACCCCTGTATCCATCCTCGGAGTTGTCTGCCCCACCCCTGTATCCATCCTCTGAGTTGTTTGCTCCACCCCTGTATCCATCCTCGGAGTTGTCTGCCCCACCCCTGTATCCATCCTCGGAGTTGTCTGCCCCACCCCTGTATCCATCCTCGGAGTTGTTTGCCCCACCCCTGTATCCATCCTCGGAGTTGTTTGCCCCACCCCTGTATCCATCCTCTGAGTTGTTTGCCCCACCCCTGTATCCATCCTCTGAGTTGTTTGCCCCACCCCTGTATCCATCCTCGGAGTTGTTTGCTCCACCCCTGTATCCATCCTGGGAGTTGTTTGCCCCACCCCTGTATCCATCCTCGGAGTTGTCTGCCCCACCCCTGTATCTATCCTCGGAGTTGTTTGCCCCACCCCTGTAGCCATCCTCGGAGTTGTCTGCCCCCCCCCTGTATCCATCCTCGGAGTTGTTTGCCCCACCCCTGTCTCCATCCTCGGAGTTGTCTGCCCCACCCCTGTATCCATCCTCGGAGTTGTCTGCCCCACCCCTGTATCCATCCTCTGAGTTGTTTGCCCCACCCCTGTCCCCATCCTCGGAGTTGTCTGCCCCACCCCTGTATCCATCCTCGGAGTTGTCTGCCCCACCCCTGTATCCATCCTCGGAGTTGTTTGCCCCACCCCTGTATCCATCCTCGGTGTGCGTCCTCTGTAGTTATTTTGTAATTGAAGATTAGATGTGTTTTCCCAATAGTTATATTTTCCGAATAAAAGTGTTGTGACTGAATCCTGCTTCTCTTTACATCTTCAAAGAGACTCATCCTGACCTCCATTTGGTAAATCCTCCCTCCGGCCTTCCCTTTCAGTCTTGCACGGTTGTACCGGCTCCTCTCCTGGACTGACATGGCTGATTTCACCGCACACTGTGAGCATGTCCAATGGTGGCACTATAATTGATTGCCCAGCGTATGCGCAAATGCAACAAAGGGCTCTGCCCGGCCTTTGTATCTTGGCTCATCTGTACACTTGCAATGTTATTCTTGGCTAGACGAAAAAGGAGAAAGTGCTGATATAGAAAGCCAGATAAACATAAATAAATATATATACAGTATCTCACAAAAGTAAGTACACCCCTCACATTTTTGTAAATATTTTCTTCTCTCTTTTAATGTGACAACACTGAAGAAATGACACTTGTCTACAATGTAAAGTAGTGAGTGTACAGCTTGTATAACAGTGTAAATTTGCCGCCCCCTCAAAATAACTCAACACACAGCCATTAATGTCTAAACCACTGGCAACAAAAGTCAGTACACCCATAAGTGAAAATGTCCAAATTGGGCCCAAAGTGTCAATATTTTGTGTGGTCGCCATTATTTTCCAGCACTGCCTTCACCCTCTTGGGCATGGAGGTCACCAGAGCTTCACAGGTTACCACTGGAGTCCTCTTCCCCTCCTCCATGATGACATCACGGAGCTGGTGGATATTAGAGACTTTGCGCTCCTCCACCTTCTGTTTGAGGATGCCCCCACAGATGCTAAATAAGGTTTAGGTCTGGAGACATGCTTGGCCAGTCCATCACCTTTACCCTCAGCTTCTTTAGTAAGGCAGTGGTTGTCTTGGAGGTGTGTTTGGGGTTGTTATCATGTTGGAATACTGCCCTGCGGCCCAGTCTCTGAAGGGAGGGGATCATGCTCTGCTTCAGTATGTCACAGTACATGTTGGCATTCATGGTTCCCTCAATGATCTGTAGCTCCCCAGTGCCGGCAGCACTCATGCAGCCCCAGACCATGACACTCCCACCACCATGACACTCCCACCACCATGCTTGACTGTAGGCAAGACACACTTGTCTTTGTCCTCCTCACCTGGTTGCCCCCACACACGCTTGTCACCATCTGACACCAAATAAGTTTATCTTGGTCTCATCAGACCACAGGACGTGGTTCCAGTAATCCATGTCCTTAGTCTGCTTGTCTTCAGCAAACTGTTTACAGTCTTTCTTGTGCATCATCTTTAGAAGAGGCTTCCTTCTGGGACGACAGCCATGCAGACCAATTTGATGCAGTGTGCAGCGTATGGTCTGAGCACTGACAGGCTGACCCCCCCACCCCTACAACCTCTGCAGCAATGCTGGCAGCACTCATACGTCTATTTCCCAAAGACAACCTCTGGATATGACGCTGAGCACATGACCTCAACTTCTTTGGTCTACCATGGTGAGGCCTGTTCTGAGTGGAACCTGTCCTGTTATACCGCTGTATGGTCTTGGCCACTGTGCTGCAGCTCAGTTTCAGGATCTTGGCAATCTTCTTATAGCCTCGGCCATCTTTATGTAGAGCAACAATTCTTTTTTTCAGATCCTCAGAGAGTTCTTTGCCATGAGGTGCCATGTTGAACTTCCAGTGACCAGTATGAGAGAGTGAGAGCGATAACACCAGATTTAACACACCTGCTCCCCATTCACACCTGAGACCTTGCAACACTAACGAGTCACATAAAAATGGCTAATTGGGCCCAATTTGGACATTTTCACTTAGGGGTGTACTCACTTTTGTTGCCAGAGGTTTAGACATTAATGGCTGTGTGTTGAGTTATATTGAGGGGACAGGGAAGCTGGTCAGAATTGATGGGAAGATGGATGGAGCCAAATACAGGACAATCTTAGAAGAAAACCTGTTAGAATCTGCAAAAGACTTGAGACTGGGGGGGAGGTTCACCTTCCAGCAGGACAACGACCCGAAACATACAGCCAGAGCTACAATTAGACATGTGCAATTCGTTTAGTTACGAATTAGTTTTCCGTTCCAAATTCGTTATATTCGTTCATTCGTTATCGTACGAATGAACGAATGATTCGCTAAAAATTCTAACGAATAACGAACTATCGAAACGAACGAATATGAAAAACAACGAAAATACTAAATAATTAAATTAGAAACAACGAAACTACGAAAGGATGAAATACCGAAAAACGAAAACAGAAACAACGAAAATCAAAATGAACGAAAAAATTCGTACATTCGTAACTTTTTTTTTTTTTGTTGATTCGTAATTTTCCATGTCTCTTACAATGGCGCTGCAGGACGAAGCACTCGAATGGATTGAACGAAAAAAATTCGTACATTCGTAACTTTTTTTTTTTTTTTCGATTCGTTAATTTTCCGTGTCTCTTACAATGGCGCTGCTTAACGCGCTTCGAATGGATTGAATGAAAAAATTCGTACATTCGTAACTTTTTTATCGATTCGTAATTTTCCGTGTCTCTTACAATGTAATAATAGCATACACATTACATAACATTATGAATTATGCTCCGATTACGAATCTACGAAAACAATGTTACGAAAGTACGAATGTAACTAAATCTACGAAAATACGAATGCGTCCGAATACAAAATATAACGAAAATACGAATTTCGAATATGTATAAAAAAGGAACAGGGGGGGGGTGGGGGGGGGGGGGGGTTTGTAGCCAACCTAACGGACTATTGCGGTACCTGAACAGACGTATGTCTCAATACAGAGAAGGTTTTTTCTAAATTGATTTTATTCACACATAATATACAAAAAATGTGTCTAACATTAAAAAAGGAATATTCTAATACAGATATGTATACAGACGCAGAGAGTCAAATTGTTGAATCAAACTTGCTAGTCAATGCTGGTTGACGCGTTTCGCTTGTTGCTTCTTCAGAACCAGGAAAACAGCAATTTGTAATATCTGTCATACATCATAAAAGAGACATGAGAGTTGTTCACAAGTGGGCCATCAGATACATTTCATTTGCTTAAACAGCAATAGTTCTAGGAGGAGAATAAGTATCTTCTCTTTATTAGTGCCTACCTGTAAATATATATTACTTTGGAAAAATGCACCTGATTGGTGGCTAGAATATTCAGTAGATCCAATATAGGAGAATGACCCAGATATACCTCTGCGAGATATTCGACCATGAATTGCCTAATGGACATCCGGATCCAGCAGAAGAAACATAACTTGGGGAAAAAGAAGAAGGGAGAAACATTTTTTTTTTTTAGAATAAACGAAAATTAGACTAAAGGAAAAACGAATCAACGAAAAAAGTAACTCTACGAAAATACGAACGAGTCCGAATACGAACACCGACGACTTATGAAATTACGAATTGTTACAAATCAACGATAACGAACAGAAACAAAACGAAACTAAACTAATTTTTCTATTGTGCACATGTCTAGCTACAATGGAATGGATCAGATCAAATCATATTCATGTGTTAGAATGGCCCAGTCACAGTCCAGACCTAAATCACATTGAAAATCTGTGACAAGACTTGAAAATTGCTGTTCACAGACGCTCTCCATCCAATCTGACAGAGCTTGAGATATTTTGCAGAGAAGAATGGGCAAAAATGTCCCTCTCTAGTACTCGGGGACAGCTCGGCTGAACTCGGAAAGGCTCGAAAACACTCGGGAACGGAGTATTTCCGAGTGATTCAGAGTATTTCTGAGCGGCTCCGAACTGTTCCTAGTGTCACCGGCGCCCCCGCCCCTCTGGTCAAATGCGGTACTGCACATGCCATTTGCCTGACTTCTGCTTGTTTTGCGAGACAACACTCGCAAACCGAGTCAGAATTAAAAAAAAAAAGTTGCTTGTCTTTCAAAACGCTCCTTAACCGCGTTTCTCGTTAACCAAGGTTCTACTGTATTTACATTTGTCAATTTTATCGGCCAATTGGGCACACCTCACTCAAAGTCCCAAGGGCGACATCCATGCTTCTATTAAACATACAGCCAGAGCTACAATGGAATGGTTTAGATCAAAGCATATTCATGTGTTAGAATGGCCCAGTCACAGTCCAGACCTAAATCACATTGAGAATCTGTGGCAAGACTTGAAAATTGCTGTTCACAGACGCTCTCCATCCAATCTGACAGAGCTTGAGATATTTTGCAAAGAAGAATGGGGCAAAAATGTCCCTCTCTAGATGTGCAAAGCTGGTAGAGACATCCCCAAAAAGACTTGCAGCTGTAATTGCAGAGAAAGGCGGTTCTACAAAGTATTGACTCCAGGGGGCGCCATACAAATACACGACACACTTTTCACATATTTATTTGTAAAAAATGTGTAAAAAACTATTTATCATTTTCCTTCCACTTCACAATTATGTGCCGCTTTGTGTTGGTCTATCACATAAATGCCAATAAAATACATTTACGTTTTTGGTTGTAACATGACAAAATGTGGAACATTTCAAGGGGTATGAATACTTTTTCAAGGCAATTGCGGCACTTCCTCTGGGCTTGCTGCCTGTGCAGGACATGTTGGATCATTTTTGCCATGAGGGCAAAGCAATGCAACTGCGGCCTGTGAACACCACTGCCCACTGCAGATACAGCCTATAGGGGGGGGGAGGAAGGGGGTATTTGGGGGTGTGTGATTGAGTCCAAGCACAAGCTTCAGTGTAGGGCAGGGGTCTTCAAACTACGGCCCTCCAGTTGTTCAAGAACTACAATTCCCATCATGCCTAGTCATATCTGTGAATGTCAGAGTTTTACAATGCCTCATGGGATGTGTAGTTCCACAACAGCTGGAGGGCCGTAGTTTGAGGATCCCTGGTGTAGAGGATGGACAGCGGACAACGGATGCCCCATAGTAAGTCTATGGGTGGCGTCATCTCCCAGGCATTCGCCGCCGCTGTTGGCTAACCCTCCTGAAGCCGGCTTCTGGGGAGATCATGCGGCCAGACCCGGAGCGGCTTCAGGATAGGTAAGTATAGACATCTTTCCTTTACAGCAGGGGTGCTCAACCAGTGGCCCGTGACCTCCCGCTCTAGGAGTGTGGGGTTGGCAGGCCCAGATCGCAGCTTTCCGACCTGCCATCCCGGAGCATCAGAGTGCATGGAGCTGGCGCTGGAGGAAGCAAGCAGCTGCAGAGGGAGCAGGAGCCGCAGAAGCCGATGCTTCCTCTATAGCACCGGCTTCTGTCCAAGGCAAAGTGCATTTGGTGTCACTCCACTTGGGACAGGAACCTTCCCAACATCCGGCAATGCCAGCAGAAAGTGGAAGATAAAAGAGCCTTATAGGGGGCTCAGGACAGTAAGGACTCGGTTTGGGGGGGGGGGGGCGGTAAAACCCCATAGTTGGAAAAAAATGTGTTAAAAACTCTCTCCTGCAACAGATCACCAGAGGAAATGTCTGTATCAAATGGCCAATAAAAGAAAAACCTCACCCCAATATTGGCTCAGTAAAAGCTATTGATCCGAAATCCGCCACTCTCAGTAAGCAGACGGTGAATGTCATATTGTATTGATGAAAGAATAATATAAAATGAAAATTAAAAATGGCAAATTTTGCAAAATCTGACTAGAATCTATATTGAGATAAATGAGGAATCCCTCAACTATCAGCGTGCAAGAAATAATTATCCTAAGCAGTTTCTACTGTAAGGGTGCAATTCTCTATCTGTCCACTAGGTGGCAATCTAAACTTTTTTTTCCTAAAGCATATGTGGCCAAAAGTATATGGACACCAGACCATCACACTTTATATGGGCCAAAAGTATATAGACACCAGACCATCACACTTTATACAGCCAAAAGTATATGGACACCAGACCATCACACTTTATATGGCCAAAAGTATATGGACACCAGACCATCACACTTTATATGGCCAAAAGTATATGGACACCAGACCATCACACTTTATATGGCCAAAATAATATGGACACCAGACCATCACACTTTATATGACCAAAAGTATATGGACACCAGACCATCACACTTTATATGACCAAAAGTATATGGACACCAGACCATCACACTTTATATGGCCAAAATAATATGGACACCAGACCATCACACTTTATATGACCAAATGTATATGGACACCAGACCATCACACTTTATATGACCAAAAGTATATGGACACCAGACCATCACACTTTATATGGCCAAAAGTATATGGACACCAGACCATCACACTTTATATGGGCCAAAAGTATATGGACACCAGACCATCACACTTTATATGGGCAAATGTATATGGACACCAGACCATCACACTTTATATGGCCAAAAGTATATGGACACCAGACCATCACACTTTATATGGCCAAAATAATATGGACACCAGACCATCACACTTTATATGACCAAAAGTATATGGACACCAGACCATCACACTTTATATGGGCCAAAAGTATATGGACACCAGACCATCACACTTTATATGGGCAAATGTATATGGACACCAGACCATCACACTTTATATGGGCCAAAAGTATATGGAGACCAGACCATCATACTTTATATGGGCCAAAAGTATATGGAGACCAGACCATCACACTTTATATGGCCAAAAGTATATGGACACCAGACCATCACACTTTATATGGGCAAAATTATAAGGACACCAGACCATCACACTTTATATGAGCCAAAAGTATATGGACACCAGACCATCATACTTTATATGGGCCAAAAGTATATGGAGACCAGACCATCACACTTTATATGGCCAAAAGTATATGGACACCAGACCATCACACTTTATATGGGCAAAATTATAAGGACACCAGACCATCACACTTTATATGATCAAAAGTATATGGACACCAGACCATCACACTTTATATGGGCAAAATTATAAGGACTCCAGACCATCACACTTTATATGAGCCAAAAGTATATGGACACCAGACCATCACACTTTATATGGCCAAAAGTATATGGACACCAGACCATCACACTTTATATGGGCAAAATTATAAGGACACCAGACCATCACACTTTATATGGGCAAAATTATAAGGACTCCAGACCATCACACTTTATATGGGCCAAAAGTATATGGAGACCAGACCATCATACTTTTTACGGCCAAAAGTATATGGAGACCAGACCATCATACTTTATATGGGCCAAAAGTATATGGACACCAGACCATCACACTTTATACGGCCAAAAGTATATGGAGACCAGACCATCACACTTTATATGGCTAAAAGTATATAGGCACCAGACCATCGCACTTTATATGGGCCAAAAGTATATGGACACCAGACCATCACACGTTATACGGCTAAAAGTATATGGACACCAGACCATCACACTTTATATGGGCCAAAAGTATATGGACACCAGACCATCACACTTTATATGGGCCAAAAGTATATGGACACCAGACCATCACACTTTATATGAGCCAAAAGTATATGGACACCAGACCATCACACTTTATATGGGCCAAAAGTATATGGAGACCAGACCATCACACTTTATATGGGCCAAAAGTATATGGACACCAGACCATCACACTTTATATGGGCCAAAAGTATATGGAGACCAGACCATCACACTTTATATGGGCCAAAAGTATATGGAGACCAGACCATCACACTTTATATGGGCCAAAAGTATATGGACACCAGACCATCACACTTTATATGGGCCAAAAGTATATGGAGACCAGACCATCACACTTTATATGGGCCAAAAGTATATGGACACCAGATCATCATACTTTATATGGGCCAAAAGTATATGGACACCAGACCATCACACTTTATATGGGCCAAAAGTATATAGACACCAGTCCATCACACTTTATACGGCCAAAAGTATATGGACACCAAACCATCACACTTTATATGGGCCAAAAGTATATGGACACCAGTCCATCACACTTTATACGGCCAAAAGAATATGGACACCAGACCATCATACTTTATATGGGCCAAAAGTATATGGACACCAGACCATCACACTTTATACGGCCAAAAGTATATGGAGACCAGACCATCACACTTTATATGGCTAAAAGTATATAGGCACCAGACCATCACACTTTATATGGGCCAAAAGTATATGGACACCAGACCATCACACTTTATATGGGCAAAAGTATATGGACACCAGACCATCACACTTTATATGGGCCAAAAGTATATGGACACCAGACCATCACACGTTTTATGGCCAAAAGTATATGGAGACCAGACCATCACACTTTATATGGGCCAAAAGTATATGGACACCAGACCATCACACGTTATATGGCCAAAAGTATATGGAGACCAGACCATCACACTTTATACGGCCAAAAGTATATAGACACCAGACCATCACACTTTATATGGGCCAAAAGTATATGGACACCAAACCATCACACTTTATATGGCCAAAAGAATATGGACACCAGACCATCACACTTTATATGGCCAAAAGTATATGGACACCAGACCATCACACTTTATATGGCCAAAAGTATATGGACAGCAGACCATCACACGTTATATGGCCAAAAGTATATGGAGACCAGACCATCACACTTTATATGGCTAAAAGTATATAGGCACCAGACCATCACACTTTATATGGCCAAAAGTATATGGACACCAGACCATCACACTTTATATGGGCAAAAGTATATGGACACCAGACCATCACACTTTATATGGGCCAAAAGTATATGGACACCAGACCATCACACGTTTTATGGCCAAAAGTATATGGAGACCAGACCATCACACTTTATATGGGCCAAAAGTATATGGACACCAGACCATCACACGTTATATGGCCAAAAGTATATGGAGACCAGACCATCACACTTTATACGGCCAAAAGTATATGGACACCAGACAATCACACTTTATATGGGCCAAAAGTATATGGACACCAGACCATCACACTTTATATGGGCCAAAAGTATATGGACACCAGACCATCACACTTTATATGGGCCAAACGTATATGGACACCAGACTATCACACGTTATACGGCTAAAAGTATATGGACACCAGACCATCACACTTTATACGGCCAAAAGTATATGGACACCAGACCATCGCACTTTATATGAGCCAAAAGTATATGGACTGCAGACCATCGCACTTTATATGGGCCAAAAGTATATGGACTGCAGACCATCACACTTTATATGGACCAAAAGTATATGGACACCAGACCATCACACTTTATATGGCCAAATGTATATGGACACCAGACCATCACACTTTATATGGCCAAATGTATATGGACACCAGACCATCACACTTTATACGGCCAAAAGTATATGGACACCAGACCATCGCACTTTATATGAGCCAAAAGTATATGGACTGCAGACCATCGCACTTTATATGGGCCAAAAGTATATGGACACCAGACCATCACACTTTATATGGCCAAATGTATATGGACACCAGACCATCGCACTTTATACGGCCAAAAGTATATGGACACCAGACCATCACACTTTATATGGGCCAAAAGTATATGGACACCAGACCATCACACTTTATATGGCCAGAAGTATATGGACACCAGACCATCACACGTTATATGGGCCAAAATTATAAGGACACCAGACCATCACACTTTATATGGGCTAAAAGTATATGGACACCAGACCATCACACTTTATATGCCCAAAATAAGGTGTCATCAGTGAAGGGTACGGTTAATACTACACCATACATAACCATTGTAGACAATTTCTTCCAATCTTATGGTAACAGTTTGGTAAAGGCCCCTTTTCTGTTCCATCATGACTTTGCCCCTGTATACAAAGCCAGCTCCACAAAGACATGGTTGCACCAGCTTGGAGTGGAGGAATCCAAGTTTCCTGCACAGAGCCCTGACCTCACCCCTACTGAAGACCTTTGGGATGAATTGGATCTCTGATGGTGAGCCAGGTCTTCTCATCCAACATCAGTACCTGACCTCAGAAATGGGACAAATTCCCACAGACACCCCAAAATCTTATATGTATGGAAAGTAATCTTTAAATTTGGAACCCCAACCACTTATCAGATGTATGGTTTACCATGACTGGGCACCAGTTAGGCAGCAGAGTGTCAGCGGGGTGTTGGGCTTACTGTACTGTAAGGCGGAGTTAACTTTCACTGCCATGACCACCAATTCAGGGGGGGGGGGGGGTTACATTCACTGCCACCAATTCAGGAGGGTGTGGGGATTAACTTTCACTGCCACTGACCACCAATGTGTGAAGGGGGAGGCGGGGGGTTAATAGTACTGCCATCAGTGCTGGGGGGTATTATTGCAGCAACTGACACCAATGCTGGGGGCTTTTATTGTATCTCTGACTCTGATGCTGGGGGGGGGAGTTATTATTGCCCCTTACTAACACCAATGTTGGGG
Source organism: Lithobates sylvaticus (assembly GCA_028564925.1). Classification (NCBI taxonomy): domain Eukaryota; kingdom Metazoa; phylum Chordata; class Amphibia; order Anura; family Ranidae; genus Lithobates; species Lithobates sylvaticus. The sequence goes on along the minus strand of CM053026.1, from coordinate 764,496,871 downwards.
GTTATCATTGCACTTACTGACACCAATGGATGGACAGTTGAATAAATGGCTCTATATTTAGGATGTATCCAGTCTATAAACCAGAGGCTCTGGATGGACAGTTGGATAAATGGTTCTATATTTAGGATATATCTGGTCTATAAACCAGAGACTCTGGATGGACAGTTGGATGAATGGTTCTATATTTAGGATATATCTGGTCTATAAACCAGAGGCTCTGGATAGACAGTTGGATAAATGGTTCTATATTTAGGATGTATCCGGTCTATAAACCAGAGGCTCTGGATGGACAGTTGGATAAATGGTTCTATATTTAGGATATATCTGGTCTATAAACCAGAGGCTCTGGATGGACAGTTGGATAAATGGTTCTATATTTAGGATGTATCCGGTCTATAAATCGTTGCATAAATGGTTCTATACATTTGTATTAGACATGTACAATTCGTTTCGTTTTTTTTTTTTCGTTTTCCGTTATATTCGTTCATTCGTTATCGTACGAATGAACGAACGATTCGCTAAATTTTTTAACGAATAACGAATGTTCGAATTGAACGAATATAAAAAACAACGAAAACCTGAAATAACCAAATTAGAAACAACGAAACTACGAAAGAATAAAATCCGAAAAACGAAAACAGGAACAACGAAAATCAAAATGAACGAAAAAAATCGTACATTCGTAACTTTTTTTTTTGTTGTTGAATTGGTAATTTTCCGTGTCTCTAAAGCCCCATACACACGCTCGGACAATCCGCGGACCAGGTCAGTCGGACTTTGTCCGACGTACTTTGTCCGATGTTGGCGTTGCGTACACACGGTCGGACTAAGTTGTCGGAATATCCGGTCCGGAAGAACGTCGTGACGTAAGTCGTCGTCCACGAGATTACAAAAGGGAAGTTCAGCACCACGTCAGGCACCCGTTGGGCTCCTTCTGCTGATCCCGTGTTTATCGAGAGTTAGTGGAAGTTTGGTGACTTAAGATTTGCGCTTCTCAGTTTTCTGACTCAGATCGTTACTGCTCTTCAGTTTGTGCTTGTCGTGCGTATCTGTTTATTAGTGCGTGTAGTCAGTTCGCATTTGTTGGTCATTGCGGCCTATATCTTGATATAGGACGCTTTGATTTGCACTGCTTATTGTCTGCTCGTTGCTGGTATTCACTTCGTTCTTTCAGGCCTTGCTGTTTATCGGTGCTTTCTGTTTGTCCGTTCTGACCAGCCGACCTTTTGTGACCTTCTGAGCGATGTTTCCCGTGCGTACTCGTCGCCGAGTTCGTGCTGTATGCGGAATTGGTGTCGGGCTTTTAGCTTTGAGCCAAGACCCGTCCATGAACAGAGTGATGAGGAGTATGTGGACCAAGAATTGGTTGCTTCAGCGTGACCAGTTCTCGCACATGCCTTTGCTTCGTGAGATCCGGGAGAATAATCCTGATGATTTCAGGAACTTTCTCAGGATGACGGACCCCGATTTTCACCGTCTTTTGGCTTTGCTGACCCCCTTTATCAGCCGGCAGGATACCTGCATGAGACAAGCCATTACTCCGGAGCAGAGGCTTGTTGCCACGTTGAGGTACTTGGCGACAGGGAGAAGTCTTCAGGATTTGAAGTTCTCTTCAGGTATCTCTCCCCAGGCCCTGGGAATCATTATTCCAGAGACCTGTTCTGCCATCATTCAGGTCCTGCAGGAGGACTATATTAAGGTAACATTTCTACTTTACTATTCCCTTCTATGTATGCTCTGTTTGCTAATGACTTCTATTTTTGACCTCCTTCCCTAATTACCATGATTGCAATATGCTCTAATATGCTGTGCCCCTTTTCTCCTTCATGCATTTTTCCCTTCACTTACCTCACCAGCATGCTCTTCTGCCCCAATAGACACCTATGGCCTAGTCACTTAAGCAATGTCTTTTGTCTGCTGCATAGTATTGTTTGCCCCAAACACCCCCTAAAATATGCACAAATGTTTGCTGTGTGGTTTACTTCATGTAGAGCCCCCTTTTTTTGTTCTTTGGGTGGGGGGGGGGGGGGCAAACTCATTAGGAACCCCCTCCCCCAACTGCTCTGTCAGATGGTACCAATCCTTTATCTGCTGGCTTTCCCAAGGTCCATACACACTATATACCTACCTCTTTATAGTGGGCATCTTTAGGGATGAATTCAGCAAAGCATGTAGTGCAAGGGGCTGCCTCCATACATTCCATTTCCTATTTTTTTGTCTTCTTTCCCTCCTATTAGCTTGCTTGGTAATTTAATAATGTCACACTGTGCCTGCCTTTTTTGGGGGGGGGGGGGGGGTTGAAATGTTATTTGATCTTTCCTGTGGCCTGCCAATAGTGTTAAGTACAGAGGGTCTAGCCAAACTAGCCCACATTATTGAGCCATTTGCCAATCAATGAAGTGCAGAGGGTTAGCTGTCCCCCCCCCCCCCCCCCAAAACCCCTAGTTATTGCCAATGGCCCATCAGAAGTGGGGGGATTGATGGGGGGGTGAGTAATCTGTGAAGGGGAGCCTCTACTTTTCTGTGCAAATACTTTCCAGCCTCCAATTTTAGACAATGCTCTTGTTCCAAGATGTTGATTGTCTAATCTGCTTGCAATGTTTAGGTGCAAAGTGACTAATGTTTTTTTCTTGTTTCACTCCACAGTTCCCTTCCACGCCACAGGAATGGCAGACTGTGGCCTCCCACTTTGCCAGCCGTTGGGACTTTCCTAACTGCGGAGGGGCAATTGATGGGAAACACGTCCGCATCGTCCCACCGCCCAACTCGGGGTCCTACTATTATAATTATAAAGGGTTTAATAGTGTAGTGATGTTGGCGGTGGTGTCGGCAACATACGAGTTTATGTATGTGGACGTGGGGATGAACGGCCGGATATCGGATGGTGGGGCCATTACGCACACGGAGTTCTACTGGCGTCTCCAAAGTGGCAGTCTGTGCTTGCCACCTCCAGAGGAGAATGCCGAAGGACTCCCCTTCGTCTTTGTCGCAGATGAAGCGTTTGCGTTGACCCCCCATCTGATGAGGCCGTTCCCGATGAGGACCCTCACCCCGGACCAGAGGGTCTTCAACTACAGGCTGTCCAGAGCCAGAAGAGTGGTGGAGAACGCTTTTGGCATCCTGGCCAGCCGCTTCCGCCTGTTCCTGACGGCATTTAACTTGGCGGAATACAAACTGAACCACATAGTTCTTGCCTGTTGCATATTGCACAACTTCCTCAAAAGACATAACAGGAACTATGTGGTGCCCGTTGGCCCAGATGTGGAGGGCCCTCCAAATGCCGAACTCACAGCCCTTCGAGTGGCACGTCCAGGCTTGCCCCCTCTAAATGCCCGTGTGGTCCGGGACCAATATATGCAGTACTTTGTGGGTAGGGGGGCCATTGCTCTGCCTGACGATGTGTGAGCGGCATTTTTTAATAAATCTGATATTTTAACCAACCTATGATTTCATGTCATTTCAGTCTTCTTTTTAGCTTATTTTACTTTGACATTTTTTCCCTTTGCCTTCGACAGTGGGAATGCACTTTCTGGGCAAAAGGAGGTAACAGTCTCTTCTTCCCAAAAAGATTATTCTCATGTTGTGTGTTTGCTACCTAATCTTTGGTCTAGAGAAGGTTTGTACTGCATAACTGACACCCAAAATACTCCTTTTCATCACCAGGTCTGACATGTGTGTATTCTCCAAAATGCTGTGCTCCGTGTTTTCGTACAAAGCACTGTGGGTGTCATTTACATAAGTCAAATCCGCTATGCTCTACAAGTGCAGTGAAAAAGTTCCCCGGGAAAGAAAATTGGAGTGCAAAGTGGATTTGCCTTTAGTAAATAACACCCATTGCCCCCCATATCCTTTTCATTTTACATACATAATGCATTGTGTTTTTTAAATAAGGAAGCCACACATTTAGAAAAATAAAAGTTTACTAGGAAAACATTCCCAAGTGCGTTTACAATCTTCACGCCAAAACTGACAACATCTTGGTTATTTACAACATTGTTTACAAACATTCCGCAATTGGTAAAACCAGGCATGGAGCAAAACAGAACCTAGGAACTTGGAAAGTTCAACTTTGTAAAGTGAAGACAAGATCAGACATGACTATATGTTCAAAGTGTGTTTGATCTTGCCTTCATCACATGGGGGGGTCACCCCCGAAAAGTGGAAATTTGGAACATGCACACAATTTGGGACTGAAAATGGTCATTAGATGGTAAAACACATGCCTAGAAGCTTCAAAAGTGCCATTTTCCATCATGGGGATGAATGGACGTTTTTTGGGGGTGCAACCCCTTCACCACAACCACTTTCGTAGTTCGTAAAGTGTTTGCACCCCCAAAAAAACGTTGCCATTCATCCACCATGGTGGGAGCTAGCACATGTGGACACAATGTGTGCATGTTCCAAATTTCAGACAGTTTTTAAGTTGCAAATGTGTTCTGAAGCTGGCACAAATGTGTGTTAATTACTTGGTGCGTTTTCATATTTTTCCTAAAACATCAATGATGTTCTTCAATTTTTGTTGAACATCATTGATGTTTTGCTTTATGTAATCTAGATCTCTATTGCAGACCATTATCTCTCCGATGAGTACGTGGGCACTCTCTGTGGTAAAGTGCGATTTTTCTTCCACAACATCCACGTCACCTAAAAACCACAAACAAACAAAAATGGGGTGTTGGAAATGAGGCAGCCATACATGGATTAGCTTACCAGTAGCTGTGTTCTCCCACACTCACCTGTTGTGGTGACAATTTCTCCAAGTTCGATGATCTCTCCTTCCTCCTCCTCCTCCTCCTCTGCTTCTGCTCTTTCCCCTTTTTTGGTAGGTGTTGGTTTGGGGGTTTCCTCAGACGGCCCAAGTTTTCGCTCCCCTATGAGAATGTCCAAAAGGAAGATTTAGCAACACAAGCTATTGAGGGCAGAAATAGGAAATGACAAACATTGCTTGAAAGTGACGGACACTATTTTAGTTTGGCCAGTTACAAATGTCAACTACATGAATGAAGTCACTTTGTAAAGGTGCTAAACTGACTAGCTTTTTGGTAGAAGTTTGTGTGATGGAGACCCCCCTCTAGTATCCACTGGAGCACATGTGTGGAAAAGCATAATAAAAAGGGGGTTTGGGTGTCCCAGCACTAGTGCTCTAGAGTCCAGATGGGTAAACAGCTACTGAGTGACCTCTCCTTTACATTGAATAAATTGGCTTTACATTCTTGATGACATTTCTAGTGAGAACAAACTTCCTTTCCCCAAAAAAACACCAAACATCGTATTATAAGTGGCCGAACGATCGAGGTTGCGTACGATCGAATGCACACACACACACGACCATGACAGTGGCAGAAAGATCGAGGCTGAGTACGATCGAATGCACAGACGAACCTGAAAGTGGCCATTTTGGAATGTACAACTTGGTAAAAATCAAAACACAATGGAGCAGTATGCAAGCAAGAAATCAAACACAAAACACAACTACTTACTTTTTTGAAGAATTCTCTTGATCTTTCTGTACTGATCGGCCTCCCTCAGTTTCAGGTCTGACCAGCGTTTCCTGAGTTGCTCCTTGGATCGTTGTACCCCAAAATTATTGTACAGCCTTCTCACAACTTTAGACATGATCTTGGCCTTGCGGACATTGGGGTTGAGGTAAGGCCCATACTTCCCATCATAGTCGCTCCTCTTTAATATGTCAACCATCTCCAACATTTCTCCAAATGACATATTGGAGGCCTTGAATTTCAGGTTCCGGGATCGGGACGTTTCTGCCTCCGGACTTTCCTCGTCCTCCTCCTCGTTGGTGGGATATTTGTGGCGCACCTGCTGTGTCCCCGCCATGTGCTCTCCCCACTACGCCGTAAAGAGAAGGGGTGGGGAATAGACGAGAAAGATCGTCAGGGGCGGGCGGAGTTTGAAGCATGCGCAGTGTATATAAAACGTCACACGCCTGTGTCGTAGCCACGATCTGGGAGACGAGGGGAGAGAAAACTCACACGAGACGATCGCTACAAACGAAGGTACAATTTAACGTTGGTACATAACTAGCCTAGACTGATTTGAACTTGAGGCTTCTTTATGGAGAAGATTAGGAGAGTTTAGCCTGACATAATTTATAGGGTTTGGTGTGTTGTTGTGTCTTGCAGAGATTGATATGAAGGGATTCAACGACATGAGTTTTCTCCCCCTCTTCATTGCCAAATACAGGGATTTTCCCATATTGTGGCAGGGTATACACCCACATTACACCAACAAACCAAAGAGGCACGCAGCCCTGGAGGAACTTGTGGAATTTGTCAAGCCAAGGTTCCCCACGGCAACTGTTGATGATATTAGAAAGAAAATTGGCAGCCTGAGGAGTGCGTATATCAGGGAGAGGAAGAAGGTCGTGAAGTCTGAGGAAACTGCAACTTCAGCAGATGAGGTCTATGTCCCCAAGCTCTGGTACTATCAGAGTCTCCATTTTCTGAAGGACCAGGCTGATGTCACGGAGCCAACCTCAACTCCTCCTTCCACGCTTCCTTGCGCACAGCCCACCCCTGATGAGGCTTCCGAGGAGCAACCTGGGCCTTCCAGTCTGGAAGAGGTGGAGGAGCCCAGCTTGTTCCAGGTATAGTAGTTTTGTTACCATTTATGGGAATAATGAATGATGTTCACTTAATTCAGGATCGCCAATTGCTTAGTTCCTAACGTGTTTGACATATCAACAGACAGTGGTGTGGGAGACATTTGGGGCCAGAATCTAAACTGCTGGGCTGAGAATTGTATGGTTTTCTATTTGTAAACATTTTGCACCAGTCACTAGATGAGAATTGTGTGTGTTTGATGAACAAATAACTGAAACTATGTCCCTTTTTCCTACACAGGAAGACCTCAGCCAGGAGGTGGCTGTGGAAGGTGGCAGTCAGGAGGAGGCAGGGGTTAGTGGCAGCCACCAGCTGGGTAGTGGCAGCCAAGAGGGGGCTAGGCCTCGGAGCCTGACTGACACCCAAACCCCTCCCCTCCGCCCTCCGTACAAAAGGGCGAGAAGGGGGGGTTATGCGGCACAGTCAGCGCTCCGGATGATCAGAGAGGCTTCAGACTCCCTACATGCCACACCCGCCGACGAGGAGACCTTTGGCTCGGTGGTTGTCACAAAAATGATGGGTATGGAGGTGGGGCAACGCAACATGTGTGAGGGGCTCATCCTCCATGTCCTAAATAAGGGTAGGGCTGGGGAGATGACCCCAGTCACACATGTTTGCCATAGTTACCATGCTCCGCCTCCTCCTCCTCCTCCTCCTTCTGCCACCCCACCAGCACGACAGCCACAGCGTGGAAGGAAGCGTGGAAGGAAGACCTGAGAGTGACGACCTGCAATCAGTCTGGTGTGAGAGAAGATGGAGCCTCTTGTAGTACCAGAGCCTGGGGACCTAGATGGCATCTGCTGCAGTTCCGGATACTTTGGACTTCACGACCAGATTGCACTCCCCTTAATATACGTACTCCTTAGGCCCCCAATTTTCTACGCTTGGACAATGATGGTTGCCGTGGGGGGCCAAGACTTTGCAAATTCCCCAAGTTTCACCATGGCTGCGTTCCTCTTTGGTTTGTTGGTGTGACCTAAATAAAGGTTTTTTTGATTTGAAATAATCATTGACTATTGTGTTTTACTTTGCTACAATGACAGTTTTTCTTTGAGTAGGCTGGTACATTTCACTAATCCTAAAGTAGAATTAACAAGGGGCAACAACAACAAACAACCTCCTAGTAAATGTAAGCAAGAAATACAAATGTAAATAATGTGTTTTTGGTAATTTGAGACACACAACCCCCCTCCAAAAAAAAAAAAAAAAACATTCAAATATGTATTCCCCAAAACAAAAAAAAAAAAGACAAATCATGGTAAAAAAATAACAAAGATTCTTTTCCGTTCAGAGTAAAAATAAACATGTAGTGTATAAATGCTGCAAAGTAATAAAGAAGTAAGTTTGTGAGAAGTGCGGGTGAATAGGAGCAGCTAAAACATGTCATTCTTGTTGCATTGTAAAGAAAAAGAGAATGCGCTGCATTAAAGACATTTTAACATTGCAGCGTGACGAATGTGCTGTGTCGATTAGGAAAGGTAGTTTTACCTGACAGAGCGCTTCCGTCACAGAATTTCTTCTGAGCATGCGTAGCACTTTGTCCGTCGGACAAGCGTACACACGCTCGGATTTGGTGTGATCGGACCGGGTTGACGCGAAATCTTTCCAGCAGGAGATAAGACTTTGTCCGACGGACAAACCGACGAACACTGTCCGATGGTGCATACACACGGTCTGATTTTTCAACAACCTTGTCCGATCGGACCAAATTGATGAAAAAGTCCGACCGTGTGTATGGGGCTTTACAATGGTGCTGCTTAACGTGCTTCGAATGGATTGAACGAAAAAATTCGTACATTCGTAACTTTTTTTTTCGATTCGTAATTTTCCGTGTCTCTTACAATGTAATAATAGCATACACATTACATACAATTATGAATTATGCTCCGATTACGAATCTACGAAAACAATGTTACGAAAGTACGAATAAATCAATCTTCCGAAAGTACGAATGTAACTAAATCTACGAAAATACGAATGCGTCCGAATTTCGAATAAACGAAAATTAAACTAACGGAAAAACGAATCAACGAAAAAATAACTCTTACGAATTTACTAATCGTTACGAATACGAACACCGACGACTTACGAAATTTACGAATCGTTACGAATCAACGGAAAACGAAAGAAACGAAATGAAAATAAACAAATTTTTCTATTGTGCACGTGTCTAATATGTATTGTAAATGGGGGTGTTTGGTCCTCCTTTGGCTTCTGTTGGCCATCTTCACTCTTCAGCCATTGGAGTCACAGTTGTTGGTCGCTCCATCCTCCTCCCCTCTCTCAGTGAAATCCGTCCAGCTTGGCTCGGCGCTCTCCGTATCGCTGACTTCCACATCTCAGGGGAGGGTCAGAATCAGGGGAGGGCTGGATTGGGGGGCAGAGTGGCAATTGCCCCCCAGGCTGCCCTAACTTACGTTGAAAACGGCCGGCGCCCGCTGCTATTTTTACGGCTGCAGCGGTCGGCCACTGTTGCATTCTGGGAGTTGTAGTCTGCACTCAAGCTCCCAAGCAGCGCAGAGGAAACTACAACCCCCAGAGACCAGAGTCTTGTAGGCAGGGTGCCTGTGACTTGCTCGGGCTGTGGGGCTGGGTGCTGGCTTGCGCTGGCCGTGGCATGCAAGCTGAGCTGCCAGGTAAGAGACCCTGACACCCCCAGCTGACCCCCACATCCCATCCCCCCCATACACCCTATTTACCCTGCCCCAGTGATCAGGGTGCATTGGATGGGCACTGGTGAGACTGCATTGATGGACACTGGTGAGACTGCATTGATGGGCACTGATGAGGCGGCATTGATGGGCACTGATCAGGCTGCATTGAGGGGCACTAGTGAGGCTGCATTGAAAAACCAGCTGGGCATGGATGGTGAGCTGATTCGGTGGTTCAATGTGCCACTTGACTGGACTTCCCCCCCAGGCCTAAGGCTGCCAGCCCTCCCCTGGTCAGAATCCTACTTTGATGGAAGTCCATCATAAATATACATTGCTTTACCTTCTAATGCACCGGCCTGAAAATGATGGGGGGATTTATGACTCATTGTGAGTGTTATTACTGACACCGCAGCAGCCAATGTGCGCCCGCGGCCCCACGGCCCCAGTCACTTAACACGGGGGAGCTGGGGCGGCATCGGAGTAATTTGTGTCTACACAAACAAAGCTGATGTCAGCAGTGCACGTCGATAGCTCCACTTACAGCGAGACTCGTGTAATGAAAATCCAATGAACAAACCGCTGGAAGTAAATAAGTATTCCATTAAAATTAGAAAATCCAATCCGGGGCGGCTTATTTTCTCTGCCTTATTGATTTCTTTTATTACGGAAATATTACTGCTAAATAACATTAGCGCGGTGCGATCTTTACATGTTTTTCTGGGCAGGGTGTCAATAGTTTTGTGTCAGCGTCGCGCCCCGCAGAGATAGAGAACTCTCGGCGGAATTATCGGCTCTTTATCCTGTTTTTCTAAATACATAACGAGCGTCTCTACCAACCCCTGCCCGCCTTCCGAAGTGAGGGGCGAGCTCTATTCAAAGTAATCATTTCCCAGAACAATGGGCAAAAATGGGAATGGGCACAGCACAGGGATGGTGGGAGCCCCTCATAATGGGCACAGCACAGGGATGGGGGGAGCCCCTCATAATGGGCACAGCACAGGGATGGTGGGAGCCCCTCATAATGGGCACAGCACAGGATTGGTGGGAGCCCCTCATAATGGGCACAGCACAGGATTGGTGGGGGCCCCTCATAATGGGCACAGCACAGGGATGGTGGGAGCCCCTCATAATGGGCACAGCACAGGGATGGTGGGAGCCCCTCATAATGGGCACAGCACAGGGATGGGGGGAACCCCTCATAATGGGCACAGCACAGGATTGGTGGGAGCCCCTCATAATGGGCACAGCACAGGATTGGTGGGGGCCCCTCATAATGGGCACAGCACAGGGATGGTGGGAGCCCCTCATAATGGGCACAGCACAGGGATGGTGGGAGCCCCTCATACTGGGCACAGCACAGGATTGGTGGGAGCCCCTCATAATGGGCACAGCACAGGATTGGTGGGAGCCCCTCATAATGGGCACAGCACAGGGATGGTGGGAGCCCCTCATAATGGGCACAGCACAGGGATGAGGGGAGTCCCTCATAATGGGCACAGCACAGGGATGGGGGGAGTCCCTCATAATGGGCACAGCACAGGGATGGTGGGAGCCCCTCATAATGGGCACAGCACAGGATTGGTGGGAGCCCCTCATAATGGGCACAGCACAGGGATGGGGGGAGCCCCTCATACTGGGCACAGCACAGGATTGGTGGGAGCCCCTCATAATGGGCACAGCACTGGATTGGTGGGAGCCCCTCATAATGGGCACAGCACAGGGATGGTGGGAGCCCCTCATAATGGGCACAGCACAGGGATGAGGGGAGTCCCTCATAATGGGCACAGCACAGGGATGGGGGGAGTCCCTCATAATGGGCACAGCACAGGGATGGGGGAGTCCCTCATAATGGGCACAGCACAGGGATGGTGGGAGCCCCTCATAATGGGCACAGCACAGGGATGGTGGGAGCCCCTCATAATGGGCACAGCACAGGGATGGTGGGAGACCCTCATAATGGGCACAGCACAGGGATGGTGGGAGCCCCTCATAATGGGCACAGCACAGGGATGGTGGGAGTCCCTCATAATGGGCACAGCACAGGGATCGTGGGAGCCCCTCATAATGGGCACAGCACAGGGATGGTGGGAGTCCCTCATAATGGGCGATGGTGGGAGCCCCTCATAATGGGCACAGCACAGGGATGGTGGGAGCCCCTCATAATGGGCACAGCACAGGGATGGTGGGAGTCCCTCATAATGGGCACAGTACAGGGATGGTGGGAGCCCCTCATAATGGGCACAGCACAGGGATGAGGGGAGTCCCTCATAATGGGCACAGCACAGGGATGGGGGGAGCCCCTCATAATGGGCACAGCACAGGGATGGTGGGAGCCCCTCATAATGGGCACAGCACAGGGATGGGGGGAGTCCCTCATAATGGGCACAGCACAGGGATGGGGGGAGTCCCTCATAATGGGCACAGCACAGGGATGGTGGGAGCCCCTCATAATGGGCACAGCACAGGGATGGTGGGAGCCCCTCATAATGGGCACAGCACAGGGATGGTGGGAGCCCCTCATAATGGGCACAGCACAGGGATGGTGGGAGCCCCTCATAATGAGCACAGCACAGGGATGGTGGGAGCTCCTCATAATGGGCACAGCACAGGGATGGGGGGAGTCCCTCATAATGGGCACAGCACAGGGATGGTGGGAGCCCCTCATAATGGGCACAGCACAGGGATGGTGGGAGACCCTCATAATGGGCACAGCACAGGGATGGTGGGAGCCCCTCATAATGGGCACAGCACAGGGATGGTGGGAGTCCCTCATAATGGGCACAGCACAGGGATCGTGGGAGCCCCTCATAATGGGCACAGCACAGGGATCGTGGGAGTCCCTCATAATGGGCGATGGTGGGAGCCCCTCATAATGGGCACAGCACAGGGATGGTGGGAGTCCCTCATAATGGGCACAGCACAGGGATGGTGGGAGCCCTTTATAATGGGAACAGCACAGGGATGGTGGGAGCCCCTCATAATGGGCACAGCACAGGGATGGTGGGAGTCCCTCATAATGGGCAATGGTGGGAGCCCCTCATAATGGGCACAGCACAGGGATGGTGGGAGCCCCTCATAATGGGCACAGCACAGGGATGGTGGGAGTCCCTCATAATGGGCACAGCACAGGGATGGTGGGAGCCCCTCATAATGGGCACAGCACAGGGATGGTGGGAGTCCCTCATAATGGGCACAGCACAGGGATGGTGGGAGCCCCTCATAATGGGCACAGCACAGGGATGGTGGGAGCCCCTCATAATGGGCACAGCACAGGGCTGGGGGGAGCTTCTCATAATGGGCACAGCACAGGGATGGGGGGAGCCCCTCATAATGAGCACAGCACAGGGATGGTGGGAGCCCCTCATAATGGGCGCAGCACAGGGATGGTGGGAGCCCCTCATAATGGGCACAGCACAGTGATGGGGGAAGTCCCTCATAATGGGCACAGCACAGGGATGGGGGAAGTCCCTCATAATGGGCACAGCACAGGGATGGGGGAGCCCCTCATAATGGGCACAGCACAGGGATGGTGGGAGTCCCTCATAATGGGCACAGCACAGGGATGGTGGGAGCCCCTTATAATGAGCACAGCACAGGGATGGTGGGAGCCCCTCATAATGGGCACAGCAGAGGGATGGTGGGAGCCCCTCATAATGGGCACAGCACAGGGATAGTGGGGGTCCCTCATAATGGGCACAGCACAGGGATGGGGGGAGCTTCTCATAATGGGCACAGCACAGGGATGGGGGGAGCTTCTCATAATGGGCACAGCACAGGGATGGTGGGAGCCCCTCATAATGGGCACAGCACAGGGATGGGGGGAGCCCCTCATAATGGGCACAGCACAGGGATGGTGGGAGCCCCTCATAATGAGCACAGCACAGGAATGGTGGGAGCCCCTCATACTGGGCACAGCACAGGGATGGGGGGGCCCTCATAATGAGCACAGCACAGGGATGGTGGGAGCCCCTAATAATGGGCACAGCACAGGGATGGTGGGAGCCCCTCATAATGGGCGCAGCACAGGGATGGTGGGAGCCCCTCATAATGAGCACAGCACAGGGATGGGGGGAGCCCCTCATAATGGGCACAGCACAGGGATGGGGGGAGCTCCTCATAATGGGCACAGCACAGGGATGGTGGGAGCCCTTCATAATGGGCACAGCACAGGGATGGGGGGAGCTCTTCATAAGGGGCACAGCACAGGGATGGTGGGAGCCCCTCATAATGGGCACAGCACAGGGATGGGGGGAGCCCCTCATAAGGAGCACAGCACAGGAATGGTGGGAGCCCCTCATACTGGGCACAGCACAGGGATTGGGGGGCCCTCATAATGAGCACAGCACAGGGATGGGGGGGGGCCTCATAATGAGCACAGCACAGGGATGGTGGGAGCCCCTCATAATGATAAATTCATCATAACGAACGTTCGTAATTATTGCGATAAATTTACGAACCTAACAAAAATTCGTATTTCGTACGACTCCAAATTGAATTTCGGACACGGATTATGAAATAGGAATGAACAGCTAATACGGAACGGAACAAATTTATTGACGGCGCACATGTCTATTAGACATTAGACATATATTCCAGAATACATGTGGTTAAAAAAACTTGTTCAAACAGATGCAAATTAATTGAACAGGTGTTCCAAAGTCCATAAAAAATATTGGTGCTCCGATAACTCATATAATCTATTTGCATAGAGTTAATATTCCAGATTCCCGAGTGCGAGATATAGATGAAATCCAAAATGCATCACCACCGTGCTCCAAACAAACGATTGGCCGCTCTCCAGACACATTGATCCCACTAATGCCCCGTACACACGGTCGGAAATTCCGACCACAAAATCCGTCGGATTTTTTCAGACGGATTTTGTCCGACACTAGTGTTGCATACACACGGTCGGACAAAGTTGTCGGAAAATCCGATCATTCCGAACGTGGTGACGTTCGTTGCGTACGACGGGACTACGTAGAGGCTAGTAGCCAATAGCTTTGGTCTTGTAATGTGATCTGAGCATGCGTGGCACTTTGTCCGTCGGAATTCGCTACACGCGATCGGAAAAAGTCCGATAGGACTTTGTTGTCGGAAAATTTGAGAGCAGGATCCGATGGAGCCCACACACGGTCGGAATTTCCGACAACATGGTCCGATAAGACATTTTCCGTCGGAAAATCCAACCGTGTGTACGGGGCATAAGAGATCATATACACATATAAATCAAGGTTATAAAGGTTTTGGCTTCAAAAATAATAATAATTAGGTCATGATATTGTATAATAATGCAAATAATAAAAATAATAATGTAATATACAGTATATAATATTAATATATTAGTAGTAGTATTAAAAATAGTAATCATAAGGTCATGATATTGTAGAATGACATGAATTGATACATTATTATTATTATTATTATTATTATTATTCATAATAATAATAATATTATTATAATTATTATTATTATTATTATTATTATTATTATTATTATGTCATGGTATTGTACAATGATGCTAAGGATAGTAATAATAAAATGTAATGTATAATATTGTATTGTACAATAACACTGATAACAATATAGAATAATATTATTGGTACATTATTATTATTATTATTATTATTATTATTATTAATAATAATAATCAGGTCATGGTATTGTACAACAACACCAATGATAGTAATAGTAATAATACTAATGCTAATATTTAGGTCATAGTATTGTACACTAACACTGATAACTATATATAAATAATAATATTGGTACATTATTATTATTATTATTATTTATTTTTTTATTTATTTTTATGTCATGATATTGTACAATAATTCCAATAATAGTAATAATAATATTTAAGACTGTACAATATTGTATTGCATAACAACACTGGTAACAATATAGAATAATATTATTGGTACATTATTATTATTATTATTAATAACACAATGATAGTAATAGTAATAATACTAATGATAATTTTTAGGTCATAGTATTGTACAAAAACACTGATAACTATATATAAATAATAATATTGGTACATTATTATTATTATTATTATTTATATCATGGTATTGTACAATAAGGGCAATGACAGTAATACTAATATTTAAGATTGTACAACATTGTATTGTACAATAACACTGGTAACAATATAGAATGATATTATTGGTACATTATTAATAATAATAATAATAATAATAATCAGGTCATGGTATTGTACAACAAAACCAATGATAGTAATAGTAATAATACTAATGATAATATTTAGGTCATAGTATTGTACACTAACACTGATTATAATGGGCACAGCACAGGGATGGTGGGAGCCCCTCATAATGGGCACAGCACAGGGATGGTGGGGGGCCCTCATAATGGGCACAGCACAGGGATGGGGGGAGCCCCTCATAATGGGCACAGCACAGGGATGGTGGGGGGCCCTCATAATGAGCACAGCACAGGGATGGTGGGGGGCCCTCATAATGGGCACAGCACAGGGATGGGGGGAGCCCCTCATAATGAGCACAGCACAGGGATGGTGGGAGTCCCTCATAATGAGCACAGCACAGGGATGGTGAGAGACCCTCATAATGGGCACAGCACAGGGATGGTGGGAGACCCTCATAATGGGCACAGCACAGGGATGGTGGGAGACCCTCATAATGGGCACAGCACAGGGATGGTGGGAGTCCCTCATAATGGGCACAGCACAGGGATGGTGGGAGACCTCATAATGGGAATAGCACAGGGATGGTGGGAGTCCCTCATAATGGGCACAGCACAGGGATGGTGGGAGCCCTCATAATGGGCACAGCACAGGGATGGTGGGAGTCCCTCTTAATGGGCAATGGTGGGAGCCCCTCATAATGGGCACAGCACAGGGATGGTGGGAGTCCCTCATAATGGGCACAACACAGGGATGGTGGGAGCCCCTCATAATGGGCACAGCACAGGGATGGTGGGAGTCCCTCTTAATGGGCAATGGTGGGAGCCCCTCATAATGGGCACAGCACAGGGATGGTGGGAGTCCCTCATAATGGGCACAGCACAGGGATGGTGGGAGCCCCTCATAATGGGAACAGCACAGGGATGGTGGGAGCCCCTCATAATGGGCACAGCACAGGGATGGTGGGAGTCCCTCTTAATGGGCAATGGTGGGAGCCCCTCATAATGGGCACAGCACAGGGATGGTGGGAGTCCCTCATAATGGGCACAACACAGGGATGGTGGGGAGCCCCTCATAATGGGCACAGCACAGGGATGGTGGGAGTCCCTCTTAATGGGCAATGGTGGGAGCCCCTCATAATGGGCACAGCACAGGGATGGTGGGAGTCCCTCATAATGGGCACAGCACTGTGATCATGGTATTAATCAGATAATAGTATTGATACTAATGTTCAGGTCATGGTATTGTTCAATTACTCAGATAAGAATATAGAGATAATACTAATAATATTCAGGTCATGGTATTGTACAATAACACTAATAACAATTAATAAATAATAATATCGGTACATTATTATTAGTAGTAGTAGTAATAATATTATTCATCATTTTTAGGTCATGGTATTGTACAATATTGCATATAATATTATGCAGATAATAATGTTCATACACAAATAATTATAATAATACAAATATTTAGATCATATTAATGATCACAATAATCAGATAATAATATTGATACTAATGTTCAGGTCATGGTAATGTTGAATTACTCAGATAATAATATAGAGATACTACTAAAAATATTCAGGTCATGGTATTGTACAATAATGCAAATAATAGTGTACAAATAATAATATTCATACATTCAGCTTTTAAAAGGTAGTGAAAACTTAAACTGGTAAGTTATGGATATAATATATCTGAGCATGACCAGTACTGTGAGATGAAGTGAATACATTTTAGTAATCTTATTATGAAATCTATTCTGTGTGTTTTATTGTAAAGCTAGAACTGCTCTCCTGACAAATTCTGCAGTCTTCTATTTGACCACTAGATGTCACTGGCACCCATTATAAATGTTGTAGATCCCAAATCCATCCCAATCCCAATCCATCTCCCTATTAGATTGATAACATTTTGCTATTTTTGTTTAGTTTCTGACATGATCCCCTCGCTCAGCAATACTCTCTCCCAATAACCAGGGGAAAGGTTTAAAGGATAACCAAATAATTCATGAATTGCTCTAACTGTGGCGGCTTCTTGCCAGTAGAGAATTAGAAATGAATACATTAATTATACATTATAAATATAAATGTATTGATACTGTCACATAGGAATAACATTGGAAAGCATTTGAAATAACATAAAATTATTAAAAGAATCAAAGTTACATAGGAATAAAAATAATAATAATAATAAATAAACAAATAAAATACTATACTGAAATGGTTAAAATTTTTATACATTTATAAATATATACTTAAAAGAATATGGTGAATTAGAAATGAATAAATTAAGCATTCATTAATGAATCTGAATGTATTGCTCCAATAATTATTGCATAGGAAAAAAAGAAAAAGAAAAAAAATATATATATATATTTTTTTATTATATATATATATTTTTTTTTTGTTTTTATATATATATATATATATATATATATATATATATATATATATATATATATATATATATATATATATATATATATATATATTATATATATATATATATATATATTTTTTATATATATATATATATATATATATATATATATATATATATATATATATATATATATATATTATTTTTTTTATTATATACATATATATATATATATATATATATATATATATATATATATATATATATATATATACACACACACATATTTTTTTTAATTTATATATATAAACAAACACACACTATATTACCAAAAATATTGGGACACCTGCCTTTACACGCACATGAACTTTAATGGCACCCCAGTCTTAGTCCGTAGGGTTCAATATTGAGTTGGCCCACCCTTTGCAGCTATAACAGCTTCAACTTTTCTGGGAAGGCCGTCCACAAGGTTTAGGAGTGTGTCTTTGGGAATGTGTGACCATTCTTCCAGAAGCGCATTTGTGAGATCAGGCACTGATGTTGGATGGGAAGGCCATACTTCTCTTTAAAACCTATAATAATATAAAACTATGATTATATATTATGTTACAAATTAAGAAATCAATTATAATATATAATATAATATAATTAATAAATAAATATAAACCTACTAATAAAATCAATACAATGGAATAATATATATATATATATATATATATATATATATATATATATATATATATATATATATATAGTATACAGTGGAACCTTGGATTACAAGCATAATCCATTCCAGGAGGATGCTTGTAATCCAAAGCACTCACATATCAAAGTGAGTTTCCCATAGAAGTCAATGGAAACGAGGATAATTAGTTCCGCACTTACTTCTATTGCATGCAATACCACATGTGGCCAGAGGTAGGGGGGGTGCGGGAGAGCCTTGGAAATACTCCGGGACAGCTCAGCTGATCTTGGAAACCCTCGGAAACACTCGGGAACTGAGTACTTCCAGGTATTTCCGAATGGCTCCGAACCGTTCCGAGCACCCCCGCACCTCTGACCAAATGTGGTACTGCACACCCCATTAGCTTGACTTCTGCTCGTTTTGCGAGACAACACTCGCAAACCGAGTCAGATTTTTTTTTTTAAAAAAGTTGCTCGTCTTTTTAAAACGCTCGTTAACCACGTTACTTGTTAACCAAGGTTCCACTGTATATTAGATAAATGTTTAAATATATAGAAGACATAAATATAAATTTGCTAGCAATAAGGGATGGCTAGTAGGACATTTCGCACTGTTAGCGCCCTGCCGTTAGCACCTCGCTAGCACCCAAAAAGCACTGCAAAATCGAGTGGTGCTTTTTGGCTGCTAGTGGGGCGCTTTTAACCCCCCCCCCCGCTAGCAGCCGAAGAAGGGGTTAAAATCGCCTGTGGGCTTTGGAAGCGCTGCCCATTCATTTCAATGGGCAGGGGCGTTTTGGGAGCGCTGTATACAAACTGCCCCGAAGATGCTGCTTACAGGACTTTTCCTAACGTCCCGCAAACGCACCGCCCCGGGGGGGGAGGAGTCACACTGGAATAATTGGTAGGCCTGAAAATAAACCTCAGTGTGGAACTGGCCTATAACATGATAGAAATATACTGTATATATCTATAAGACAATGGATGTTACATAAGAAGAAAAGATTCTGGAAATATCATGTATGAAATGAAGTTCATGAAAATATATAAAAAGAAACGTCAGTATAAAATCGCAGAGCAATTACAGGCCACAGCGGAAAGATGGGTGCGGCAACGCAAGGAAGTTGCTGGCTCGCTGGTTGTCACGTTCATCCGTTGGCTTCACTGCCTAATGAGTAAAAGCCTCGTACACACGATCGGACTTTCCACCAACAAAACCGTGGAATTTTGTCCGAAGGGCGTTGGCCTAAACTTGTCTTGCGTACACACGGCCACACAAATGTTGGCCAACAATTCCGAACGAAGTGACGTACTACGTGTTTTTTCAGCTCTTTAGCGCCACCCTTTGGGCTCCTTCTGCTAATTTCGTGTTAGTAGAAGTTTGGTGAGTGTGGATTCGCGCTTTTCATTTCGCGTTTTTCGTCTATCGCTTTTCATTTCGCGCTTTTCTGTTCGTTTCTGAACGGCCGTTCGTCAACCAGCCATGTTGCGGAATCGGAGGAGATAACGTGTTATTTATTATTGGCCTTGGAGTTCTTGCTTTGACCCAAGTCCAGTCCAGGAACAGGAGGAGGAGGATTTATTGGACCAAAAATTGGTTACTTTTATTAATCGTGACCAATTATTTCATATGCCTTTGCTGCGGGAGCTCCAGGAGAATAATCCAGAAGATTTTTGGAATTATCTCCGGATGATATTATTTTTTTGGTTGAATAATAATGATTTGATTTGTTATATTTTCTATATTTTTGGATGCATAGAATGCACTTTTTGGTTAAGTTCTATTGGCAGATAGCATGTCTAATATTATTTGTTTTCTTTTTTTTAATGCACAATAAAATAAAATTGTGTAGAATAATACTTGGCTGTGTGTTTTACTTCAAATGACAGTTTGGGAGTAGCAGTTATATTTTATAAAATACAATGTAAAATTAACAAGGGACACCAACATAGTTGTATCTTTGATATTAAAAACTACAGGATAATGGTGTGTGGTAACTTGCCCAAAAAAAAAAAAAAAAAAACAGGATTATCTAATATCTTAACATTATACAGAGTATTTATCATTTTCTTTTATTGAAATTGCGAAAAACTGAAGTCTATTATAATCTTGTCTTGCAACTTCAATATTATTCTCTTATTATTGTCTAAATAATCTGTAGTTGTTGATATTCAATGTTTTTTTTTAAATAAAAACTTTTGAACGAGAAAAGAAAAAAAAAGCATAATTCTTGATATCACTAGAAAAAAAAAAGCCTTTGAAAATTAGTTTGCAATAACTCCATCAGTATCACCAGCAAAGCAGCTTCATTATTATCCCGTTATAGAAAGAAGAGAATTGAGCGCTGCATTTCCAGATTTCATAATTTGCCGCGTCACGAATGTTAATTCTCCAATACAAACGCTAGTTTACAAGACCGACCGCTTCCGCCTCGTCCTTGCTTCCGAGCATGCGTGTTCGTACTTTCGACTTTTGTCCGACAGACTTGTGTATACATGCTCGGAAAATCCGACAACAGACATTTGTCTGCGGAAAATTAGAAAACCTGCCATCCAACATTTGTCCGCTGAAAATCTGACAACAATTGTCCGATGGGGCGTACACACGGTCGGATTTACCGCCAACAGCCTGACATCACACAATTTTCCATTGGAAAGTCCGATCGTGTAGCTTAAGTGAGCAGAAAGCGGCATGAAAACTTGGATCTCTGGCTACAATGGCTGAATTGTTGGTTGTGGCCGGTGACCGATTATTTTGGTGAAACCGAGGGAGGAGTATGACAGCCAGGGGAGCAGCCAGCATGGGCCCCTCTTATGTCTCTATCGGGTCATCTTTGCTTAAATCAGAAAACGGAAGGGCCCATTATACCCCCCCCCCCCCCCGGCCAGCCTCGCCGGTGACCCTCTTGTCCTCCATCGGAGCTCAGGCCCAATAAATATATTGATAAATACATACGTATCTATTGATGATCTGTCGGGGGCAGATAATTATACAGGTAATATGTGAGCGGATTCTGCGATTTGCAGCTGGGAACTTTATTATCCTGAGACACATTGTAAAATGCTGACCGTCACCAGAACACATATTAATTAGATGTAATGACCGAGCGCTCCTCCATTCTTAATTGGAATTCATACACTCCCCACCCCCACACACTGAGATTATTAACTCCCCACACTTATTGCCAACCAGATAATTGGATCCTTTTATATGTAAAATACGTTGTATAATATACACTGCAGAGAGAGGCCCAAGACATATATATATATATATATATATATATATATATATATATATATATATATATATATAAAATAAAAATAAAATTATTAGTAATTTATTAGTAATTATATAGTAATAATATAATAATATAATAATTAATAATGATAATCAGTATAAAATAAAAATAATTTATTATATATATATATATATATATATATATATATATATATATATATGATTATCATTATTAATTATGATATTATTACTATATAATTATAATAATAATAAACACAATAATATATATTTACTGTATATACTGTATATACTATATATATATATATATATATATATATATATATATATATATATATATTATTATTTTATACTGATTATCATTATTAATTATTATATTATTACTATATAATTATAATAATAATTATAACAACACATCTCCTTATTTTTATTGCATTTGGACGTTTTATCATTTCATTATTTCTTTTGGAAGAATGTTTTTGTATCCTGAACCCTGCACTCTGTACGTAACACACTCTGGAACTCAACACTCTGTACATAGCACACTCCTGAACCCTGCACTCTGTACATAACGCTCTCTTGAACTCCACACTCTGTACGTAACGCTCTCCTGAACTCCACACTCTGTACATAGAGCACTCCTGAACTCCACACTCTGTACATAGAGCACTCCTGAACTCCACATTCTGTACATAGAGCACTCCTGAACTCCACACTCTGTACATAGAGCACTCCTGAACTCCACATTCTGTACGTAACGCTCTCCTGAACTCCACACTCTGTACATAGAGCACTCCTGAACTCCACATTCTGTACGTAACGCTCTCCTGAACTCCACATTCTGTACATAGAGCACTCCTGAACTCCACATTCTGTACATAGAGCACTCCTGAACTCCACATTCTGTACATAGAGCACTCCTGAACTCCACATTCTGTACGTAACGCTCTCCTGAACTCCACACTCTGTACATAGAGCACTCCTGAACTCCACATTCTGTACGTAACGCTCTCCTGAACTCCACATTCTGTACATAGAGCACTCCTGAACTCCACATTCTGTACATAGAGCACTCCTGAACTCCACATTCTGTACGTAACGCTCTCCTGAACTCCACACTCTGTACGTAACGCTCTCCTGAACTCCACACTCTGTACATAGAGCACTCCTGAACTCCACATTCTGTACATAGAGCACTCCTGAACTCCACATTCTGTACATAGAGCACTCCTGAACTCCACATTCTGTACATAGAGTACTCCTGAACTCCACATTCTGTACATAGCGCACGCCTGAACTCTTTACTCTGTACATAACACACTCCTGAAAGTGGTTGTAAACCACTCCTAAACCCTGCACTCTGTAAGTAACCCACTCCTGGACCCTGCATTATGTACGTAGTGCACTCCTGAACTCTGTGCACCATTAAACATAGCCTTACAGATAGAACTGGCCCCTTGAGGGCAACCATACTACTGATTAGGGACGAGCCCGGTGTTCGATTCCAACCCATGTTCAAATTGAACATCGGCCATTCGTCCGTTCGTCGAAACCAGAACTTTCAACTTTCGCATCAAATTCGTGTGATACGAATGGCCCACAATGCACTGCGCCAGTCGCAGTGCATTGCTGGCTGATGATTGGCCAAGCATGCACTGTGACCCCCGCATGCTTGGCCAATCACAGCGCCAGCAGCGAGGAGAGCCATAATTGGCCACAGGCAGGATGCCTGTGGCCAATTATAGCTCAGGGGGTTTAGTACACGCCCCACACTATATAAGGCCGTCAGTGCGGCAGCCTTGTGTAGTGTTGTGCAGAGTTCATAGAGAGCAGGATAGGCAGGGACAGTGTCAGCTGTGCTTTATACTTCTTTAGATAGCGCTGTTACAGTGAGTGTAGTTTTCAGGGAGAGAGCAGGATAGGCAGGGACAGTGTCAGCTTTGCTTTGCTTCCTAACCTAGCGCTGTTACAGTGGGTGTAGTGTGCCTCCTGCACAGCATACACCTGAATCTACCCCCTCATTGCTGGTGTTGTGTAGTTGATTTGTGCAACACAGGCATCTGCCTAATATTCAGTCAGTGTAGTGTGATTTTCATCCATATTGCCAGGACAAGACATTACATTAAAGCCGCAAGCAGTTTTAACCGCTTAAGGACCGCCTCCTGCATATTTACGTCGGCAGAATGGCACGGCTGGGCACATCAACGTACAGGTAGGTTGTACTTTAAGAGCCCAGCCGTGACCCGGCCCTGAGCTCCGTGACCGCGGCCTCAGGACCAGCGGACCCGATTGCCGCTGGTGTCCCGCAATCGGGTCACAGAGCTGAAGAACGGGGAGAGGTAAGTGTAAACAAACCTCTCCCGGCGCTTCCTAGTGACACTGTCACTGATCGTCTGTTCCCTGTCATAGGGAAAGACGATCAGTGACGTCACATGCAAAGCCACGCCCCCCTACAGTAAGAAAACACACACAGGACATACTTAACTCCTCCCCGCCCCCTAGTGGTTAACTCCTTCACTGCCAGTGTCATTTACATAGGAATCAGTGCATTCAAATAGCACTGATTTCTATATAAATGACAATGGTCCCAAAAATGTGTCAAAAATGTCCGATGTGTCCACCATAATGTCGCAGTCACAATAAAAATCGCTGATCGCCGCCATTACTAGTAAAAAAAAAAATATTAATAAAAATGCTATAAAACTATCCCCTATTTTGTAAACGCTATAACTTTTGCGCAAACCAATCAATAATCGCTAATTGCGATTTTTTTTAACCAAAAATATGTAGAAGAATACGTATCGGCCTAAACTGAGGAAAAAAAATGTTTTTTTATATATTTTTTGGGGATATTTATTATAGCAAAAAGTAAAAAAATATTGCATTTTTTTCAAAATTGTCGCTCTATTTTTGTTTATAGCGCAAAAAATAAAAAACGCAGGAGGCGATCAAATACCACCAAAAGAAAGCTCTATTTGTGGGGAAAAAAGGACGCCAATTTTGTTTGGGAGCCACGTCGCACGACCGCGCAATTGTCAGTTAAAGCGACGCAGTGCCGAATCGCAAAAAGGGGCCTGGTCCTTTGGCTGCCAATTGGTCCGGGGGCTGAAGTGGTTAAAATGTTGACCTACAAACAATTAGAATATCCTCGGTTCAAAAGAAATTTGTTAATTTTCGATCTTGAAACAGAAATAGACTGTCGCATTCATACCAAAATCGAACGAGCGGTCTACCGGCTGGGTTTTTTTTATTCGATTTTCTCTCCATTGATGGGCAGCTTAACTCTTTCCTCCCCGGGAGGGCTGCGAGTTGGCTGATTACTGGTGGGATAATGAAAGGTCTGATGATGAATGGCCGCTCCTGGGCCTGCAGGGTCCTGTCTGGCTGGGGGGCCCCCCCTGGCTGTCTGCGCCGGCCCCTGTGTTTGGCTGCTGGAGATAAAGAGATGAAATGGTTGAGAAGCCATAAAAAGACAGATGTTCCTGGGGAGGGGAGGGGAGGAGGGGGGGTAATTCGGACAGGAGTGATCCCAGCCCCCAACCTGGGACTGCTTGTTTGGGTTATGGCTTTATACATCAGACCACCACAAACAAACAAAAGCATGTGGGAATGTGTGTCCTCACTATGTGGAGATGTGAATGTAGCCTAAAAGTGCATTGGTGTGTGTTGGCGAAAAATCCAGACATGCTGCAAAATTAATCAACGCAAACGCCAGCAAAAGCCTACCAACGCGTTTCGTCACAAAGCGCTGATCATAGTACAAAAATAAACGATGTTAGTATTTTGGCCCTGGATGTGGCGTAAACAGTAAAAATACACTTAACCACTTGCCGACTGCCTAACTGTCAGCAGCTAGATGCCATAACCCTGGTATTTTTTATTTTTTCATTAGGCGGCTGGCTTTCTGATAAAAGTGATCCCAGTGGACGATTCGCCGCAAGATCATTTTTTTTATATAAACGGTGGAAGAGGAGCACCCCTTCGGCATCGGTCGTTTTGGAGCCTACCAGAGCCATCCGTTAAGCCTGGAAAACGATCCGATGAGGCAGTTTGCTGGGTTGGGAGTCAAGTGAGGACAAGATGGCCACCAGTCAGCTCTATGCCCTTGGAGGAACGGAGCGACCTCCAATGTCACTTCCAGACCTCGGGCATAAACAAAGGATTTTTTTCCAAGCCTATATTTTTTTGCTCGAAAATTACTTAGGACCCCCAAATATTATACATATTTTTTTTTCAGACACCCTAGAAAATAGGGTTTAATGTCACACCATATTTGCGCAGCGGTCTTACAAACGCTATTTTTAAAAAAAAAAATACACTTTTTTAAATAAAAAAATAAGAAACAGTAAAGTTAGCCCAATTTTTTTCTAGATTGTGAAAGATAATGTTACGCCGAGTAAATTGATACCCAACATGTCACGCTTCAAAATTGCGTGTAATGGCGACAAACTTTGGCACTTTAAAATCTCCATAGGCGACATTTAAAAATGTCTACAGGTTACCAGTTTTGAGTTACATCTAACGACATGTGTGGTTTGGACACCTTTTTCATACGTGGGCGCAACTTACGTATGCCTTCGCTTCTGCGCGCAAAGCACGAAGGGACGGGGGCGCTTTAAATTTTTTATTTATTTTTTCTTATTTATTTTACTTCTTATTTTTTATTTTTTATTTTTACACTGTGGACCTCAGAGCTTACAATCAAATACATCTATAGAAGGAATCCATCAAAGATCTGCTTATATTTTCCCTTCCATGGTTCCTCCCTCCCCCACCTCATCAACATGCTAATAAAACTTTTCTGCTTTCAGTACTTATTTCAGATCCTGTGATGTCATCACTGGTTCTCTATGCAATGCATTTTTTTTTTTATATAAGCACATGATTAGAGCCTGGGACTCTAATAGGCTTCAAAAAAGGGCGGGCTCGAGGCGCAGAGCACTGTGCCCTGAGCCCACCCAGTTGTGTGACAATAGTGAATTAATATTCACTATTATCTTCCTGATTCTCCTCCCGGTCAATCAGGAAGTGGGTCCTGAGACCGGTCACATGATTGGCTGAGAGGAGGAGAGAGGAGACGCAGGGGAAGCCGACGTGAAGCACCAGGAGGAGGTGACACCGCCCGGAGAAAGCGTTGCCCGCGACCTAGATGGGGTAAGTGCGGGGATGGGACCGACTGCCACTGACCCGACAGGGGGAGGCTTTGGGTGGATTGTTTGCACACCCCCCCCCCCCCAAATAAAACTATACCACCAGCTGCCACTGGTGCTGTACATAGAAAAAAATCACAACATCCTCCCTCAGTACTCCACTCAAGAGCCGCCAGTCCTTGATATAAGGAGTGGGAGGAGTTATGCAAATATCAAAATGCCTTGATGTGCAATTTTGTTCGTTTTCGTTTTATTCATTTTGTTGTTTTTTTGTTTGTTTTTTTCGTTTTTCGGGTCATTCGTTATGATCGAAATTCGTAAATTCAAACATTCGTAAATTCAGGAATTCATAAATTCGAAAATTCGATAGATTGAAAGTGAAAATTCGGAAATTCGAAAATCCCAAAAATTTGAAAATAAGAACGAAAATCCGAAAATTCGAAAGAAATAACTAACTAATTAAATTATAGGTAAATTATTAAATAACTAACTATTAATAACTATTAAATTATAGGTATTGGAATTTCCTTTCAAATTTGACTATTAGTCAATGTAACGACGTAACGAATACGAATTTATAATTTATAACGAACGCCGCATCTAAACAAATGGAACGGAACAAATTAATAATAAATAATAATAACGTTTTTATTATTATTATTATTGTTAGTTTTTCGTTTTTCGGGTCATTCGTTATGATCGAAATTCGTAAATTCAAACATTCGTAAATGCAGGAATTCATAAATTCGAAAATTCGATAGATTGAAAGTGAAAATTCGGAAATTCGAAAATCCAAAAATTTTAAAAACCCGAAAATAAGGATGAAAATCCAAAAATTCGAAAGAAATAACTAACTATTAATAACTATTAAATTATAGGTATTGGAATTTCCTTTCAAATTTGACTATTAGTCAACGTAACGACGTAACGAATACGAATTTATAATTTATAACGAATGCCGCATCTAAACAAATGGAACGGAACAAATTAATAATAAATAATAATAACGTTTTTATTATTATTGTTATTTTTTATTATGCGCGTCCGTTATTTTGGATAATTCATAACTTCAGATAAATTCGTATTCGTTACATTCACTAACAGCCAAATCTGAAAGGAAATTCCAATACCTATAATTTAATAGTTAGTAATAGTTAGTAATAGTTAAAGGGGTTGTAAACCCTCGTGCATCCTATGCATTAAGGTGAAAAAAAACACCTGGCAGTCACCAACCCCCCAGCCATCCCCCCGTTTTACTTACCTGAGCCCCTTCATTCACTCGGCGGAGACGCGCTCTCCCTCTCTCCACAGGGTCCCAGCTCTTGATTGGATAGATTGATAGCAGTGCAGTCATTGGCTCCTGCTGCTGTCAATCAAATCCAATGACGCGGGCGCCGGGGTATGGTATTCGTGTCTATGGACGCCAAATGATGGACTCGGGAGCGCGCCCGCAAGGTAACCCCCCCCCCCCCGGGAGAACGTTTCTCCTAGGGGGTTATCTGATGTGGGGAGGAGCCGCGAGAGCTGCCGAGGGACCCCAGAAGAGGACAATCGGGGCCACTCTGTGAAAAACGAGCTGCATAGTGGAGGTAAGTATGATATGTTTGTTAATTTAAAAAAAAATATCCTTTACAATCATTTTAAGGTATTATTAATAAGTTATTATTTCAGATTTTTGAATTTTCAAGTTTTCGAAATCTCGGATTTTCGTTCTAATTTTTGGATTTTCGTTCTTATTTTCAGAATTTTCGAATTTTCAAATTTTCAAATTTTCCGAATTTTCGGATTCAGAATTTCCAATTTTCCGAATGTACGAATTTTTGAATTTCCAGATTTTCAGAATTTTCTAATTTCTAGACATGTGCGAATCGGAAATTCGTATGAATCGGAAATTCGTATGAATTTTTCGAAATTCGTACATTCGTACGAATCCGAATTACTAATTTTTTACGAATAAGAATTCTGTACGAAATACGAAATTTCATTTACGAATTTCGGATCCAAATTATCTGAATCCAAACTACCAAATGACGAATTTCAACTAATATGAAAGAAATTATAGCGGATATAACGAAGGATTCGAATGAATAAGAGATTCAGTATATCGAATCATTTCGAATCGTTACGAATATCGACACCCTACGAATAATAACGAATTATCCGAAAACGTATTAACGTTACATAACACAAGTCTATTGTTCCGTTTCGTATAAAAAAAAATCGTAATTCGTAATTCGTGTACGAAATTTAATTCGGATTAGTACAAAAAACTAATTTCGTACGAATCGTTACGAATCGTTACGAATATCGACACTCTGCGAATAATAACGAATTATCTGAAAGCGTATTAACGTTACATAACTCAAGTCTATTGTTCACCAATCACTCAGAGGAAGTACGAAAAATACAAAATTTCGTATTCGTAAAACCAAATTTCGTATTTCGTACTTCCTCTGGGTGATTGGTGAACAATAGACAACAAACTTGTGTTATGTAACGTTAATACGTTTTCGGATAATTCGTTATTATTCGTAGAGATATTCGTAACGATTCGTAACGATTTGTAACGATTCGTACGAAATTCGTATTTCGTACGAATCCAAATTAATTTTCGTACACGAATTACGAATTACGAATTTTTTTTATACGAAACGGAACGAAACAAAACAAATTTTTTGACGGCTCCCATGTCTACTAATTTCTGGATTTTCTAATTTCGGCTTTACGAATTTACGAATTTTCGAATATTCTAATTGAAGAATATTCGGAAAAATTTGTTAAAAGGGTTTTGGTTAATTCGGATATTTCCGAATGAACAAATTAGTTGAAATTCTAATTCGGAACAAAACGAAATTGCACGTGTCTAAGGTGCAGGTCTGCAGGAGCGGGAACGTTCCTAGGCAGGCTGTGTTTGCAATGTAGACCACCCACATCTGTCGCTGAGCCTCCATGATTGAAAGAACTGTGATCCAATAAATGAAAGGGGCGGGGCCAGGGACAGTCAGGCTGGGGATGAAAGCGCTAGTCTGACTTGCTGCAGCTTCTAATGTACATTGTGAGAAGCCAGAGGCGGCTCTAGGCTTTGTGAGGCCTTAGGCAAATCTTAGACATGAGTCCCCACTCACTCCCATAATGGGAAAAATAATTAAAGCAATAGAAATTAACTGTATAAATTGCATGATATTCCCTTCAACTGTAACACACACATCAGGCGCATTAGGCGGCCGTGAGGCCCCTAGGAGTGCGAGGCCTTAGGCGACCGCATAATTTGCCTAATTAGAGAGCCGCCTCTGTGAGAAGCTCACAGTGTGCAGTGAAATCAGAGTTAGCAATGTCAGTCCAGGAGGGGAGCCGGTACAATTGAAGAAAAATCTCACGTTTGTTTTACATATAATGACCCCCCTGATGTGTCTGACACTCCATCACTTCCATAGATCTCATCATTGGCCGATCGTGTCCGCCCCCAGCTGTCAGACTCTGTATGCTGCTCCCCCTTCCATCACCCGATGCGTTTTACCATTATTGGCCGCCTGTCTCTCTTCATGTTGTTATCTGTCCGTCAAATGTGACATTACCTCCCGCCGCCCGTCACTCACAAACCCCCGTCTGAGGAAGATTGGCGTAGAGGACTGATCAGATGATCGATTCTTAGTGGGATATACTTGTCCTTGCTTTGTGCGCTGGGATGGACGCTCGCCGTTCACACACCGTACATGTACGCTAAACGAGAAGACCGCTGGGGCCCACCGGCCGCAGGGATAACGCTCAGGATGAACGTCTTCCCCAGAAAAAAAAAAAACCTTTCTGGGCTATGTTCATGCTCTGAGCGTGTCAGGAACGCATGCAAATTAGCACGCTTTCCCAACACGCACAAAAACGCACTGCCCTTTGGCAGACGCATAGCGGTGCCAGTTCGACGCTATGAGTCAGGGATTCTTTAACGTCATTGAGATGAATGGGCAATGCACAAGAATGCACGGAAATGCGTGCACGTTCTGCCGCACCTGCATGGCATGAACTGAAACTTCCACTGTCAGCGATTACAATCGATATGTTGCTACATTTTTGTGAAAGGGACGCCCACTTCTGATCATTTTAGTAGAGTAGATGGAAAAGCCATCTGGCCAAGCTGGCTGTACACTATGTATTGCGGGCCACATCGGTAGCAGTATTTGCCCTCAAAGGGCCAGTTGTATCTTGGGTGCGCTGTGTACAGAGTGCAGGGTTCAGGATCACACTAAATACAGAGTGCAGGGTTCAGGATTACGCTATGTACAGAGTGCAGAGTTCAGTACATACAAAATGGCAGAGTTCAGGAGTGCATTACATACCGAGTGCACAGTTCAGGGGTGCACTACATACAGACTGCAGAGTTCAGGAGTGCGCTACATACAGAGTGCAGAGTTCAGGATTACACTACATACAGAGTGCAGAGTTCATAATGTACAGAGTGCAGAATCACGCTACATACAGAGTGCAGATTTCAGGATCACGCTACGTACAGAGTTCAGGAGTGTGTTACATACAGAGTGCAGAGTTGAGGATTACGCTAAGTACAGAATGCAGAGTTCAGGAGTGCGTTACATGCAGACTGCAGAGTTCAGGATCACGCTACGTACAGAGTTCAGGAGGGAATTATATTCAGAGTGCAGAGTTGAGGATTATGCGATATATAGAGTGCAGAGTTTACGATTACGCTACGTACAGAATGCAGAGTTCAGGAGTGCAATGCATTACATACAGAGTGCAGAGTTCAGGGGTGCACTACATACAGATTGCAGAGTTCAGGATTACTCTACATATAGAGTGCAGAGTTCAGGAGTGTCTTACACACAGAGTTCAGGAATACATACGTACAGAGTGCAGAGTTCAGGAGTGCGTTATGTACAGAGCGCAGAGTTTGGGAGTGCGTTACATACAGAGTGCAGAGTTCAGGATTACGTTACGTACAGAGTGCAGCGTTCAGGAGTGCGTTAGATACAGGTTGCAATGTTCAGGAGTGCGTTACATACAGAGTGCAGAGTTCAAGGGTGCACTACTTACAGAGTGTAGAGTTCAGGAGTGTGCTACATATAGTTACATAGTAAGGTTGAATAAAGACACCAGTTCATCCTGAGTGAGTGTCTACAATTGTCCCTATCCCTGTACATTGCACACTCACATCGGTCCCTACCCTCAAGGAGCCCACAATCCACAGTCCCCATTCATATAGCAGGGCCAATTTTGGACAGAAGCCCATTAACTTACCAGCATGGCTTTGGAGTGTTGGAGGAAACTGGAGTACCTGGAGGAAACCCACACAGGCACAGGGAGAACATGCAAACTCCAGGCAGGTAGTGTCGTGTTGGGATTCGAACCAGCGACCCTTTTTACTGCTAGGCGAGAGTGCTACCCACTACACGACTGTTCCACACATACAGAGTGCAGAGTTCAGGGGTGTGTTATGTACAGAGTGCAGAGTTCAGGGGTGCGTTATATATAGAGTACAGAGTTCAGGAGTGTGTTACATACAGAGTGCAGAGTTCAGGGGTGCGTTATGTACAGAGTGAAGTGTTCAGGGGTGCGCTACTTATAGAGTGTAGGGTTCAGGATTATACCATGTACAGAGTGTAGAGTTCAAGAGTTGCGTTACATACAGAGTTCAGAGTTCAGGGGTGCATTATGTACAAAGTGCAGAGTTCAGGGGTGCGCTACTTATAGAGTGTAGGGTTCAGGATTGCATCATGTACAGAGTGAAGAGTTCAGGGATGCATTATGTACAGAGTTCAGGGGTGCGTTACTTACAGAGTGTAGGGTTCATGATTACGTTATGTACAGAATGCAAAGTTCAGGGGTGTGCTACGTACTGAGTGCAGAGTTCAGTGGTGCACTACTTACAGAGTGTAGGGTTCAGGATTACACTATGTACAGAGTGCAGAGTTCAGTGGTGCACTACTTACAGAGTGCAGGGTCCAGGATTACGCTGCCTACAGAGTGAAGACTTCAGGGGTGTGCTATGTACAGAGTGCAGAGATTAGGCTTGTGCTATGTACTATGATTGTTAGGTTTAGGATTACACTACATACAGAGTGCAGAGTTCAGGAGTGAGCTACATACAGAGTGCAGAGTTCCGGGGTGCGCTATGCACCCCTCTCCCAAAAGCTTTCTCACATCTCTGTCTTCTACCTGGCCTGGCTCTAGTACCTCCCTGTGTAGGTGGCTCTAGTACCTCCCTGTGTAGGTGGCTCTAGTACCTCCCTGTGTAGGCGGTTCTAGCATAGCTCCAAACTGTCCCTCATTTCAAGCAATGTCCCTGTGTCCCTCTTTCCTCCTCATTTGTCCCTCATTTTGGTCTGATCTATATAGATGTATATAAAATGCACTTTTTATCTATCAAAAAGTGTTTCCCAGCGCTAAACCTTTTATCTTATAAATTGCTGCATTTGTAAATTCCAAAAGCCAATATAAAGGAATAGTAGTGGTAAAAAAAGCACTTGTGAGTTTAACCAAATTATTTATTTTGTACAATTCTCCTTTAAGGGGGCATGGTAGGGGGTGTGTCCTATGCCTCCATACTTTTGCTGATAGGTGTCCCTCATTCCCTTCTCAAAAAGTTGAGAGGTATGCTCTAGTACCTCCCCGTGTAGGCGGCTCTAGAAGCTCTCTGTGTAGGCAGATCTAGTATCTCCCTATGTAGGCGGCTCTAGTATCTCCCTATGTAGGCGGATCTAGTACCTCCCTGTGTAGGCAGCTCTAGTACCTCCCCGTGTAGGTGGATCTAGTACCTCCCTGTGTAGGCGTCTCTAGTACCTCCCCGTGTAGGCGGCTCTAGTACTTCCCTGTGTAGGCAGCTCTAGTACCTCCCCGTGTAGGCGGCTCTAGTACCTCCCCGTGTAGGCGTCTCTAGTACCTCCCCGTGTAGGCGGCTCTAGTACTTCCCTGTGTAGGCAGCTCTAGTACCTCCCCGTGTAGGCGGCTCTAGTACCTCCCCGTGTAGGCGTCTCTAGTACCTCCCCGTGTAGGCGGCTCTAGTACTTCCCTGTGTAGGCAGCTCTAGTACCTCCCCGTGTAGGTGGCTCTAGTACTTCCCTGTGTAGGCAGCTCTAGTACCTCCCCGTGTAGGCGGCTCTAGTACCTCCCCGTGTAGGCGGCTCTAGCACCTCCCCGTGTATGTGGCTCTAATACCTCCCCATGTAGGCGGCTCTAGTACCTCCCTGTGTAGGTGGCTCTAGTACCTCCCCGGGTAGGCGGCACTAGTACCTCCCCGTGTAGGCGGCTCTAGAAGCTCTCTGTGTAGGCAGATCTAGTATCTCCCTATGTAGGCGGCTCTAGTATCTCCCTATGTAGGCAGATCTAGTACCTCCCTGTGTAGGCAGCTCTAGTACCTCCCCGTGTAGGTGGATCTAGTACCTCCCTGTGTAGGCGTCTCTAGTACCTCCCCGTGTAGGCGGCTCTAGTACTTCCCTGTGTAGGCAGCTCTAGTACCTCCCTGTGTAGGCGGCTCTAGTACTTCCCTGTGTAGGCAGCTCTAGTACCTCCCCGTGTAGGCGGCTCTAGTACCTCCCCGTGTAGGCGTCTCTAGTACCTCCCCGTGTAGGCGGCTCTAGTACTTCCCTGTGTAGGCAGCTCTAGTACCTCCCCATGTAGGCGGCTCTAGTACTTCCCTGTGTAGGCAGCTCTAGTACCTCCCCGTGTAGGCGGCTCTAGTACCTCCCCGTGTAGGCGGCTCTAGCACCTCCCCGTGTATGTGGCTCTAATACCTCCCCATATAGGCGGCTCTAGTACCTCCCTGTGTAGGTGGCTCTAGTACCTCCCCGGGTAGGCGGCTCTAGTACCTCCCCGTGTAGGCGGCTCTAGTACCTCCCCATGTAGGCTGGTCTAGTACCTTCCTGTGTAGGCGTCTCTAGTACCTCCCTGTGTAGGCAGCTCTAGTACCTCCCTGTGTAGGCAGCTCTAGTACCTCCCCGTGTAGGCGGCTCTAGTACCTCCCTGTGTAGGCAGCTCTAGTACCTCCCAGTGTAGGCGGATCTAGTATCTCCCTATGTAGGCAGCTCTAGTACCTCCCTGTGTAGGCGGCTCTAGTACCTCCCTGTGTAGGCAGCTCTAGTACCTCCCAGTGTAGGCGGATCTAGTATCTCCCTATGTAGGCAGCTCTAGTACCTCCCTGTGTAGGCGGCTCTAGTACCTCCCTGTGTAGGCGGCTCTAGTACCTCCCCGTATAGGCTGGTTTAGTACCTCCCTGTGTAGGCGGCTCTAGTACCTCCCTTTACCTCGCCTTCACAGATTCTGAAGATCTGTCCCCGAGTGTGTGTAGGGATCTGTTGGATCTGGGAGCCGCTGAGAGCAAAGCCGTCATTTGTAAACGCAGAAAGCTTCTGTGTAACAGTAACATCGGGGAGTGGGAGCACAGGGGAAAATTTGCCACATTCCAGTTGCAAAACTGGGTGCGAGGGCCACTGTGTGCGACAAATTCAGCCTGCAGCCCTTGTGTTTGACATATGCGATGTGGATGGAAAGCCATCAGGCCAAGCTGGCCATACACTATGCAATTAGATTGGACTATCTCCATACAATCATCTACAGATTTACCAAACTAATGTAATATGAGAACAAACTTGCACAAGCCTTTTTATTTTTAGCCAATCAGGGAGGCCCTTTGCATTACATGGTTGCTGGTAGATATGGAGAAGATTGTACAATCAGATTGTATGGTGTATGGTCACATTAGGATTTCACTTGAACTCCAGGCACACATAACAGACACAAATTAATACAACTCTAATCATTGTAAGTGTCTGAATGTGATCTGTTATCGGTCTATTGCAATCCCAGTAGAGCAGAGCTCAGACTGGGGAAGGGAGAAGCAGCACAAGCGGCCAATCAGTTCATGTGCTGACAAGGGGCATGCAGATAAAAGGAGAGAGCAGAGTGACACCGAGGTGAGCTCATTACTGTGCCGCTCCTTCCTTCACAGTCCAATCACAGGCTGGGGGTGGGCCCAGGACTACCTGGGCTCAGAGGATGGGAATGGCACTGGCCATCAGACTGCCTATAGGCAGAAAATAGTACTGCAGAGGAAATCTCTGGATTGAAGGTGAATATCGCAACAAATGCTGGTTTTGCTATTTTATTTACCGGGCTCAGTTCTGTCCCTCCTGTATTTATTTTTTCTGCTGTTATATTGTACAGTTTCAGCACTATTACACTGACATCTAGTGGTGGTTTAGAGCCATTACAACTTGTTTACTAATGTGATTTGGTTTCTCCCTGTGTCCTCCCCTCCTGTTTGGTGCTAGTTAGTTTAGTCCTAGCAAAAACCCTCTGTATTTCCTCCATGTTCTCTCAGTCAGTGTTAGCTCTTCACAGAGACAGGGCTTGGGAAAGTCATTGTCTTCTTACAACCCAAAATACATCCTCCCTACTGCAATCAGCTGAAGAAAAAATGTGTTTTATTGTAGAGTTAAGCTGCCTGTGGATGGTGACAGGTCAGCAGGTGACCACGCTGTCCGGACAGACTGGGCCTAAGGAGGTATGTCAATGCATAAAGGGACATTTGAAGTATTGAACTGTAGTAAGTCGACATCTGGTGGTGGTTTTGGGTCACTACAATTTGTTTACCTATGTGATTTGGTATATCTTTCTGTCTTCCCCTCCTGTTTAGTGCAAGTTGGCTTAGACGTAGCTACATCCTCCCTGTTTCTTCTATGTTGCCTGTGGATGGTGCCAAGTCAGCAGGAGACCATATGGTCCAGACAGCCTGGGTCTAAAGGAGGTATGTCAATGCATAAAGTGGCATTTGAAGTATTGAACTGTTTCACATGCCAATTGTTCTGCAGGAAGTCGACATCTAGTGGTGGTTTTGGGCCACTACAACTTGTTTACCTGTGTGAATTGGTATATCTCTCTGTCTTCCCCTCCTGTTTAGTGCTAATTAGTTTAGTCCTAACTAGACCCTCCCTGTATCCTCCATGTTCCCCCAGAGAGTTAAGCTGCCTATGGATGGTGACAGGTCAGCAGGAGACCATACTCTCTGGACAGACTGGGCCTAAGGAGGTATGTCAATGCATAAAGGGACATTTGAATTATTGAACTGTGTCAGGTTACTATTGTTCTGCAGTAAGTCGACATCTGGTGGTGGTTTTGGGTCACTACAACTTGTTCACCAATGTGATTTGGTATATTTTTCTGTCTTCCCCTCCTGTTTAGTGCAAGTTAGCTTACCAGGGGTCTCAAACTGGTGGCCCTCCAGCTGTTGCGACACTACAAGTCCCATTATGCCTTTGCCTGTGAGAGTCAGGCTTGTAACTGTCAGCCTTGCAATGCCTCATGGGACTTGTAGTTTTGCAACAGCTGGAGGGCCGCCAGTTTGAGACCCTTGGCTTAGACGTAGCTACATCCTCCTTGTTTCTTCTATGTTGCCCGTGGATGGTGCCAAGTCAGCAGGAGACCATACTCTCTGGACAGACTGGGCCTAAGGAGGTATGTCAATGAATAAAGTGGCATTCAAAGTATTGAACTGTGTCACATGCCAATTGTTCTGCAGGAAGTCGACATCTAGTGGTGACTTTGGGCCACTACAACTTGTTTACCTGTGTGAATTGGTATATCTCTCTGTCTTCCCCTCCTGTTTAGTGCTAATTAGTTTAGTCCTAACTAGATCCTCCCTGTATCCTCCATGTTCCCCCAGCCAGTGTTAGTAATTCACAGAGACAGAGAGTTAAGCTGCCTGTGGATGGTGACAAGTCAGCAGAAGACCATACTCTCCGGACAGACTGGACGTAAGGAGGTGTGTCACTGCCTAAAGCAGCATTTGAAGTATTGAACTGGGTCAGGTTACTATTGTTCTGCAGTAAGTCAATGTCTAGTGGTGAAAATGTTGAAAAAAATTACTTTTTTTTTTAGTTTCTGTTATAAAATTTTGTAAATAAGTAATTGTTCTTCTTCACTAATGGGCACTGTTGAGGAGGCACTGAGAAGGTTGCACTGATAGGCAGTACTATGGGCACAGAGGAGGTTGCACTGATAGGCAGTACTATGGGCACTGAGAAGGTTGCACTGATAGGCAGTACTATGGGCACAGAGGAGGTTGCACTGATATGCAGCATTGAGGGGCAATGATGAAGAGGCACTGATAGGCAGCACTGATGAGCACTGATAGGCTGCACTAATGGGCACTGATAGGTGGCACTAATGGGCATTGATAGGCTGCACTGATGAGGAGGCACTGATAGGCAGCACTTATGAGGAGGCACTGATAGACTGCACTGATGGGCACTGGTAGGCTGCACTGATGGGCACTGATAGGCTGCACTGATGGGCATTAATAGGCTGCACTGATGAGGAGGCACCGATAGGCGGTACTGATGGGCACTGATAGATGGCACTGATGAGGCTGCACTGATGGGCATTAATAGGCTGCACTGATGGGCACTTATGAGCACTTATGAGCACCTATAGACAGCACTGATGGGCACTGATAGGCACCACTAATGAGGAGGCACTGATGGGCATGGCCTCTGATAGGGCAGTACAACCAGCCCTCCTTTACTGGGCCGGGGCAGCATCTGTTCAAAGGGAGGGCCCAGGCACTGTCTTATTGCAGACACTGATCCTCTTCTGCCTCCCCCTGCAGTGCTGCCACTTTTCCTCCTCTTTCTCCCTCCAGCTGCACTGCAGGGGGATTGGTCCTTGCACATGCGCCCCTTCCATCTCCTGTCCAGGTTCCCCTGTGTGCCTCCCCACAGTGCTTTCAGGTTCCCTCCTCTCCAGTCCCACCGGCAGCTCCTGTGGGCATACAGGGGGATGTTTCAGGATAGGGGAAAGGGGCTGTTAAATATGTCAGATGCTGGCCCTTTCCTTTCCTGAGTGAACACAGTGAGCGATCCGTACCAATCACTCCTGTGTCCATTCATCAGTAAACCACAGTAAACTGAGTTTACTATGCTTTAGTTTGTGAATGAACAGGAAGCCTCAGAGCGTATTCTATTCATTCATCTGTGCTGCTGAGGCTGCAGAGAAAGGGACTGATAAATCTATGTCCTCAGTCACTTTCAGCTGGGGGGTGGGCTGTCAGGCTGTATGGGGCCCCCGTGATTTATAACTACAGCCCTGCTGACGGGCACTGATAGGCAGCACTGATGAGGAGGCACTGATGGGCTCTGATAGGCGGCACTGATTATGAGTCACTGATAGGCAGCACTGATGAGGAGGCACTGATGGGCTCTGATAGGTGCCACTGATGATGAGTCACTGATAGGCAGCACTGATGAGGAGGCACTTATAGGCAGCACTGATGAGGAGGCACTGATGGGCTTTGATAGGCGGCACTGATGATGAGGCACTGATAGGCAGAACTGATGAGGAGGCACTGATGGGCAGCACTGATGAGGAGGCACTGATAGGCAGCACTGATGAGGAGGCACTGATAGGCAGCCCGGATGAGGAGGCACTGATAGGCAGCACTGATGAGGAGGCACTGATGAGGAGGCACTGATGGGCTCTGATAGGCGGCACTGAGGTTGAGGCACTGATAGGCAGAACTGATGAGGAGGCACTGATGGGCAGCACTGATGAGGAGGCACTGATAGGCAGAACTGATGAGGAGGCACTGATAGGCAGCCCGGATGAGGAGGCACTCATGGGCAGCAATGATGAGGAGGCACTGATAGGCAGCACTGATGAGGAGGCACTGATAGGCAGCACTGATGAGGAGGCACTGATAGGCAGCCCGGATGAGGAGGCACTGATGGGCATCACTGATGAGGAGGCACTGATAGGCAGCACTGATTAGAAGGCACTGATAGGCAGCACTGATGAGGAGGCACTGAGGGGCAATGATAGGCAGCACTGATGAGGAGGCACTGATTGGCTTTGATAGGGGGCACTGATGAGGAGGCACTGATAGGCAGTACTGATGAGGATGCACTGATGGGCACTGATAGGCAGCGCTGATGAGGAGGCACTGATGGGCTTTGATAGACGGCACTGATAGGCAGCACTGATGTGCACTGATAGGCAGCACTGATGATGAGACACTGATGGGCTTTGATAGGCAGCACTGAGAAAGAGGCACTGATGAGCACTGATAGGCAGCACTGATGAGGAGACACTGCTGGGCTTTGATAGGCAGCACTGATAGTCAGCACTGATGAGGAGGCACTTATAGGCAGCACTGATGAGGAGGCACTGATGGGCTCTGATAGGCAGCACTGATGATGAGGCACTGATAGGCAGCACTGATAAGAAGGCACTGATGGGCAGCACTGATGAGGAGGCACTGATGGGCAGCACTGATGAGGAGGCACTGATAGGCAGCACTGATGAGGAGGCACTGATAGGCAGCCCTGATGAGGAGGCACTGATAGGCAGCACTGATGAGGAGGCGCTGATGGGCACTGATAGGCAGCACTGATGAGGAGGCACTGATGGACTTTGATAGGCGGCACTGATGAGGAGGCACTGATGGGCACTGACAGGCAGCACTGATGAGGATGCACTGATGGGCACTGATAGGTAGCACTGATGAGGAGGCACGGATGGGCTTTGATAGGTGGCACTGATGAGGAGGCACTGAGGGGCACTGATAGGCAGCACTGATGAGGATGCACTGATGGGCACTGATAGGCAGCACTAATGAGGAGGCACTGATGGGCTTTGATAGGCGGCACTGATGAGGAGGCACTGATGGGCACTGATAGGCAGCACTGATGAGGAGGCACTGATAGGCAGCACTGATGGGCACTGATGGGCAGCACTGATGAGGAGGTACTGATGGGCTTTGATAGGCGGCACTGATAGGCAGCACTGATGGGCACTGATAGGCAGCACTGATGAGGAGACACTGATGGGCTTTGATAAGCAGCACTGAGGAGGAGGCCCTGATGAGCACCGATAGGCAGCACTGATGAGGAGACACTGCTGGGCTTTGATAGGCGGCACTGATGAGGAGGCAATGATAGTCAGCACTGATGAGGAGGCACTGATGAGGAGGCACTGATGGGCAGCACTGATGAGGATGCGCTGATAGGCAGCACTGATGGCCACTGATTGACACTGATGGGGCTGCACAGATAATCAGGGCAGTAATGATCAGTGCCCTGATTTTCAGTGTAAACGATTTGCTGACAGGTTTGTCTATTTACATGTGATCAGCTGTGATTTGACACAGCTGATCACATGGTAAAGGGCCACTGTGATTGGCTTTACTGCGATCCGTGATCAGCTGTATCTGAAAGACAGAGCGGCCATTGAGCGCTCCAGAGGAGGGGTTCCGGTTAGGACATCCATGGACACTCTCCCAGAACTGGATGACCGCGCTGCAGCCATCTTTTGGCTATAGCGCAATCGGGACATCGTTAAGAATTAATTGCACCAACCCACGCCTGCGACAGCGCAGCGTGTTTCTGTGCGTGTCAGGGAAAGGGCGTGATTTTGTACATGTTCCCAACACGCATGTATGAACGTAGCCCAAGGTTTCCATCTACTTTAAGCAGCTGTAATAAATGACTAAGCTTATTTTTGTTGCTTTTTAACAAAGGCTAAAAAAACAATCGGGTCTGTGTTGTAGGAAGGATTGGAAGATTTGTTTCGCTGTAAATTCCACTGATATATCACACCGCTGCGAACCCGGCATAATTCATGTTTTTCAGGAATTGTCCTCTAGGTGGCGACGTTGTCCTTTTCTGCTGTCTTTCAATTCTCTCTTCCACTTTGTGGTTTTTTTTTTTTGCCAATCTGAAATCTTTATATCATTTTATATCGCTATATAATAATCTTTGCCATATGGGAAAGGGAGAATATCGGTAACAATCATGGTGGAAAGAGGCAAAGCATGCCAACAGGAAAGAAAATCCTCCTTCAAGTTTTGTAATTGACCCCTACAAAGGTGTTGCCACATCAAAGATAATTGGATAGTTTGGGGTCTTGGCAGATAATGGGGGCCACAGATAGAAACTGTGATAGGATTCATCTCTGGTGTTAAGCAAAGATTTGATTGGTGCATAGAAGTTCTAATTCCCTTTACCATGGAGAAAATGGAAAGGTCACTGATTGGTTACAGATTAGACCCATGACATTTGCATCTTTTGCCTTACTGCTGAAATAACAGGATAAGCCACAAATAAGTACAACCACCGTGCAGCACTACTAAGAAGAAAGCAGAGCCTGCCTATGTAATGGGGGAGATATGACTCCCCCGATCTTCACAGCAAGTGTACAGATCCGGGAACTCAGCACAGGGATGGTGGCGACCCCTCATAATGGGCACAGCAGGTGTACAGACCTGGGAACTTAGCACAGGGGTGGTGGGAACCCCTCATAATGGGCACAACA
The DNA here is from genome assembly GCA_028564925.1 of Lithobates sylvaticus. NCBI lineage: Eukaryota > Metazoa > Chordata > Amphibia > Anura > Ranidae > Lithobates > Lithobates sylvaticus. The sequence goes on along the minus strand of CM053026.1, from coordinate 764,454,645 downwards.
GAGGTATGGACCCAGAAACTCAGCACAGGGATGGTGGGGACCCCTCATAATGGGCACAGCAGGTGTACAGACCCAGGAACTCAGCACAGGGATGGTGGGAACCCCTCATAATGGGCACAGCAGGTGTACAGACCTGGGAACTCAACACAGGGATGGTGGGAACCCCTCATAATGGGCACAGCGGGTGTACAGACCCAGGAACTCAGCACAGGGATGATAAGAACCCCTCATAATGGGCACAGCGGGTGTACAGACCCGGGAACTCAGCACATGGATGGTGGGAACCCCTCATAATGGGCACATCAGGTGTACAGACCCAGGAACTCAGCACAGGGATGGTGGGAACCCCTCATAATGGGCACAGCAGGTGTACAGATCTGGGAACTCAGCACAGGGATAGTGAGAACCCCTCATGATGGGCACAGCAGGGGTATGGAGCCAGAAACTCAGCACAGTGATGGTGGGAACCCCTCATAATGGGCACAGCAGGTGTACAGATCATGGGAACTCTGAATGACTAGCAACAATTTTGAAGATGAATGTTGCTAAATGTGGGTAAAATGTGGTCAAATATGCATTCCATTATTTTATATATAAACCTCCTAATTAATTTTGATTTTATTTTTTTAAGACAAACGTTGATCTTTTAATTAACAGACACACTTATGTGTTGTGCTTTATTACTAATGTGAATTCTTTTTTTTTTTTTTATCTTTTTTTCGCTAATTTTTTTTTTTTTTAAATATCTTTTTATTAGCGTATTTTCAGTTACAATACACCAAAAAAAAAATCCAAAGACACAAAAAAAACGTTATATGTAATACGAATTTCTAAAGTCGAAGGTTGGCGAATGGCGGTTTAATGCATTCTACCATTATTGTATTAAATACGCTTCCTAATTTTTTTTTAAGGGAACATGGCCTTTTAATTAACAAATACGCATATTTTCGTGAATTTTAAACGCAAACGCCAGCTAAATACGGTCAATCCTGGACTCTACTATTTTATAAATACCCCCCCCAAAGCAACATAGGAATTTTACTTTAATTTTAATTTTTATCATTTAATAAAAATCTCAAGGGGGGGATGCCAGGACATTGAATGAATGACTGTCTGTAGTAAAATAAAAAAAAGCCACAGAGACGGCGCGGTAGCGCAGCATGCCAGCGCAGCGCCGCGGCGCTAAGGGCTGTTGATGGTGGACAGCAGAGGGAGCGAAAGGAATAAAATAAAAAAAAAGCTGTAGGAGCTGATTACGGCCAGGTCCCTGGTGGGGAGATGAATGTTAAAGCACTTTCCCTGTACTGTCACTAAACCCTGCCCTCCCTATTTATCACTCCCTTGACATGCTGTTAGCAAATGGGAGCAAAGCGGGGCAGATCTCTCACTCTCAGGTCACTCTGCCTGTGCTTAACACTTGTTGCGAAAAAAAAAAAAAAAAGAGAGAGAGAGAGAGGAAAATAAAGATAGGAAAAAAAAAAGGGGGCAGATTAAAAAAATATCCACCGCTTGTAGCAGCTAAAAAAAAAACAAGAAAAAAGAAAAAGAAAAAAAGGAGCAGGGATTCCAGGAGCTGATGAGAAGCCGGGGGAGAGGAAGCCTCCTGCAAGGATTAGAGGCTGGAGATTTGTCTCTGTGAATTGGGTGAATTATTTAATAGGAGCTGCTGTACTGAGCGGAGGGAGGAGAGCCCACAGGCAGCATGGCTGAGAACACCAGCCTGGCCAGCAAGTCTGCTTTGGTAAGTCAGTTGTCATGGGGGGGGGGGGGGTGCTGCATGATCCTGGGGTGCTGTGCCTGGCTGTCCTGGTGACCTGTGCCTATCTGTCCTGGGCAGCAATTCCCTGTCTGTCCTGGTGACCTGTGCCCCTCTGTCCTGGGAACCTATAATTGTCTGTCCTGGGTACCTGTGTCTGTCTGTCTTAGGGACCCATGCCCCTCTGTCCTGGGGACCTGTGCTTGTCTGTCCTGGGGACCTGTGCTTGTCTGTCCTGGGGACCTGTGCCCATCTGTCCTGAGGACCTGTGCCTGTCTGTCCTGGGGACACCTGCCTGTCTGACCTTGGGTCATGTGCCCCTCTGTCCTGGGGTCCTGTGCCCCTCTGTCCTGGGGTCCTGTGTCCTGTCTGTCCTGAGGTCCTGTGCCCCTCTGTTCTGGGGTCCTGTGTCCTGTCCTGAGGTCCTGTGCACCTCTGTCCTGGGGTCATGTGTCCTGTCTGGCCCCTCTGTTCTGGGGTCCTGCGCCCCTCTGTTCTGGGGACCCCCCACCTGTCTAACCTGGGGTCCTGTGCCTATCTGTCCTGGGGACCTGAGCCAATTTGTCCTGGAGACTCATGCCTGTCTGTCCTGGAGACTTGTGCCTGCCTATCCTGGGGACCCATGGCCCCCTGTCCTGGGGTCCTATGCCTACCTGTCCTGGGATCCTATGCCTGCCTGCCTGTCCTGGGGTCCTATGCCTGCCTGTCCTGGGATCCTATGCCTGCCTGCCTGTCCTGGGATCCTATGCCTGCCTGCCTGTCCTGGGATCCTATGCCTGCCTGCCTGTCCTGGGGTCCTATGCCTGCCTGTCCTGGGGTCCTATGCCTGCCTGTCCTGGGATCCTATGCCTGCCTGCCTGTCCTGGGATCCTATGCCTGCCTGTCCTGGGATCCTATGCCTGCCTGCCTGTCCTGGGATCCTATGCCTGCCTGCCTGTCCTGGGATCCTATGCCTGCCTGTCCTGGGGTCCTATGCCTGCCTGCCTGTCCTGGGGTCCTATGCCTGCCTGCCTGTCCTGGGGTCCTATGCCTGCCTGTCCTGGGGGACTGCACCCGTCTGTCCTGGGGGCCTGTGCTCTTCAGTACCTGTACCTGTCTGTCCTGGGGGTTGCCCACCTTTCATATGTGCTCCTGACCCTTAAACTCAAGCTGGACTATTGCCCCCCTATTTACCAACTGGATACTTTGTAACTGCAAGAACTGATATAAATCATTAGCAAGATCCTGGAAACCTGTGTCTGTCTGTCCTGGGGCACTGTGCCTAGCTGTCCTGTGGGTTGCCCCCTTTTTCCGGTTTCACCTGTGCCCATGTGTCCTGGAAACTTATGTCTGCCTGTCCTGGGGTACTATGCCTATCTGTCCTGGGGACTTGATGGAGACTTGATGGAGACTATGTCTGCCTGTCCTGGGGATGGTTGTCCCCTTATACTGTATATGTTCTCCTGACCCTTGAATTCTGGCTGGACTGCTGTCCCCATTTACCAAATGTATACTCTGTAACTGATCCAAATCGCACACACATGACCCTGGGGACCCCTGCCTGTCTAATCTAGGGCCCTATGCCTGCCTGTCCTGTGGGTTGCCCCCTTGCCGGTTTCACCCTTGGCTCCTAACCCTTGAACTCAGGCTGGGCTGCTGCTGCCTGACTTTACCAAATGTATCAGCCAGAGACCTGGATACATTGTAACTGCTGGGAATGATACAAAACACACACAGGATTCTGGGGACCCCAACCTGTCTAACCTGGGGATGTGTACCTGTCTGTCCTGGAGACCCATGCTTGCCTGTCCTAGGGGTTCCTGTCTGTCCTGTAGACCCATGCCCATCTGTCCTGTAGACCCATGCCCATCTGTCCTGTAGACCCATGCCTGTCTGTCCTGGAGACCTCTGACTGTCTGTCCTGGGGACCTCTGACTGTCTGTCCTGGGGACCTCTGACTGTCTGTCCTGGGGACCCCTGACTGTCTGTCCCGGGGATTCCTGTCTGTTCTGGAGACCCCTGCCTGTCTGTCCTGGGGACCCCTGACTGTTTTTCCTGGGGACGCCTGACTGTCTGTCCTGGGGATTCTTCTCTGTCCTGGAGACCCCTGCCTGTTTGTCCTGGGGATTCCTGTCTGTCCTGGAGACCCCTGCCTGTCTGTCCTGGAGACCCCTGACTGTCTGTCCCGGGGATTCATGTCTGTCCTAAAGACCCCTGACTGCCCGTCCCGGGGATTCCTGTCTGTCCTGGAGACCCCTGCCTGTTTGTCCTGGGGACCCCTGTCTGTCCTGGGGACCCCTGACTGTCTGTCCTGGAGACCCCTGACTGTCTGTCCCGGGGATTCATGTCTGTCCTAAAGACCCCTGACTGCCCGTCCCGGGGATTCCTGTCTGTCCTGGAGACCCCTGCCTGTTTGTCCTGGGGATTCCTGTCTGTCCTGGGGACCCATGCCTGTCCTGGGGACCCCTGTCTGTCTGTCCTGGAGACCCCTGCTTGTCTGTCCTGGGGACCCATGTCTGTCTGTCCTGGGGACCCGTGTCTGTCTGTCCTGGGGACCCATGTCTGTCTGTTCTGGGGACCCGTGTCTGTCTGTACTGGGGACCCGTGTCTGTTTGTACTGGGGACCCGTGTCTGTCTGTCCTGGGGACCCATGTCTGTCTGTTCTGGGGACCCGTGTCTGTCTGTACTGGGGACCCATGTCTGTCCTGGAGACCCCTGCTTGTCTGTCCTGGAGACCCCTGCTTGTCTGTCCTGGGGACCCGTGTCTGTCTGTCCTGGGGGTTGCCCACCTTTCATATGTGCTCCTGACCCTTAAACTCAAGCTGGACTATTGCCCCCCTATTTACCAACTGGATACTTTGTAACTGCAAGAACTGATATAAATCATTAGCAAGATCCTGGAAACCTGTGTCTGTCTGTCCTGGGGCACTGTGCCTAGCTGTCCTGTGGGTTGCCCCCTTTTTCCGGTTTCACCTGTGCCCATGTGTCCTGGAAACTTATGTCTGCCTGTCCTGGGGTACTATGCCTATCTGTCCTGGGGACTTGATGGAGACTTGATGGAGACTATGTCTGCCTGTCCTGGGGATGGTTGTCCCCTTATACTGTATATGTTCTCCTGACCCTTGAATTCTGGCTGGACTGCTGTCCCCATTTACCAAATGTATACTCTGTAACTGATCCAAATCGCACACACATGACCCTGGGGACCCCTGCCTGTCTAATCTAGGGCCCTATGCCTGCCTGTCCTGTGGGTTGCCCCCTTGCCGGTTTCACCCTTGGCTCCTAACCCTTGAACTCAGGCTGGGCTGCTGCTGCCTGACTTTACCAAATGTATCAGCCAGAGACCTGGATACATTGTAACTGCTGGGAATGATACAAAACACACACAGGATTCTGGGGACCCCAACCTGTCTAACCTGGGGATGTGTACCTGTCTGTCCTGGAGACCCATGCTTGCCTGTCCTAGGGGTTCCTGTCTGTCCTGTAGACCCATGCCCATCTGTCCTGTAGACCCATGCCTGTCTGTCCTGGAGACCTCTGACTGTCTGTCCTGGGGACCTCTGACTGTCTGTCCTGGGGACCTCTGACTGTCTGTCCTGGGGACCCCTGACTGTCTGTCCCGGGGATTCCTGTCTGTTCTGGAGACCCCTGCCTGTCTGTCCTGGGGACCCCTGACTGTTTTTCCTGGGGACGCCTGACTGTCTGTCCTGGGGATTCTTCTCTGTCCTGGAGACCCCTGCCTGTTTGTCCTGGGGATTCCTGTCTGTCCTGGAGACCCCTGCCTGTCTGTCCTGGAGACCCCTGACTGTCTGTCCCGGGGATTCATGTCTGTCCTAAAGACCCCTGACTGCCCGTCCCGGGGATTCCTGTCTGTCCTGGAGACCCCTGCCTGTTTGTCCTGGGGACCCCTGTCTGTCCTGGGGACCCCTGACTGTCTGTCCTGGAGACCCCTGACTGTCTGTCCCGGGGATTCATGTCTGTCCTAAAGACCCCTGACTGCCCGTCCCGGGGATTCCTGTCTGTCCTGGAGACCCCTGCCTGTTTGTCCTGGGGATTCCTGTCTGTCCTGGGGACCCATGCCTGTCCTGGGGACCCCTGTCTGTCTGTCCTGGAGACCCCTGCTTGTCTGTCCTGGGGACCCATGTCTGTCTGTCCTGGGGACCCGTGTCTGTCTGTCCTGGGGACCCATGTCTGTCTGTTCTGGGGACCCGTGTCTGTCTGTACTGGGGACCCGTGTCTGTTTGTACTGGGGACCCGTGTCTGTCTGTCCTGGGGACCCATGTCTGTCTGTTCTGGGGACCCGTGTCTGTCTGTACTGGGGACCCATGTCTGTCCTGGAGACCCCTGCTTGTCTGTCCTGGAGACCCCTGCTTGTCTGTCCTGGGGACCCGTGTCTGTCTGTCCTGGGGACCCGTGTCTGTCTGTCCTGGGGACCCGTGTCTGTCTGTCCTGGGGACCCATGTCTGCCTGTCCTGGGGACCCATGTCTGTCTGTACTGGGGACCCGTGTCTGTCTGTCCTGGGGACCCCTGTCTGTCTGTCCTGGGGACCCATGTCTGTCTGTCCTGGGGACCCGTGTCTGCCTGTCCTGGGGACCCCTGTCTGTCTGTCCTGGGGACCCATGTCTGTCTGTCCTGGGGACCCATGTCTATCTGTCCTGGGGTATATATGCAGGAGTCACCCCCAGCTCCTAACCCTTGCACTCAGACTGCTGCCATCTCCCTTTACCAAATGTATCAGAAATGAACATCCTGTAAATGATACAAAACACACAAAAGTAACAGCAACTGATATAAAACAAAGCAAACAATTTGTTGGCTCCATTGTCTTTATTTGTTGTGTTTCAGCAGAACTTCTGTTTTGTTGGTTATTGCTGTGTTTGTATACTGCTGACATTGCCTTTCCTACCTACCCTCCCCCCTCTATGTAGATTGTTAGCTCTTCTGTACAGTTTCCCATGCAGGTATCTATGAATGTTACATCGTTATTCTTACACTCCCTGAATTGCTGTTGTAAAAAAAGAAAACCTCCATTACTTTTTGTATCGGTTTCGATTGTAAGCTCTTCTGTACAGGGTTCCCACACAGGTATTTATGTGTGTTACATCATATTGTTGGCGCATAGTTAAAAAAAAAAAAAAAAAAAGTATCATTTGTATCCTTTTAGATTGTAAGCTCTTCTGTACAGGGTGTCCATACCGTTACATTGTTATTATTTCGTCATTTGTTGGTGCTTTGAAAAATAACCCTCTTTACCTTTTCGTATCGGTTTAGACTGTAAGCTCTTTTGAACACAGCTCCTGATCCTTTACTACCATGCATTTATTTATGTAATTACATTATTGCCATAGTCCCTGCACACACACAATTGTGTTGGGGCAACACACATCAATAGTAATAATCTTTATTATTCATTTACAGCGTTGTGCAGATTGCTGGGACTTTACAAATGATGGTGAAATTTATAATAGGAGTAGATTGGTGGCTGCTGTGGTGCATGCAGTACAACGCTGGGGTATATGTCAGAGCTATATAAATGTATAATAATGGTGTGTGCCTGTGGGGGAGGACATTAGAGTGTAAGCTCCTCTGGTTCAGAGACGAATGTGACTGGCTCAGTGTTCTCTGTACAGCGCTGCGATATATGTCAGAGCTATATAAATGTATAATAATAATAGTGTGTGATGGTGGGGGGGACATTAGAGTGTAAGCTCCTCTGCTACAGAGACTGACGTGACTGGCCCAGTGTTCTTTGTACAGCACTGTGGTATATGTCAGCGCTATATAAATGAAAAGACACAAAACACACACTATTCATAGCACAAAGCATGAAGCTCATTCCTGTGTGATTCCGGTGTGAAGAAAGTATATTATACAAATTTTATATTTGTATAGTAATAATAGTATGGTGGGACTTTAGAGTGTAAGCTCCTCTGGTACAGAGATCGATGTGACTGGCTCAGTGTTCTCTGTACAGCACTGTGGTATATGTCAGAGCTATATACATGTATAATAATGTGTGACTGTGTGGACATTAGAGTGTAAGCTCCTCTGTTGTAGAGACTGACATGAATGCCTCAGTGTTCTTTGTACAGCACTGCGGTATATGTCAGAGCTATATAAATGTATAATAAAAATAGTGTGTGACTGTGGGAGGACATTAGAGTGTAAGCTCCTGTGGTACAGAGACTGATGGGACTGACCAAGCGATTTCTGTACAGCACCGCGGTATATGTCAGAGCTATATAAATGTATAATAACTGGGAGACTGTTGAGGGACATTAGAGTGTAAGCTCCTCTGGTACAGAGACTGATGTGACTGGTTCAGTGTTCTCTGTACAGCGCTGCGATATATGTCAGAGCTATATAAATGTATAATAATAATAATAGTGTGTGATGGTGGGGGGGACATTAGAGTGTAAGCTCCTCTGCTACAGAGACTGACGTGACTGGCCCAGTGTTCTTTGTACAGCACTGTGGTATATGTCAGCGCTATATAAATGAAAAGACACAAAACACACACTATTCATAGCACAAAGCATGAAGCTCATTCCTGTGTGATTCCGGTGTGAAGAAAGTATATTATACAAATTTTATATTTGTATAGTAATAATAGTATGGTGGGACTTTAGAGTGTAAGCTCCTCTGGTACAGAGATCGATGTGACTGGCTCAGTGTTCTCTGTACAGCACTGTGGTATATGTCAGAGCTATATACATGTATAATAATGTGTGACTGTGTGGACATTAGAGTGTAAGCTCCTCTGTTGTAGAGACTGACATGAATGCCTCAGTGTTCTTTGTACAGCACTGCGGTATATGTCAGAGCTATATAAATGTATAATAAAAATAGTGTGTGACTGTGGGAGGACATTAGAGTGTAAGCTCCTGTGGTACAGAGACTGATGGGACTGACCAAGCGATTTCTGTACAGCACCGCGGTATATGTCAGAGCTATATACCTGTATAATAATGATAGTGTGTGACTGTGGGGGGGAATTAGAGTGTAAGCTCCTCTGGTACAGAGACTGATGTGACTGGTTCGGTGTTCTCTGTACAGCACTGCGGTATATGTCAGAGCTATATAAATGTATAATAATAAAAAGTGTGTGACTGGGGGGGGGGGGGGGGGCATTAGAGTGTAAGCTCCTCTGGTACAGAGACTGATGTAACTGGTTAAATATCCTCTGTACAGCACTGTGGTATAGATCAGAGCTATAAAAATGTATAATAATAGTGACTGTGGGAGGACATTAGAGTGTAAGCTCTTCTAGTACAGAGACTGATGTGATTGCCTCAGTGTTCTCTGTACAGCACTGCGGTATATGTCAGAGCTATATACATTTTTAATATAAATAGTGTGTGACTGTGGGAGGACATTAGAGTGTAAGCTCCTCTGGTGCCGAGACTGATGTAACTGGTTAAGTATCCTCTGTACAGCACTGTGGTGTAGGTCAGAGCTATATAAATGTATAATAATGTGTGACTGTGGAGGGGGGCATTAGAGTGTAAGCTCCTCTGGTACAGAGACTGATGTGACCGGCTCAGTGTTCTCTGTACAGCACTGCGGTATATGTCAGAGCTATATACATGTATAATAATAATAGTGACTGTGGAATGGATCAGTTATATAATAATAGCATCAGTTATGACAACCCTCAGTGTATGTGTGTTGTGATTGCTCTGGCTATATCTGTTTCTATCTCTCCATATACATATCTGTATATATGTGTCCCATGTAGGCACCCACACACACATATAAAACGCTCATCGGTCATAAACATATACATAAAACGCAGCGAGTACAAGCGTACATGTTGTTAGTAAACAGTGTAGCGCAGTGAATGGAGATCACACTCCTTCCTATGAATGCTCCGCTCATGTCATATGACAAATAGGACAAATTTAACCAAACGGCACAGAAAGTTTGTATTAACCCTTCCTCCGCCGGGCCCGCCTGCCACGACTGTCCTGGACTGTTTACACAGCGAGCTGGTTCAAACACGTTTTCTGTAACCCTCATACAAGGAGAATCAGTGATCTTATCTTCCTGGGGTCGGCAGTTATTTTTATATATATATAACTGTGTTACGTAATTACGTAATGATTAAAATTTTATTTTTTTCACATATAATTAACTAGTTATTTGACATCAGTGATGTATAAGACAACCAGAATGATGAAAGGTGACAACATATTGAAATAATTCCTTTAAAAACAAGTGTGACTGTGGGGGGGGGGGACATTAGAGTGTAAGCTCCTCTGGTACAGAGACTGATGCGACTGGCTCAGTGATCTCTGTACAGCACTGCGGTATATGTCAGAGCTATATAAATGTATAATAATAATATTAGTGTGTGACTGTGGTGGAAGATTAGAATGTAAGCTCTTCTGGCACAGAGACTAATGGGACCGGCTCAGTGTTCTCTGCATTTTGGTATATGTTAGAGCTATATAAATTCATATTATTATTATATAGGATTTATATAGCGCCAATGTATAATAATAATAGTGTGTGACTGTGGGGGGGGGGGGGGGGGCATTAGAGTGTAAGCTCCTCTGTACAGAGACTGATACGACTGGCTCAGTGTTCTCTGTACAGCACTGCAGTATATGTCAGAGCTATATAAGTGTATAATAATAATATTAGTGTGTGACTGTGGTGGACGATTAGAGTGTAAGCTCTTCTGGCACAGAGACTGATGTGACTGGCTCAGTGTTCTCTGTACAGCGCATTAGTATATGTCAGAGCTAAATAAATATATTATGCTAATAGTGTGTGACTGTGGGGGAGGGGACATTAGAGTGTAAGCTCCTCTGGGACAGAGACTGATGTGACTGGATCAGTGTTCTCTGTACAGCTCTGCGGTATATGTCAAAGCTATATACATGTATAATAATAATAGTGTGTGCCTGTAGTATGTTTTCAGACTGTAAGCTCTTCTGGTACAGAGACTGATGTGACAGGTCAGTGCTCTCTGTACACTGCTGTAGTATATGTCAGAGCTATATCAATATATAATAATAGTGTGTGACTGTGGGGGGGCATTAGAGTGTAAGCTCCTCTGGTGCAGAGACTGAAGTGACTGGCTCAGTGATCTCTGTAGAGCACTGCGCTATATGTCAGAGCTATATAAATGTATAATAATAGTGTGTGACTGTGGTGGAAGATTAGAGTGTAAGCTCTTCTGGCACAGAGACTGATGTGAGTGGCTCAGTGTTTTCTGTACACCGCTGTAGTATATGTCAGAGCTATATCAATATATAATATAAACGAATAACAATAGTGGGACTGCTGAAGCATTCCCACTAATAATAGTGTGTGACTGTGAGAGGGTATTAGAGTGTTAGCTCCTGTGGTACAGAGACTGATGTGACTGGCTCA